>VZTB01007636.1:163888-197158 GCA_013397245.1 Thryothorus ludovicianus
AGGAAGGAAGGAAGGAAGGAAGGAAGGAAGGTAAAGAGCAGCTGAACCTGCTTCTCTCACTATGGTGGAAATTGCTTTTGATCTGAGGCAGTAGCTTAAGGCTGATGAGGGAATTTAGCACCTAACTAGTCAGAGAGCTTTGACCCTAAGCATCAAACCATAAAAGCACTTCAGCACCTTGCTTTACCATGTGAACTCCCTTTGAATCAGTCTTACAGTGTCTGGTTTCTTTCTACTGCAAAGCTTATGCGGTCAAATCATGGCAGGGAATGAGATGGGGCTCTCTGGAAACACCTTTCCAGAGTACATACATGGTGAGGCTGCATTTGAGGCCATTGCTTGAGAGTCTTGCTCCTTTCCTGGAACAACTACTGCATAAAGTTCTCTGCTCCTGTATGCAATCCAAGTCCTCTTTGTGACAACACGATGGAAGCACCAGCTGGGGGGTGTAGGCTTGAGCTCCAGCACCTTCAACATTTGCAGTACTGGTTCCAGTGCTTGGACCTGCTGGTCAAGAGGGCGTACAAGGACTTTCGGCAGTGTGGCTTTTTAACAGCCTGAGGGAAGGAAGATGCTGGCTGCTGGGAGCAGGGGAGCAGAATTTCAAAGGGCAGGTCCCTGGCTGAGTCTGAATCTGCACTGCTCCACTTTGTCACCTGGCCTGGCCTTCTTCGAGACAGTGTGACCCAACAACATCCTATGAGCACAACAATGAGATGAGTGTAAGGTCTCCCACTTGGGGCAGGCAGGGTCCGGGAGCCCGCGGGGGGAGATCATTCCTGGTTACCCCTGCAGATGTTACCTGCGTCACAAAGGACGTCAGCTCCAAAACTGCTGAGGTATCCCAAAACAAGGATACTTCTGCATGGAGGAGTGTGCAGGGGGGAGATCTGGAAGAATATACAGACTCAGCAACCCTCCTACCCCCAGCTCTCCACCTGGAATCCTGGGCCTGTCCACAGAGATCAGGGGGCTGGTTTTACAGCACTCATTAAGTGGAGATGGTAGAAAAACAGTGGAAAAAGACAGGAAAGGATGGTGTGGAACTGTGGCCTTCCAGAACGGTGGGAGAGTGGATGAGCTGCTTGGAGACAAGTCCACACAGAGGCAAAGCCGATCTGTGTAGCTGGGACTGCTGGTTTGACCCTTGAGGACCTCACCTATCTTTGAGTCTTTATTTGCGGCTTCTGAAGTGGTTGCACCTTTCCAAGAGGAGTGCAAGAGTGTGACAGTATTTGTCACAGTGAGAACAGTGCTAGTGACAATAGTAAAACCATACGTAAACATGGTCTCAATCTCATTTTAACTGCCTCCAAGGCCACAGTTTATATTATGATTGGCCATGCAGTTAAAGACTTCTCTCCTGCCAGCTAATTGATCTTCACTGGACCCTTGGGCAATCTCTCATAGGTGTTATTTTAAATACGCAAACACAAGTGATCCCTACTGGATGCCACCTGAGGTCACTGAAATCCCAGCAAGGATGTCTTCGTGTGCTGTGTCCCCTCAGGGAAACTGACCACATTGAAATTGCCCACAATGAAAAGTGCCATCTTTCTAACTCCATCAAAGGGGAACAAGACTGATGTTCAAGGCTTTCGTTGAGGTGTAGCTGCCTTTATTTTTCAGGCAACCACGAAGGCTTCTGAGTGCTTTCAAATGAGGTCAGTTCCTTCAGGGGTGAAAGGAGACTGGGTGCCTTCCAAGCCGAGATGCTAATGGGAGTAAGTATATGGCGTATGCATGTAAATTATAACCCAGCTACGTGCTAACATGCCAGCACCTTCCTGGCCCTGCTTTCTGGAGTCTCCCTGCTGCCCCAGGGGTGAAGAGCTTCATTCATCCTGTAGGCCACCCAGCTCTCCAACTGAGAAACTCTGAATTTTTAAGTGATGGATTTAAAGCTAAATCGAAAGGAAGCAGGATTAGCAGGGTGAGAGACCTTTCAACCACTTATCTGTGCCTGCCCTCAATGCTGTGAATCACTAGTGCTCCCCAGGCACTTCCCTCTGTGCCCTGCAAAGGGAGCCCTGTCTTGCTCTGCAGGGACTGTCACTGGTCTTACCTCCCCTCACCAACCCTGGCTTTTGCTTCCCAGCCACCAAGTACGGCAGGACAGGAGTGAGCCACAACACACACGGTTTTTGTCTCCACTCCACACTGGTGCTGGAGGATGCCCTGCCTCAGACTGGATTTCCCCCTCCCCTGCCTGAGAGCCCTACAGCTGGAGACTGTCATTTCTGCCCTGGAGGTCATTGTGCTGGGGGAGTAGGGGGTGCAGAAGCCCAGCACATAGAGGGTATGTTTCCCTCCCAAAGCCTCCCTCCTCTGGTCCCTTGGCCCTGGCCTCAAGTTACTCCAGACCCTGCTGGTTGCTGGCAGTCCTGCTGAGGACTTCTGTCTTCCCCGACCTTTCTCTGACTGAACTCTGCCCCTGCACCTCTTTGTCCTGCACCCCATGTTGATCTCAATTCTTTGGCCTCTTACAAAGCCCAGCAAGGTGTCAGCTCTGCCACATGGCTTCACATTTTTCAGAGCCTGAGCCAAGAATCAGGTGTGCAGCAGGAGAGACACTCAGCTGTGCCTCCTCTCCAGCATTGCTGGAGGGTGCAGATGCTTGTTTGGAATGTGATGGCACTGCTTGGCTGCTGAGGGAAAGGGTTTTGCAGCCAGAATGGCCCCCAGCAAACAGGTCCTCTGGGACTCGTTTGACATCCATGGCCAAGGCCAGGAAGGGGTACCTTGGTACTGCTGCAGTGTCAGCCTGTGGCCGTTTTGCTCCCCAGGTACAAAACTCACAGATGTTTATTTTTCATTAAGCCTCTTCATTAAGGCTGTTTCTCATGTGACAAAGGGGAGAGGGGATGAGGGTACAAGGAGGGGATGGTGACAGCCTGCCCAGGTTAAGGCACCAGGTCTGCTGAGACTCAGGCTGAGCTGGACACTCGGGTTGCAGCCCCCAGGGCTGGGGCTGGGAGCAGGAAGGAAGAGGAGACCCCTGTGCTAGACCTGCTGCCCCAGAGGAGAGGGCTGGGCACTGCCGGCCAGCCCATGTGCCTGCAGGGTCTGGAGACTCCCAGCAGAACAGGATCTGCCCTAGTGGGGCCCTTATCTCTGCTCACATCCCTCCTGTAGCGCCCACCACGCTGAGCAGTGCTGATAAGGGTCTGGGGGAGAGCGGGGGCCAGGAGAAGCCTGATTTATGGCCCCTCAGCCCCCCTGGTGGCTCCAGTCACTGTGGCTCCTGCCAGCTCAGCCAGCCCCAATCCTGTGGGGACAGGGCTTTCCTGGGAGAGGGTGTTTGCATTGCGGGGGGTGCCTGCACCCTTGACAAGGGTCACATTGCTTTTTAATTTCTTGCTGGAAGAGCATCTGGAAAGTGTAGTCAATTACTGGATGGAAGACTCCCTCACAAGACTGTGGTATTTACGAGTTCCCCCAGCCTGTGGGGGTGCTGACCGCAATTAGAGGAGATGAGGGAGTGAAAGTTGCCTGTGGTGAACTCCAGGACAGTGGAGCTGGAGAACAACTCCCTGGCGACTGCCGTAGGGGCAGTAGCTCCTGGGGTGATCTGGGAATGGGTGACAGACCTGAGGGCTGGAGGAGAAAAGGCAGTAGCAGAGAGTTTGCTGTTGGAATGAGGAAGATGGAGCAGGATGGGAACAGCATGTGGGGCTGATGGGACAGAGGTGGACGGGGGGGTGATGTGGAGAAATGTAGTGTTTAGACCTGATGAAGATATGGGGTACATGAGGAGGATTGTGCACATATATTCTGACTCTTTTGTTGAGCCTGACACCCTAGTGTGCAATCTGATATAACAGATGTTAGGCCTGAAGATTTGTGCCTACATGTAACACTCTTGGGCCCCACAGAGGGGCTTCAGTGTCATACACATCCTTTAAATGCTGCGTGCTGATGAGGCAGCATTAAGAGGTCATCAGCCTTGTCCATTCCTGACAATTTTTTGCCTGCATAACCCCATTAATTAAGGGAAGGAAAAACCATCCTCTCCCATCAATACAATAATGCTGGTAAGAGTCTTGAGATAATGTGCTGCTCTGCTGGCAGAAAATTCATCCCCAATAAGCCACCCTGGTGTGTGCAGACTTTTTGCCAGTTGAAGCTGGGTCCCTGTTGGGAGTGTTTTCCTTGCTGGTAATGTGAATGACGTGCCTTGTGTGGTGGCAGGTGAAGGAGCTTGCGGTCAGCAACCTGTGAGTCAAGCAGTAGAAGAGGACCAACTGGAGGCCCACTTCATTTGTTCCCTTGTCCCCACAGGTCCCATCTCCCCAGTGATCTTTTTTCTGAAGTGCCACTTTAGGAAAAAAAAAAAGCTGAGAGCTGGTTCTTGCGAGCCTTGCCCCGTGCCTCGTGCACTGCTTTGGCTGCCAGGGCAGTTGCAGTGCTTGAAGACACGCACCCATCCATGGAGCGGGCAGGCTTGTCCCCACCGGCTGTCCCTGCCAGCGTGACAGTGGTACATGCGTACAGTAATTGAAGAGATGAGTGCGCCCAACAGACCGACAAAGCTAATTACCCCTCAGGAATTTCTGCTCCTCAGGCTCGGATGGTGATTACAAAACCTTTGCCATTAAAAATTAGCCAAGAGAGAAACTTGTTGCCAGAGTCTGGCAGGAATTTCCCATGCCCATCTGATACACAGAGTGACCATAAAATGTGCAGCAGTCAAACCATGGATATCACATTTTCACAGGCCTGACATTCCCCTCTACTTTAGGAGGTGGGTAGCATGACACACAAATGCATAGATAGCCACAGGAGCAGTGCATGTGTGCAGATTTTTTGGCACACAGAGCAAATAAACTGTAAAGCTGCAGTAATAGGAGGTTGTGAAACCAACAGTGATTGCACTGACAACTTCCATTCCTGGCTGTGTGCTCTGGGTGCAGCTGCAGGGTCTCAGGGTGGAGGTGGAGGAGGGATGAGTGGCTGCAATACGGGCAGGGGGAAGGGGTCCTGCTGCTGAGATCCTGCGTCGTGGATGCTGGTAGGAAAACCATGTCCCGCCCTCACTTTGTGCAGTTGGCAATGAGATCACTGGGTGCATGGGGTGAAGGGAAAGAGTCGGAAGGCTACAACTGGACCAGTACTACAAGCCTGACTGCCCTGTGCCTCTTTTGAATTCATCCTGCCTCCCTCCTTAGCGTGGGTGTTCACTGCAGAGTTAATGAGATTATAATTCCAGTGTTACTGGTAACTTGTGTCTTATCCACACCCACATCCCTATAAATTGAAGATGCTTTTTGAGCTGGCTGGCCAGCCAAGGAGATAGGCTAGAGTGCAACCCCAAGGCTGCTGACATAACTGCTCTGCAATGCGGGTGCAGCTACCCCCTCTCCCGTACTGCCAAGTCCTCCAGGGGCTCTTTTCCCTCCTCTGGGTCAGACAGACATCTCTCCTCCCAGTCCTCTGGGAAAGGGTTTGTAGAGCCATGCCATTTCCTGCACAGCACACAGGGCTGTGGGATCAGCCCCCAAAAGTGTGGAGGGGAGCCAGTAAGGCACAGCTGCTCTTCTGCAAAGTCAGCTAATGGAGAGGGAGACTGGACAGTAAACTACATGAGTTAACTCCATCATGTGGATGAACACTTGCTGGCATAAACCCTGTGTATCCCAAAGGTTGGATCTTACAGTAGAAGAACTGGGGAAAATCTCACAATATCCTGCCAGTCCTACTATTTTTCATTTCTTCTCCCCTCTACAGTTTGGCAGTGGAGCTAGGAAAATTTCTATAACAGTCTATTTTTTGTTTGTGGGAATTCTCTCCTAGGAAAAGAAAATAACACCAGGCTGGAGTCCATTGACATCTCACTTTGACCCACAGTGCTCCATATGTATTCAAAGGGAGCTAAAATCTCAGATTAGGCTGGTGTTAGCCATTTGCACCACATAACTGTCACTGTAGTATATTTCTCCTTTTATCATTCGCTTTATACTACCTCAGTTTTTGTAGGATATTGTCCCTACAAACCTCTTAGCAATGGCTCTGTGAAAGCTTCCTGGGAATTCACTATTCCTTGTAATTTCAACCACAGGTCATCCTTCCTACTCTGGTGTGCTGCTGTTGCTGTTTCCTGATCTGTGAAGAAGGAAGGAGGAGGGATGTGATCAGGCCACTTGGCCTTTGATTCTCCTGTCTGAGGGAATTACTGAGAATGATGAAGCTTTTTGGAAGTTTCACACCTCTTCTCTTCCAGATCTTTTAAGCCTCACTAAAAGTCACTTCCCAAAACTGAATTTGCTGGTAAAACTCTGGCCCTAGTCCTGTAAAGAACAGTTTAGTAGTGCACAGCTGAATTAACCCAACATCTGGGGGGGAAGGAGGGGATGGCACCTGTGAGAAACACATAATAGACTCAGGGCTTGTGTTTGTAACCCTACAGCACCTTGATAGCAGTATCTACAATTAGAAATCCCTTCTTGTTGTATTGTTTCCTCTTACAGCCACTGAAGATGAATGATGAATGATATAGCACCTTTACAAGATGGGAACTTCATACTCCAGTTCAAGAAGAAATAATCCAGTTACTTGATTTCCTAGACTGCTTCTTGTTTTTCATGTGCTCCATGTCTGTGCTTTGCAGCCCTTCTGTGTACTAATTCCCATTAAGAGTTTGCCGTGATTTGTTACATTTTTTGTTTCTGCCTGCCGGTGAAGATCCCACACACACCACTTCCTTTGTGTTCCAGTCAGTCCTTGGTAAATTCACTGTCTAAACCAGCTAAAGTTCTCCTGCACCTCATAGTGTAACTTTTAACACCTGCATTTGCAGTCTTCCCAGCATACTGCTGTTACAAATATGCCACAGAGCAGTCTGGAAGCAGGAGGGTTTTGTTGGATTTAACAGACCCATTCTTTCACCCTACTTCTGTTAACCATCTTTTGTCCCTGGTATCTGAGTGCTTTGAGAGACCTTGTCCTGAAACTGCCTTATTTAATGGAATCTCTGCTTGATTCTGCCTTGATTTAGTCTGTGCAGCTCTGGCACACAAGAGCAGCATCAGATCTCAGTCTATTCCTGTCCCTCTTCCCACCCCTGTTGCACCCTGGGCTTTGGAGGCTGTGGTCCCGTGTCCTGCTCTGCTGGAAAGGGTCTATCCTTTGAGCACCACCTCATGAAGCCATCTGCTGCTGACCACTTCTCCCTTTTCCTGATGCAGAGAAACCATGTAGGGTTGAAGGCCTCGTCACTAAGCCTCATGAACTCAGTTCAGTGTGTGTGCTGTACGAGCCAACCTTCTCCAAGCCACACTGATGCTGCACAGGATTGCATAATTCAGGCTTCAGGAGCTGCCATCTGGGTGTGCCTGCACTCTACACTGGAAGAAGCACAGACAGTTCCTTGTAATAGCCTTTGTTTCGAGGCTCTAGGGACATCTTAGGAGCCTGTCCCTTTCCTTTGTCAGCTGTAGCTTCCTTTGCACGTCACTGGAACACACACAGTGTGTGGGAGAGGTAATGACAGTGGAAGGAGAAAGCACTCACAATGTAAACAGTAAACACACTTTCACCTTGCACAGATATCAGAAGAGAGCCCAACCAATGACCCTGCAAGGAAAAGGATCTCCTCCCAGCCTGGTGTCTGCTAGGGGAAGGTTGCAGCCACTGCCTGCAGAGACACTGTTTTCTGCAGGGCAATCTGATGCTGTGAGGAGCACTGTCTCTGAGGCTGCACTTGTTTACTGTGGCTTTTGGAATAGCAGACAGAAATGTCCAAAAGGTTTTATACTTGGCACACATCTCACAGAGTTGTGTCTTGTAAAACTCAGACTGGCCTATTTTTTCCTCCAAATATTCAAGAAAAACACTTGGAAATGACATTTTTGCAGAAAAATTTGATTTCTGACTTTTCTGATAAATTTAGAGAGAAAACAGAGGTCCTGGAATTTCCCACAAAGCAGAATTTCTGTTTTTCCGCCAGCTTGACTCAGCAAGAATATTTCCCACAGGAATTTGACCATGAGCATTCATACTAGCTAGACAGTTTGTTTGAATCTCTGAAGATGGTGAAAGCAAGAAAAAGAGTATGTCACAAATCCTCATGTAGTTTCTGCATCATGCCTTCATGTGAACAGAGATCATCTCACCTCTCTCACCGTTCTCCCCTACAGGTTTCCTGGGAACACCCTATGCAAATGGGTGCCAAAGCAAAGGTCTGTGGAAAGGGCCAAAGCTGACAGAGAAGTGCTCTGTGAATTGTTACTTGTAGACAGCTTCTCCCTTTGTTTCTCTTTATGAATGAGCTCAGTTTTTACAACACAGCCTCTTGGTTGCAATTACATGGAAGTTTCAGCCTTTTTTATTAGGACTGGATAACTGACCTTCAGAAATGTTTTTTCAGATGTCATTTTTGCTAGTGGGTTCACCAGTGGGGAAGGATGGGACGGAAACAGTGGAGGCTTAAGGCAGAGTAGGAGCTGGAGGAAGTGTTCCAGAAATGGCAGAATCACTGGCTTGAGAAGCCTCATCCCAAGCCCTGTATTGAAACCCAGAAGAGCAACTGGAAGTGGTCTGGCCTGTCCTTACCCAGGTAGGGTGGAAAGACTGGAGTGATGGAGAATTTACCATTAAAGACAGACAGATAGTTCTGTCTTTGTGTGGTTTCTTCTTTCAAAGCTGCATTAGGGGAAAAAAAAACCTGCACCTAATGACTATCTTACTTTGTCTTTACCAAAAAAAATAATAATTAAAAAAAAAATCATAAAAGCTTGGAGAACTTCCTGGTACTGCTAGCAGAGATTTGCTGAATGCAAGTATAGCTCTCGAACTGCTGAAGTCTGTGGCCTGGAGGCAGCCATGAGGTTAGATGAGATGTTCTGGCTGGCCCTTTATGGCCTTAAGGGGCTGTGAACCTCAGCTAAAACAATGTTACCCTGAATCAAGTTCAAAGTCTATGAACTGAGAATTCAAGCCTGAGCCTGGTTTGGGGAAAAGGAACAAATTCCTGGTATTTGATGACAGTGCAAGAAGTTACTAGGAAGCTTTCCTGTGTATGCATAGCAAAAGCCAAATAACTGACTGTATTAATGTCCAAAACACTTATTTTTTTCGTGGAGTGCTAACAGAACCTGAAGTGTGATAGCTTCTAAATCTGCCTTCATCTCAGTGCTAGTGCAGGAGGACTGGTAATTTTAAAGGCTTGTTGGGAACCTGAGCTTTGATTGGTGCTATCAAGGTAGCTGCTGCCTTTCTCATGGTTCATAAGGGATATGTCCCCTAATTTTGTGTCTGGGCCTAAGCCTGCACTTAGAACCACTGGTCCACTTGGCTTTCCTCACCATGGTGTGGTTTCAGTGACTGTGTGACTGTGTGTGTGCTGACTTGGTGCTCTGCACTTTAACATGTCCAAAGAAGGACAATGAAACTAGAGAAGGGTCTAGAAAACATGTCCTGTGAGAAACAGTAGAGAAAAATTCTTGTGTCTGGAGAAAAAGAAACTCAGGAGGACTTCTTTGTTTGCAACAACTACCTGAAAGAAGGCTGCAGTGAGGTGGGGGGTAACCTCTTCTACCATGTCTCCAGAGAAAGGATGAAAGGAAATGGCCTTATGTTGTTCCAGGAGAAGTTCAGATCAGATATTAGGGAAAAAATTCACTGAAAGAGCAGTTGAGCATTGAAATAGGTTGCCCAGGGAGGTGGTGTAGTCAGCATCCCTGAAAGCATTCAAGAGGTGTCTGGATATTGTTCTTGGGAATATGGTTTAGGGGTCATAATGGCAGTGATGGGTTGATAGTTGGACCAGATGATCTCGAGGGTATCCTCCAGCCTTAATGATTCTGTGATTTGGGGATTCTGTTATATGGGTGGGGATGGCTGTATGAAGCATGACTTGGGGAGCTTTTTAGGGTTTAGATCACTTCCTAGCAGGTTCTCCCTTGAACTGTGCAGGTACAGAAACACTTCATTCAGGTGACCACAAACAGGTACTTTAGGCAATGGATGTGAGAAACAGTAAATCCTCAATTGTTGCTCAGACAATGAAGTCTGTCAGAGAGCAAAGAGCTGATCGTGGAAGTCTTATACCTTTTGAAGGCTGATAGCAGAGTCAGTGATTGCCAGGAGCTTCATAGATTTTTGGTAGAATTTGTTGTTTTGTAATGATGGAAGAACAAAATACTTGAAGATATAATATATAATCTGGCTTTTTACAAGTATTGAAATTATACTTCACATTGCATTTTCAAATTTCAGGGCTTAAGGATGAGTTATTTCTTTTCTTGCTTGCAAGATGACAAAAAAGGCCACTGAGACTTTTAAAAAAATTACTTCTGCATAATAATGTCTCAGTTTTCTTTCAAAGTCTCAGGCAATACCAAGGTGACAGCAGCAGTTCTGCTGAATGGCACAGGGAACATCAAGATCACTTTGCTGAACTGTTTAGAGCTGTTCAGTAACAGATCCATTTCTACCTTGAAGCTGAACCCTTTGTCAGCATTCTAAGATGGGAGTGAGGTTTTGCAAAGGACTCATTGGTTCTTTAGAAAGTTTAGGCTTTTTTCCTGCTGCTCTGAAAGCGTATTTTTGTTTTAACCCATGCTTTGTGAAATTCTGCATGTTTTTGCTGCCGAAGGAGAAAGTTGTAACTGTGAGTGGTTAGATTTGATCCAAATCTTCTCTATGCTCAGGTGTAATTAACATACTAACCTCAAGAAGCTGACAAATGGCCAGCATGTTCCGCAGCACTGCTAACATCTGTCACCCTGGCTTGTCAGGAATCAGTTGCTTCTATCTCCAGAAGCAAAAGGCCCTTACTGATGTCAGGAATCTGCATGGTCCAGGAGGCAGAAACAAGTCACCAAGACTGGTCATTACACTCAAACACATCATTTGGTGGAGTCTGTTTGACTTACTTCCTACCCAGTCTCTGATGTTCTTCTGCTGTTATAGTGGGGCAAAGCAGAAAGGGCAGAAATGTTTCCCTAGTGTCTGAACTCACAGAACATTTAAAACTTGGGTGAGTGCCTAGATGGGATGGGCTCAGGATGATCCCATTCTGCATTACGACTCCAGGCAGGGCAGGGTATGTGCTCACACTGCGTGCTGGAGTATGTGCAGTCACTGCTCAGAGGGCTGCAGTAAGGTGGCACAGATTGCCTGGTCTATTCCTGTCTTTTCTTTCCTTGGTCTCCATCACCACAATAACTGAGCAATGTGTCTGGTAAAGCAGGGGAGTCAGTAACAAAGGGACCCCTTGTTATTAGAGTGGTGCTGACAGGTAGAGGCATTAGCATCCTTTTATCCTCACCTGGTGCCCAGATACGCTTATCTTGAAGCTCCAGAGGAAAATACATCCTTTGCCAGGCTTTGCATGTTCCCCACACTGACCAGTCCCTGCTCGGGTTCCTTCAGAGAGCATTGGTGAGTGAGAGGGATGTGCAGGCCCTGGGTGCCTCCAAGGCTTCTCCAAGGTACATAGGGCTGCTTCCTAGTTTCACAGAAGATACCTCGGAGACCTCAGGCAAGTGTCCTGCTCCTCAGGAAGCTGAATATTGCTCTCTAGTACCCTCTAGGGTTCAGAAGACACAGAACTTGGGAACTGATGGATGTGAGATGGAATCCATAGGAGCAGAACCACGGACTGGGCAAGAATGCAAAGGAGACACACTGGTCATCTCACAAGCACTCCAGTCCAAAGCCCTCTGAAGAACTGCTTTCACAGGGATGTGATCTACCGTTGTCTTGCAGGCCAGTCCGAGGCCCTGTCATCACCTCTGTCCCACCTGCAGGGCTGACCCAAGCAGCAGATGGAAGGGAGGGACTCACTGCCTCACAGCCAAGCCACTGAATCAGAGCATTTAGAGGCAGAGGCGTGGTAAAGATACTTGGGTTAAATCCCGACACTAAAACAATGAGCCTGAGGGGTCTTTATTGTCCGTGACAGTGTAGACAATAATATTTTTGTTGCCAGAGCAATTGCTAGGGGGTTGTGGAGACAGCAAGCCCTCTACATACCACAAGGCACAAGAAAATATTGCTCAAAAGTTGTGTCATGTTTTGGATTGTTACTCTTGATTTATTGCTTATCCCTGCCTCTGGGGATGCAGTGCTGAGGCAATCCAGGAGTAGAGATGCTGCACTTTGGAGCACAGTCAGGGCTGGACTGTCAGCATTATTTGTAAACACTGCTTAGGTCTCTCGCCAGGAATAAAAGCCATTTATCCTAAAAACAAAGCTTGTTCAACTTCAGGCCCCTAACAGTGACGCTTTGCTTTTCCCCGGTTTCCTAAGAAGATAAGCTTAATCATTTCCCTATTTTAATGATAAACTTTTAATGATATTGTACCTATCATTTTAGTTCCTTTTTCACTTTTCTTGCATTTGGACTTGTAGCCACAAGCCCAGCTCTAGGCTTCTCTACATTAATTTCTTCCTAGAAAAAGCAGGCTGCAGATGTTTCCAGAAAAATTCAGCCCCAACTCAGGGCAATATAAAAGATCTCTCTGAGCTGTTTCTTTTCTTTTACAGAGTCTCCAGGAAGAATATCTGCCTCTGGTCTTGGGGGAGAATCTTTTGGGAAAGGGCCTTGGTCGGGGGGAAGAATGAGGGAGTGCTGAGGGGGAAAGTGGCAGGAGGTTTTGCTGAAGGCCAGTAGGGAGGGAGAGCACTGGAGTGGGTTGACCTCAGCTCCTGCCAGAAGGACATCCTACATGCCACCAGCAGGACCTACTTGGAAGCAGCCTTTAAGGGAGTTATAAAAAATGTCCTTGAAGAAATGGGGTTGCTGGGGCATCCTTTCAGCAAGGCTAAGAGAGGCAAATAGCGGGGCTTAATAAGCCTCCTGTCTTGGGGAAAGAAAGACAGAGGAGGGTTATAGCTTATCCTAGAGGTATTCCCATGGTTCAGAGCAGCGAAGGGAGACATCCAGAGAGATTTCAGCTGTGTGAGGGTCAGCTTGAAGGGAAGGACAAAGTTGCAGTGGCACACAGCAACCTGAAAACTCAGTGGAAGTTGGGATGCAACACATGGTAGAGCCTGCCCTGACATGAGCAGGAGCAGACCACTGGTTTCCCTGCCATGTCCTTTAGTGAACAACTTGCCAAGGTGTGAAAGACCCTGCCTTGCCGCAGGAGGCAGAGCTGTGCCTGAGCTTCGAAACTGGAGAAATTATCTGTGTAACAGGAGGGAAGCCACATCTAGAAAGAAAGAGCTTGAAACCATGGAAACGGGTCTCTTCATTCCTTCACTTCACTCCCATCTGTATTTCCCAGAATAGACATTGAACTCTGGTTTCTTTTGATGAGAAAGACTTGGGTCAGTGAAGTTGAGAGTGAAATGGCCATTGCCAGGCTAGGTGAAGCAAAAAACCAAAATGCTGTCTTCCTCACTTCTCCTCCTGAAGTGGCCTCTTCATCTAGAGGAAGATTAACAGTCCCTCTGCCAGGTCACAAAGTCAGAGGCCAGAATTAGTGTGAAGGGCTTCTAGGCAAACAGCCTAACTTTCCTCATCTCCTCCTTATCTTGTTTAGTGCCAGTGATTCATTTTCTCAAATGCAGATCTATTGGCCTTTTGAGAAAAATTCTGACATTTTAGCTTGGCTCCAGAATTTCCCTTAAGATTTTGTTTTTAAGTGCATACAGACCGCACTGCCCATATTGCA
The DNA here is from genome assembly GCA_013397245.1 of Thryothorus ludovicianus. Taxonomy (NCBI): domain Eukaryota; kingdom Metazoa; phylum Chordata; class Aves; order Passeriformes; family Certhiidae; genus Thryothorus; species Thryothorus ludovicianus. The sequence goes on from VZTB01007636.1 coordinate 177,511, forward strand.
GATCCAGTAAGATTTCAGCAGTCACTCCACCCACTGCTGTTCGCACGCACGAGGAAAAATCTGTGCCCTAAACTCTTAAGTCTGGTAGGGCTGGGGAATGTAAGGATGAATGGTGTGAGATGGCTGAAGAGTCTTCCAGGGTAAATTGAGATATGGAGAGTAACTGAGGAAGGAAAGGGCAGCTGAAATGAAGGACGAGGGACAGAGTGAAATGGAGAAGAAGGAGGAGGAAAGTTTGATTATATATATGTGGAAACAGATGATGCAGCTGGAGATGACTGAGGCCTTCTCTGATTCAGCCTTCAGAACTTGTGTGTTCATTCATAACTACTGAAAAGGATCAGTTATGCTCACGTAATGTTTGAATAAGAGGGTGGCTCTGGTGGGCGTCTTGCTTGAAACTGTACAAGGGGAATATGGAACTCCTGTGAAGGGCCACCTGGAGGGATCATGATGATTATGCAGTGACAATACATCTTCCTTTATCTCTGCTTGGCTTACACTAGCCAACCGCCAAGCACAAAAATTGTTCCACCACAGCCTCCCTCCCTCACTTAAACCATTGGTTCAGAACAGCCTCTTTGTACTGATGCACCAAGATAGGCATGCTACTAACGAGACAGACACATAATCCATAAGAAAAGCTTATCATCTCCATCTCCAAATATCAGATGCAGAGAATAGGAATTTTCTTTTGGGATGGTGAAAGGATAAAATCAAAGACAAATGAAACAACCTGAAGATGAAACTGGGGATGTAGTGAGAGATATGTCCACAGATAAAAAAGGAATATTCTTTCTGGAGATCATTGGATAGACGTATAGGGATCTATGCTCTGGGATGTACTAGGTTGCAGACATGCACCTAGAGGGGGTAATTTCTAGCTAAAAGACATCCCAAACTGAGGCAAGCAGATTTCATTGTGAGCAAGGGAGAAGAAGGGTCTCTTGCTTACCTCAATGACTCTGGCACTCAAGAGAGGTAATGAGAACAAGGAGAGCTCCTGCATATGAAGACAAGCCATACTTCTTAAAACAGCGCCGAACATACTCTGTTCTTGGCAGTGCTTGGGCTTCAGCTGTGTTGAGATCAGGCTCAGCTGCACCCCTTTGCAGCAATTGCTAGCACAGATATGCAGCATACGCAGCGCTGGGACTCCGTGAGGAACACGGCCGCTTAGATGGATGCTCAGATTGCAGAACGCCACACTGAGCCCTCCCGTCGCCTCCAGGAAGTTCAGTGTACAAAGCGTTTGCAAAAGCTTTAATCGTGATAGACACTGCAGGGGGCTGAGGAAGAAGCCTGTGGTCACACTAACCTGTACAAGCTGGGGATCTGTGGAAAATATTATTTCTGGTATATGGAAAGGAAGCCTTCATTTTTGCAGTGGTATTTCTGGCATGGTTACAACTCCAGAAGCAGTGGAGAGCTCCTGGCTGGAATGTTGTGGGTATCTTGATACTGGAGAGTGCAATAAAACTGGCTAAAAAGCTCTGTTTTATGTAAGAACAAGAGCATGCTACAGGTGCCCTGCCAAGTGAAAATACAACTGGGTTTATGGCCTTGTTTGTTTGTTGACATTGTGTAATCAGGACAAGAAAGTAAAATGAGAAGAGGGAAAGGTTTGCTGTTTCTCAGAAAGAAACAACAAAGTTTTTGCATTGGCATTTTCCTTCATTTTGATATATGTTTCAGAACCTACAGATGTCTCCTGTCTAAATTTACAGAGTGGTTGGTAACAAAGACACTATTCTTTTCCTATTTTTATTAGGTGTCAATATTAAGAAAAAGAAATTAGTCCTTCCACTTAAAAGTCAATGTGCTTTTCTCTTTCTTATGATGTAGGAAGTGACAGTAGTTCTCACCACCAGGTCTTGATGTTCAGGTTATAGGAGTATGAAAATGAAAAGAAATCACTCCTTTTAAAATGCTATGAAAACATTTGTAAATATCTACCTCTTAAAGTCTATAAATTCAAACAGGTTTTCCTTGGAGGCAAAGCTTAAAAACCAATGCCGTAATTCAGAAATTCAGCAGAATCAGAGATTTTGAGCAATTGTTTTTCCATGGTTTTGATTCCCATTGTCCTTTTCTTTTTCTTCATATCCTTTCTGCTCTGGTTTTTAATTCCTAGTGGAGGTCAGACATTTGAGGCATCCAATTCTGACTGATTGCCTTGGAAATAGTGATGAGGCAAAAGTGACAGCAGTGACATCATGGGAGAAACAGATGGCGAGAGCTGATGAACTTCTAAGAAACAAAGACACTTCTGCCAATAAGTGTTCCTAGAGAACAAGAAAAACAAAACTGAGAAAAACAATCCTAGTTCTTAACACAAAGAGAGAGTGCAGGGAAATTACTCCTTCACAGTAGACTGTCTGAAAGGCAGAAGAATTAGAACTGTGGATAGCTTTATAAACTCCACTAGGCCTTCGATATAAATTAAATAAAGCAGTGTTGAATACTTGTAGAGCAGATCATTCAGGGTGCAAAAAATCTCTCTGACACTTCCACAATATTAGGAAGGTTGTTTGGAGCATGAAATTCACAAAAACCTTCCTCTTTGCTCAGACACTTTTGGAAAATTTGCTTTTGGGCAACGAGACTCCCCACAACAAACCAGGCTTTTGTGGTTATGAAGTGATATTGGTTTCTTTAATAGTCTTGTTGAGATGCTGACATTGGGTGAATGTAGCTAAATTTAGAAAGAAATATGGATAAAGTGACAGTCAGCCCTGCTAATAAAAAAAGGAAAAAAAAGAAATATGCACCAGTGCTCGTCTGTTTCCTTGTATGAAAATCATGAAGAAATGGTTGATTTGGAGAGGAGGGTGTAAAGGCTTTTGAGCTTCATTCTACGACCTATCAAATTTTGGCATTATAATTACTCTGGTGTCTAATTATGCGAGTATTTTGTGATTAATAAGGTTGGTTAAAAGCCTGCTATCTGGGGTTTCTGGTCTGCATCATCAGTGCAGGTAGTAATTGCAATGTCTACTCTTGGGGGAGTCTTGAGTGTGGCCTCCTCTCATGAGATGGACAAAATGAGGTCTCACTGGTGATAAAGTGCATATTGTGCTAATGAAGGTAACTGAGTTGATGCACTTTTTTGATATAAATTTAGAGACAATGAAGTATTTTGTCTCACATTACTTCGGGGACATATGAGCTGGCATTATGAAAGACTGCATCTGCTCAGTGATGCCAGACAAGCAGCTCTTCCCTTGAATGAAGTTTGCTATGAAGTCATTCTTCCTCTTTCTGAGACAAGGCAATTTGGTTCCATTGATGGCAGCATCACTCAAACTGAAGTTGCTGCGTTTGAGGCTGAGGCTTAAGTCTGACTGTCTTCAGGCATGTGAGCAGATACCTCAAAAAGGGACTAAAGGGTTGTGATTCCTTCATAGAAAATATTCTTCCTTCTTTGCTGTTGCTATTTGATAACATCATGGAAAACACATAGATATTACTTCATGCACTACAAAGACCCAAAGCCCAGTCACTACTGAAGTGCCTTTCTGTTAGGCACTTTGAGGATCATACACTTTCATCTCCCTTAACTTTTGATGTTTATGTTTGAGCTTTTGCTCCAGGCAATCTTTATAGCCAATGGAGAGAGATAGGCACTTCCAGGACTTGGTTCATCTGAGCGCTTTTCAACATCTACCTTAAAATGAGATTACTCGTGTCCCAGAATGCCTGTGTCTCTCTGCTGACTGTTAAAGTATGTCTAGACGTCTAGCTCTAATGTAAATGCCAACATCTGGACAGGTTTATCCCACGAGCAAAATGTCCCCTGGTATAATCCAGAGCAAGTACTATGTTTCCTTGAAAGGACAAACACCCAAATGAGGGGTGAGTGCAGAGAAGAGTGAGTCTGAAGAGAAATCCAGGAAGAAAAAGATAAAGTGATCAAATTTCCACATCACTTCAAGGCCAGTAAGGATCAGAATGGATGCGGAGGCCTGGCTCATCCCCTTATCTATGGATTTGGTGGGAAGAATTTGTAGATTTCAGAGGGAGGAGCCAGAAGGATCTGAATGTTTCGATATGGTTTGTAGGAATGAGCTAATAAGTACTGGCCCTGTATGTTAATGAAGTTACATAGTCCTATTAACCTAAACTCTACAATAGTGCTCTGGCTTTAAAACATGACCTATTATGTGCAAAGGATATAAACATTTTGGGAGAAAAACAAAGAGAGAAAAAAAAGAAAAAAGTCTAAAAAGGGAAAAATTGAAAGAAAATATAATGCTTCGATGTTTGAGAGGAGCACAGAGCCACCACGGCTTAGATCATTCAGTGACAACTGTACTGCTTTTCCACAAGAGGAGCAAAAAAGCAATCCTAGGTGGAGTGTCACCAAAGAAGACTGCTTTTTTTATCAGATCCCCCAGAACAAAGGATCCTACAGATAGCTGTTTTCTCACATACTTGAGAATACTTGACAATTTTTAAATTTCTTTCTTTTCTTCCCCCACTCTTCCATCAAATCAGTAGATACTAAACTACATATCTTTAAATTTGGTCTCTTAGATACTGCAGATTCAGAGTTGCTGAACTTGACCAAGACAGCATAACACATTATTTGGGGTTCACTTATACTCATAGGTGCATTTTTCTTTTTCTTTTCTAAAATTTCCTTCTTGGAAACTTAAGGTGCATCTGTTCCTATTGCTACTTTTAAAGGCAATTACTATTTTGTGTGAGCAACGTCCTCTGTGTGACCAGAGTATATATATATATATTACTGAGTTTTCTGCTGTAATAGTCAGTTAAAATTCATTTACTGCAAAGAGTAAAATACCAGTGTGACTGGTGGAAAATTAATCAGCAACAAATGTCCTACATAGGTGTATTCATATATGACTTGTTATAAAATACAGCATAAAATATGAGAGGAAGAATGCTGCTATAATTAAAAACAAAGGACTGGAAGCAAGAATATCTGGTTTCTGCTTTTGACTGTGTCACAGACGCTCTGTGTGGCTATGGAAGGATCACTTCTTATTCCTGTGGGTTTCCCCATCTGGAAAATGGTCTAATGACACCTTCCAAAAAGGCGCTTGAGAAGCATGACTCATTAATATTTGTAAATATCCAGGGATCAAAGGGCCTGTAGATATAAAATGTAATATATTATTATGCCGTTGTTCTTAGCCAATTTCCCTTCTCTGTAAGGATGAGCCCTTTGAATTTATTGCTTTTGACCCAGGAAAATGGACCCACGGGAACTCTGTGTTTTTATTGACTCCAGATGAAGTTTTCCCATGTTTACAAATAAAGTGATAACTTACTGACCTCCAATGCCCACCGCGCAAGCCTTCCCTTGGATCTGGTTCCCAGTTCTCCCTGGCGCATGGCAATAAGCAAAATGCCACATTTCTGGTGAACAGGACCAGTTTTGTCTCTCATAGCTGGATGGTCTTCCTGTGGGGATAGCTCAGAAGGAAATGCCCTGGGTGAGAGTTTTGAGAGTAAGAAGCACAAGGCAGTCACAGGCAGCTCAGCTCTTACATAAGGAGTGGTCACAGCTACAGATATTTTGCAGACCATGACACAATGCTGTTCTAGTAACAATTGGTCCTGTTTTCCCTGCTCTGGGACGCAGAGAGTTTACAGGTCTTCATAGGAAGAAAATCACTTCTGCAGCTGCTTGCTGTACCGGAAGAGCCAGAAAGCAGCTCTTGCAAATTATTTTCTCTTGAAGAGAATGTATTACCAAACCTAAAGGGTCTTGGAAATGCTTAAAAATAACACCAGAGTTATAAACTTCCAGCTCTTGGAGTTTCAAAGAGAGTCTGAAAGTGCTGGAGTCCACTGGTATATAATATAACATTTCCAGAGAGTGATTCTGCATATTTGGAGTTAAAGGGTTTCTTCAGCCCTCAAAAACCAGAATTTATTGTTATTTCTTCAGGGACATCTGAAAAAGTTTTCACTCTGGTAAGATGAATGGGTAGCTTTTACTTACTGAATACTTATGTCTTTTGGAGGTGGATAGAAACTGTGTTTTGCTTAAAATAAAATGTGTGAGCATTTCAGATATAGCTGCATTTCTCCAAATGCCCTGTATGACCCACTAGAGAAGAAAAAAGTCCGATGGCCTAAAGCCAACATTGGCTAAATTAGGGACAGAAGTTTTACCCAAAGGAAAACTGCTTTAGTTTTGGGAATTTTTTAAAAAAAATATTATTCAAAAATGTTAGCTTCATGGGAACAAGAGGTTGCAGGAGAGGCCAGGGCTGGCCACTTCGAGCAGGAAATTATTAACGATTCTTATCTTCTGGAATTTGAGTAGATTTGGTTGGTGATCTTTATAGAACAATATTTATCTTTCCCTGGTGGACTTTCTCTTTGTCTCCACCAGCTATCACAATTATAACCTGGCGTTCTGCATGAGTGGTCTTGCAACTGCAAGCCAAGGGACCCAGGAGCAAGGACAATAGAATTACGGTTATGGTTGGCAAATTGTGAAGACTTTTTGTTTAAAGGTTGGATGGTAATTACAAGAGATTGGGGTTTGTGATTACTAATGGACCTTCAGTCCTCTCTCTCGTGTGAGTCTTTGCCGGTACAGAGCTGCAAGTAATTGCATGGAGTGAGACTTTTTTTTATATATGCTGTAAGTGAGTTAAGATTTCAGCATGTTTTTTTTTTCCTTCCTCTGTTCTGTGTTTATGAAGGAGAGAAGAAATACTAATATTATTTGGGGATTGTCTGATGTTCAAAACTTTCTCATTCAAATCCATGTCTTCCTCAACCTCTCAACTGCCTTGGGCAAAAGTTGAAAGTTGTCCTTTTCCTTTCTTCCTACACCACCTTATCTGTCCTTCCTCACTCATAAATATCCTAGAATCTATATGTTTGTATGACTATTTTTTCTTACACTATCATGAGCTATTCCTGCTACATATACAATAGTAAACAATAACATAAACTGATGGTGCTTTTTTTATTCTTTGTACATACATATGTCTAGTCCCAGTTGTTGGGAAAAGTTGCTCTTCCTTTCCCTGCTTGAAAACTGGTATTGTTCTGTGGGTTGACAGTGTGAGAAATGTCCTGCCACAGAAGAAATCAGTGCTGGATTCCTCACCAGGTAGGCCAGAGATATACTAAAAGTTTAACCTGTTGCTGGTGGGGCTATTCTGTCCCTTTTACAGCAAGGCCTGTGCTCCCTTACTGCTTTTTCAGAGTGGTTTTGTGGTGATGTGCAGCCCACAGGCCAGGTCACACATTGGCCTGTTGGTAGGCACATCAGGGTCCTTTTTTTTGCAAAAGCCTGAGTTGCATTTTTCCTCATGAACCAAGTTCTGAAAGAGAGAGTAGGTTAGGGTAGAGGGGGAACTTCAGCAAGGGTTACAGCCTTATTTTGGCAAAAAGATATTGCCAGGGAGATGGGGTTATCCCATGGGTTTCTTGAGCCTCAGCTTTCTCCAAATGGAGTAATAATCCTGGTTTTCATCTTTGGAGTTTAGCAGCCTTGCCACAAAGTTCTCTACACACAAAGAAAATGCTCAGAGTAGCTTCAGTGTGCTCAGGGTCAGGCCTTCTAATGGCCTGATGGGATCTGGGGACCACAAGAAATATGAGGTGCAAAGCCAGTTGCATTTCACTCTGGAATTTTTCTATCTTCTCTCAGCTAGAATACATTCCCTGGAAAGCCCAACTAACATGCCCCTCCATTAGCTGCATGTTAATTATTACCAGCTATCTCAGAAACGGAAGTCTTCACTCATTATTCTCCTTAATCCCTATCTTCAGCAGAAAAGTCCTGTCTTCAGAGGACGGCTGTCAGGAGGGGACACGCCATTCCTTTGAGTCGTCTGGCTTCCTAGGAATAACAACAATGACAATAGTAATAAGTTAATTTTTAGTGATCTCTTTCTGCTAGGGTTATGACCGTCCTGTCAGAGGGCACAGCTAATGGCATTGCACGTCCAGCTATGAGTCGTGCAAGGCATTAATGATATTGCTGTTCACACACCTGCCCAGTGGTGCCCAATTCCTTTGGTGCTGTCGAGTCTTTCCCATGGTGGCATTTGCGGGCAAAGGCTTCCTTGGCTGAGGTGCCTGTGTTTTCCTGGGCATTTTTAATTTGTAGCATCAGCTGAAAAGAGGCGCTCCTCATCGTTCCCGTCATCCAGGCTGAAACTCATGCCCTGTCGAAACACACGGGTGAGGGATATTTGATCCCACATACCTCCAAGGCATTGCGGTACACGCCATTGGGATCTTTCACCCTCGGGACCCGGAGCGGGCGGGAAGGCGGGATGGAGTCGGGGATGGGGCGGGCTGCTGCGAGCGCCCAGCCCGCTGCGGCCAGCAGGGGGGAGTGTGGGCAGCACGGACCGCCCGGCTCTCCCCGGCGCTCCCCGCGGGAGCTCCGGCCAGCGCACCGAAAATGCGGCCAGGTGCCAATGCCGGGGGCTGCCCGCCTCCCTTCCCCGCTCTCCCATAGCCCTGGAGTATGGCGCGGGAAGTTGATGGCCACGAGAGTTGCTTTACCGGTTCAAAAGTTGCCTTTACCGCCCCCAAACTGCCCGTGACTCAAGCCTGAGGCAGTTCAGGGCTGCTCGCTGGAGCTGGAGACAGAGAGAGACACGGGCATCTTCCCAGGCGGCTGCAGGGTCTTCTGCCAGAGACATCTCTTGGGACTGGACAGTAGGAGTAGGGTTGGAGGAATGGGGAGGCTTGGAGACACCAGGACAGGAATGAAGCAGTGGGGAGCCAGGAGTGGCCTGTGAGAGTTTGAACCTTGTGGAAAGCAAGAGGGAAGGTGGTGGAGCAGGCTGCTGCTTCTGGCTATAGCAAAGAAGAAGGAAAAGAGGCTGTCAGGAAGGGAATTGCAACTGGATGCAGAGAAACAGCACCGGCTGACCAGCAGGTAGGTGTGAATCCCTATTGCAATCAGAGCAAGCAACAAATCCCGCCGCAGAATAAGACTTCTATAATAGATCAAGAAGCGTAGTTCAGAAGGGGCTGTGGTGACCATCTCATCTGATTTGTGTAACAACTGACAAAGAAACTTCCCAAGCTTGTCCGTGTTTCACTTCAGGAGAAACACGGTCTTTTCTAGAAAGCTGTCTAGAAAGATTTCCAGTTTTCAGAAAATCCACCAGAGCTTCTTGTAATTTTCCCCAGTTGTATTTGTGCCTCATTTCTAATCTCCAATATTTCCTTGCATTATCTCCTCCCATTGGCTCTTCCAATATTTGTAACTGCTAAGCCAAGGAGAACTTTTTGTTGCATTCCTATTTCCTGTATAAGACTCTTGTATGCTATTACCAAATCACCCATGACCTTCTCTGTCACCCAAAAACAGGCTTCGTCATGGCTACCCTTCTCCATGGCATCTTTTTCAGTGCTGCAGTCACCCTCTGGCTCTTCTCAGCACTCTCCTGACTCCTCCCTGCCCATGCAGTGATCCCAGCAGCACTTTTCTTGGTGCTAAAGGCTGGCATAATGCAACCTCCCTTTTCCTGTCTAATAGTTCCTGTTTTGCAGCCCAGGATCTTATTACCCTTGACACTGTATTTCACTCTGGCAGATACTTCCATGACCTCCAAGTCCTCTCCAGATTTCTGGCTTGCTTGGGTAGAAATCTCTTTCTTGTAGGAGGACTCCTCCTTTCTGCCACAGCTGAGTCATACATTTCTGCATTAACATACATGGTGTTTGCACGAGCCCATGCAATTTGTGTTGTTCTGCACCAAAGGCATCCTCTTCACCACTTAATGATTCCATCTTTACTCTATCTTCAGACTTCAATAGAAATCATTTTGTACACCTTTTTGAGCTGGATTTGAATGAGCTGGGCCAAAAGCACCAACTATCAGTGACTCTTCATTTACAGTCTCACTTCCCAAGACCTAGTAGTTATCCAGTTTTTAATCCTTTTAATAAGATCCATGCATATTTTCTGTAATTCTATGGCATGAGCTAAAATTTCTTGAAGAAGTTAAATAAATTACATCAACCCTTTTACCTCTGTAAAGCAAACTTGCAATCTCGCTGATAAAAGCTGTCATTGTACCAAGTTGGTCCATTTTCTATGTATCTAGCCTCACTGATGCAAATTATAGTATCCCTTTGAATTAGTTCTTCCTAATTGAAAAGCTCAGGAATGGAGGCTTCACCAGCTCTCTGGGTATCTTGCTGCGGTGCCACCCAACATTCCTGTTTTACTCCTGGTAATATTGGTATGGTGCCACCTTATTTCTAGGCATATGAAATCCGGTTTCCCAAACTTATCAAAGCCCCTCAGAATATTTTCCTAACGCACTTTTTGCACTTTACAGATTGGGGGTTTTGTGTGTGTTCAATCTAAATCACTGCCTTCAGGTTTCTTTTGTTTCTGTTACATTTGTAAAAAGCTCCATCATCTCTTTTAGGAAGAAAATGTGTCATCACTGTCCAAACTCTACAACAGCCATATTTGTTGGCTACTGGTGTTTGTTCCCTGTACCATTTAAAGATAATTATTTCACCAGTAGTACCACAAAGTAATTGTCTAGAACTAGTTTTTGATATCCTTTGGTTTTACTCTGCTTTAAAAAGCTATCTTACTCCCCTTAAATCTCCTGTTCACAGACATCTTCATGTACTTTTTCTCTCTGTGTCAATTTTATACAGTTGCAATCAATTAAGTGACATTAATTATTGCTACTAGTTTCCCTCTTCCCTCCATAGCTCCATCTGCACAAATCCATAGAGACCAACATCTACATATTTAATTATTGCTTTATTTTCCCTCCAAACAACCCTTCTTTCTCAATTATGATATCTCAGCACCAATAAAAATATTCAATTTCCTAACTAGTCCATTTTTTTTGTTTGTGTTTCTCTCCCATCTCATTTAGCTTAAAGCTGAACTGGTTTCCACTTTGGAAACTCGCCTTTTTAAATCTTCAGGTTTGTATGTGAGCAGTTTGGACTTTATTCTGTTTGCCTATAACAAATCACATTGAGTCACACTCGTTTCACTCTTAACTAATCAATAATTAATTTTCAGTTCTGTAGTTGCTAGTGTTGCTATAGTGCAGAATTCTAATAGAGCATGGATTTCTTTCAGAGAAAAGTGTTTTGGAAGGTCCATCTTGACCCTTTCTACCCCACTCTGCCTCCGTTCTGCTGGTAGAAATGTGTGCAACTTGTGGGGTGACCTTCCGTGTTAGCCTAGGTATGACTGGTGGTAGTCAGAGCAAAATATGTACCAGTCTTCTGGGATGCAGCTCACTGTTTTGGTCTTAATCCTGCAGTGCTTTGGAGTTGGACATGCTTTGGTGCCTTCAGGACAGAAGCAGCCAGCAATAAACCACCCTGGATAGTTTTTTCCTGTTTGCCAGCAGGTGACTGTCCCTAAAGTGTCTACAATGACAGAGCACAGTCCAGCTTCTGGAAGAAGGCATGGAGGTGCTGTGCTGGCTGCCTCCAGCTGTGTGCTTGGGTGCCTCCATCTGACTGTTGTCCATCAGTGTGCAGGAACATCCATGTGGGCCACATCCTGATTCTTGTCTGGTTTTTGCTACCTGGCCATGTCTGGGGAGGAGATCACTCCTGCACTGGGAGCCTGCCTTAGTGATGACCCCATCAGAGGCATTCATTCCCCCACATGTCCAAGATACAGAGGTGGGACTCCAGGAGAGCTGTACCAGCATGATCCTCTGGGTCCTCCCCTTGCCAGAATGAGTCCTGGGATGTGGGAGAACAGGTAGCTGACCCAATAGCTGCTCTCTGTAACACATATGCACATTGTTGGAGAAAAATGCAGCCAGCTCAGGCAACTTCAGCAACTGCTTAATGAATTTTGATTCGTACTAATTTGCCAAACTTTTGACTGGATGAAATTGGCACTGGCTGGTGCAGTTCTTTCATTTACACTGCTCAGTCTGGAACAAAATGAAAGGCAAGTGCCTTTGACTGAAACCTGGCATGAGCCCCCAGCCTCAGCTGTCTGTCACACAGGATGCTGTCCAGCAGTGAGGCCAGTCTGCACATGGTATGCACCTGGGTCAAGAATGCATAGTATTAAAGAAGGCAACACCCTTGGCAGCCACTTCATTCTTCAAGGTGGTAGCCTTTGGGCTTCTCAGTGTCTCTTACTGAAAGCTTGTCCTCTTCCCATGGAGTTCTCCAGGCACCATCTCTTGGGTGAAGAACTACGGACCTTCTACCAGCACACGTCCTCTAACAACATAGAGCTGCACTTTGCCCAGGCCAGTCTTGTGTGCTCAGACCTCTCTACAGCCCCAGAAGGGGCAGGAACAAGGGTACATGCGCAACAGGTATGTTCAACAGCGAAAGAACTGAAGTACAGAACAAGTAAGTTATTTCTCTTCTGGAATTTATTTCTTCCCTTCAAGGATTTTAAAACCACCTTCCTTTCAAGCAGAAAAGGCCAGCTAGATCACAGGCCCAAATGGTGCTTCAGCAGAGCTTTGCAGCTGGAGCCATTCACCATCGCACGGTCCTTCTGCTGAGAACCATGAAAGATCAAACTCCCCAAGTGAAATGCAGTGAAATGTGTCAGTGTGCAAAGAGGAGAGTGAGAAGATGTGTCAGAGACAGGACTGCTGGTCTCCAGAGCCAGGCTATCAAGCTAGGCTTCATGAAACACACTTATTCTTGCATTGAGTTTCCTGCCTGGCTTCGTTTGCTTAATTATTTGTTTTCACAGATAGCACTGGTTTGTGCAATCATTTTCTTTGAAAACGGAATTCAGCTCATGCTATTTCACCTAACTGGGCTGATGTTGAGTAAAGCAAAAGTTGTTTTGCTGACAGCTCTGGTCCCCAGCCAGTAACTGTACCTGGGATGTTGCCTCAGAGAGCAGTTGTCTTGTCCCAGTGTCAGGTGTGTCCTGGGGCCCCAGCACAGCACTGTGCATGGCACTGGGAGACATAAAAATGAACCTCCCCAAAACTAATGGCACACAACTCCAGCTGTGGCACAAAGATATTTGGATGGGCAGGATGGCTTTTTGCCATCCAAGCTTCAGGGTCATGACCATTAAAAGGTAAAGTGATTTAAAAATTTATTTTGTTCAGGGTTGAGAGCGTGTTTTGGGTCTTTTGCATCTTTTGAGTGTCTAAGTGAGAAAGGAAGATGGAAAGAAATGGCACGCTGCTCTTTCTAAAGGGTGAGGGAAACTTTATTCTAACTGACCTGCTTCTCGTGTATGTGGCTCAGGACATGGGCTCTCTCCAGAGCTGTTTTATGAGTCACTTTCAGTGAAGACAAACTGTTAGGTACTTCACAGCAAATGGTTTTGGAGCAAGGGCTATGGATTTTCCTTTGCTAGGGCAGTGGCTTGCCCTTTCTTGACTGCTGCTGCATCCCATTGCAATGACAAGAGAGCACTGCCCTGCACAGGTTGGAGCCCTGGCCTGACAATCCTGTGCTGTTCTGCAACACAAGTACAGATGGATGCCTGTCCATCCAAAACTCAACTGTTGTGAAATGTCCAGGAAGGGGAAGCAGTAAACTTGCACTGTGTTTTCTAGGATAGAAACAATATTTTAGATTCAACAGTGATTTACAAACTCACATCCCTTCCTCTGTCCGTTGGCCTTTAAAAGAGTTAATACTGTATATTTGGGAATACAGATAATACTGAAAATCAACTCCTCTATCAAACTACAGATGTCAAAAGCTATGCTCTTTGACCTATAGTTTAGTTCCAGAAAAACCACTTCTTTTCAGATGAGCAGAAAATAAGCTGGAAATGACGAAATGGATCATATGTTTGAACTTAATTTTGTTGATGGATGGCATTTGTACAAGTAGCTGTCTCTATGGTTTTTGTTTTAAATCATTTAGGCTTTTAATATTGACCCTTCTGTGAATTGGTGACATCAGAAAACCTATTACCCAATTCAGATTTTGCCAATCTTCTTCAAAAGTAGTTTTATTTATGAATATCATATTTGTTAGAAAGGAGGCCTTTCTGACAGCTCCGGCATTCTAAGCCTTGGCTACATTTTGTCCTACTGGTGTAAGTGAAGTTTTCCCAGAACTGACACTAGTGAACTGTTGTCTCAAGTTAAAGCTGTTTTGGACCAAAGTTCCTTCCTCCAAAATTTGGCCTCAGTACACAGTTTTGAAATGCTAATAGGAAAAAAGAATTTGGGAAATTATAATTACCAAGGAGAAGGCCAATTACTTTGCCCAGGGATAAGGAAGGTTCTCGCCCAGCTTCTTTTCTCAAGAAATGCTGTACACCCTGCATTTCAGTTCCAGAGATGAGAAGGGCTCCCCCAGGAGACTGAGAGCTGGAGAATTTAGGAGCCTTCTAACAAACTATTTGCCCTTATTTTGATCTTTAATTAGTTGGAGAATTGCCCAGCCTTTTTTGAGGCGTGAAGGTGTGGTTCTGGGCAGACAGCCACCAAGGTGTGTGGGCATCTGTGGAGTCTAAAGACAGAAGGAATTTAAGAAAACTCCCCTGCTTTGACCAACCCATTGCGCTTTCATGAAATTGCTCACTGAACTGTATTCAATATGCTCTACTTAAGATCCTCACAAAACTGAAATATAATCTTGTGTAAACTGCAATTGAAAAGAGTTATAAGATTTTCATTGATCCAAAACAATTTCTAGGGTCTGTTATTCTAAAAAAATTGCATGTTTTTAGAGTGTAGAGCCAGACACTAATATACCTCTGAGATGGAAGCCTTGCAATTGTATATATGGTTTGTGGTTTACACATCAGATAATAATCTAGCATAAGTATGAAAATATTTAACTGGCATCCAGCTGCAGATTTTATTGGAGCATCCTTTGGTTGGGGTTTTTAGCCCGCACAATTGAGTGGGCAGGATTTCCTGAAGAGATCAGGTCCCAAGTCATTTGTGGAGGTGAAACGGGGATGATCACGAGTTACTTGTGGGAAAGGGAGTGGGAAGAGGAAATGGTGCAAGGAGACCTACAGTCACCTGTGGGGAAGTGATGTTTGGGGATGGGGAGATTCCTTGCCTCAGACCCTAATTACTGGGGAAGAGGCACAGGTATTGTTTTGTTACATACAAATTTTACATCCCTCTGGTGCACTGGGATGGGGAACCACAAACAGCCAGTAACTGCTCTCTGGCTATTCACTCTAGGGAATCACCCCCCATCCTTCATTGTGGAGGGGCTTTTGAGTCTCACCAAAGAGAGGAGGTTGGGTCAGCACTTATTGGCATCATACCAGTGTGGCAGACCTTCTGTGGCTTCTTCCTTCTAGGGGAGCACTGGTGAGTGGACAGAGAAAAGACATGACCTGTGGCACGGTGTGCTCATGATTCTGTCCCTGTGTCCCCAGAATTTATTCTGACTGTCAGATCTGTAGGCAGAAGGGATCAGACACCTCTAGCTGGGGTTTGCTACCTTTCTCTTTGGTCCTAGTTGTGGTGACAGTTGTGTGGGGCACTGGTGCAAACCACAGCCTGTCACTGCCAGGATTTGGGAGAGAGCCTTGCCCTCTTCCCTTTTTGTGGCAAGTTATGTTTGTGGTATTTGGCCTTTGTAACAGTTCTGAAGCGTGGTGAGAGGTGCTGGGGGGCTTTGAGGCCCGTGGAATGCAGAATAGGTGCTTTGTGGGTTCCTCTGGACTGAAGTCCTGTTTGCTTGTCTTTGCAGAGGACGGCATGTGCAGAGGACTATCCAACTTCTGTGTCTCTGTTATTGTACTCAGTTGGTGCCTCACTGAGGTTGTTCTGATTCGATTGTTGAACAGATTTATTTATTGTTCAAGTCAATATTGCTAAATGCCACTTGATTTGCAGGGGAGGGATAGGCATACTTGAGTTTAGTTTTATTTTTGTTTGGTAGTTACCAAAATGTCGAAATCTGAGATCAAGCCGTATCTCCTTCAGCAAGCAACATGTGTCTAGCACCTGGGACAAACATCAAGTGATCAACCTCAAACAATAGCACAGTTCTCCTGAAATGAGCATTTGGTTCTTAGACCCATAGCCATGAATAACACCCACTCCTTATGCTCAGAATGTAAAATGTGAGCTCCAGGACAAATGATAATAAATGAGCCCAAATGAATTCTCCCCTCCAGGAAATGATTTAATAAGTAAGGCTGCCCCATCAGATACTTCTCCAGGGACTGTGATGTAAGTGTAAGGTGAAGTACTATCACAAAAACCGTGTGTGTATATTCCTACCAGATCTATTAGCCAGGGAAATATAATTCAGGGAAAGATGACTGTACCCTTAAGCTGACATTACATATCATTTTGGCAGGAAGAGCTGTTTTGAGTTTCTTGATCTCTCTGTAGATGTTAAAACAATCCTGCTGACAGCTGAGGACCTGTCCTGTTACCTCCACTCGTCACTGCCTCTGCTGCTTGCTGCAAAAGGATGATACGAAGATGCAGTCAGTGACAGGAAAACAGACAAAGAGTAAGGAAAGGGATGCAACTCCTCCTAACATGATGTGATTATTGACTATGGGGAAATGTCCAGGGAACAAAATCAACCCAGAAGGACAGAATGAACAACGGTGCTGTGCATTCGTGAGCATTTTTCTCTCTTTCCAGAAGCTGAAGATCTTTGGGAAACTCCTGAATGACAGAGGTAAGTGAAACTGCCAGTGGGTGGTGCATGGGCATCTCTAATGCTTGCAGATCCGAGCTGAGCGCTGCCCTTACCCGTCACATGTATTCTATTTACATCACAGCAGAGGGAGCGTCGGCAAAGCATCTCACAGGAGCAACCTTTTGTTATACCTACAGCTGCTCCCTTCCCTGTTAGTGCAATTGACACAAACATAATCACAATGATAAGACTCATGCAGTTAATTGATTCATCATTTTGAGACCATTGCAGCCAACTTCTCCATAGCTTGGTTACTGCATCTTGTGTCCCCGTGATTTCTTACAGGGAAAGAAACACCTGAAATACCTCAGGACGTTTAGGATCAGTTCACCTGGCTGCTTCTCTCAATAGTTCACTCCATTCTGGCCTTTTTTCCCTATAGGCTAGAAGGCCCTACCAAGATGTTGATTTTTCTTGTGCTGTACTCCATGCTCTGCACTGAGGCACTATATTTGAAATCAGTGAGTGAGCTGTGTGTTAAGAAATAGCTCTGGCACTAAAATGCTTAAAATTACTCTTTGTTTCTCTGACTTCTCTCCTAATTTGGATTATCCCCCCAGACTTACCCACAAGATGGAATACTAAGAAAATATTGTTTTGTTTAATTTGTTTTTTGATGTCCACATTTCTCACATTTCCTGTTCCAATTTCAAAGTGAGTCTGAGTTCCTCCACTAACATTGCTCCAGCTGTTATTTTGGGGATCTGAGAGAGGGGATTAAAAATAAACGAAGTGCGGGTAATGAGTTTCTTGCCACAGGTTCTCTTAGGCAAGTCAGTAAAAAGTTATTGACGTTTGTCTTTTTTCAGGTTAAGTAGTGGGATTAGATGAAGGAATTACTAACACAGGTCAAGCTATTAAAATATGGATGCCTAAATTTAGGCTTCTAGTTTTGTATTTTGAGCCCCTAAATAAGGCTTCATCTTATGCCCTTTTAAGTCAATGCCAAAGCACTGACTGAGTTCAATCTGCAAGATGAAGTCCTAAATTATTCTTAAAAGTTCTCACCATCTCACAGTTCCAAATAAGTCATCACCCTGCCTCTTTGGAAATCACGCGTCTTTCCTTTAAGTTCCTAAGCGTGGAGCTTGTGCTTTTAGGTATTTCATATTTAAAATCCTGCCTGTTGATGCTTTCTGTCTCAGGGGCCATGGACATGGGAGTGTAACAAGGCTAATAAAGAAGCATAGCTGGGACACAGATATATTTGTTTTTTTGGTAAGCAGTGCTTAGCACAAACACTGCAGATTCTATAGCTATGTCAGTATTTATTATGGTGTAAAGTTAACATGGAAGGCACATGAATGTCCTTGCTGGTGCCGTATTCAGCAAGTACATGACCATTTGCACAAACTTCACATACACTGCTCTCCTGGTAACAGGATGTTGGCAGGTGGGAAGATCACAGGATCCAGACGAAACATAAAACGAGATGAGCTATCCTGTAGTGGTAATTTTAGAAGCTGGGTTCTGTACATTATTTACTGTACATTGTAGTACTGATAAGGCTGCCCCTTGCCACTCATGGATTTAATGTTTTCTGTGGGGTTTCTGTGGGGGACTTTCCTCAAAGAAGCAGCTGGGGGGATTTTGTCCATGCAGAGAAGTGTTAGAATTGGAAGTTATTTGCAGTAGAGCTACCTTCATTCATAGAACGCTCATCTAGCACGAGGAGAAAAGGCACGTAAGACCTTCCACCAAATAAAATGCAGCTGGGGCATTGGAGGGGCCAGAAGAGAGACGCTCCTTGCTCAGGCAGACCTCTCACTCATCTCCCAGCCTTCCTAAGGATCAGTGTGACCAGGGCAACATCCCCACATATTGCAAGAAGGGGTGACACAAAATATTCAAAAATTAAACAAAGGGACAAACAGATCTAAGATCTACTGAAAGCAAAGATTTTTACTTTTTTTTTTGGGGGGGGTGGGGGCGGTGAGGTTATTTCATATGTTTCTCTCAGCCAGCAGGTGCCTCTATAGAGCCAATGCTTTGCCTGTATCACTATAAGTCTGTGGCACAGCATTGGAATACCTGCTTTTAAATGAAAATATAGCCTTTTCTTTCTTCAGTGTCTTTTGCCCCTACCCTTTCCTCCAGCCCATGGTGAGCCCTGGGATCTGCCAGTCTGGACTTCCACTCCATCTGCCAGGTAAGGTCTTTGGAGGATGAAAGCAAGAGAAAGATGGATGTTGACACATGTATATTGTTACTATGTATGCTGTATGAAGAAATATTCTATGTGTCAGGAATCAAGTAGCCCAGTTGGGAAATGACCGCACCAAACTCAGTGAGACAAAGGTGCCCCTTTACCCTTCCAATACCCTCTCAGAAAGCAGGGTGGGGTTTGTCTGGCAAAACCTTCACCCCTTCAGTATGACACCCTTCTGCACACCCGGGCACCACTCAGCCAGCACAGGCAGGCCCCTGAGCCACGGGAGAATCGCACTGGGTTAAGTGAAATAAAACCCACCTGAGGACAACGCTCCTCTAGCCCTTTACCACATCGGTGCTAAGAAATCACTGTATCTGAAATGCCAAGTCCTGGGGGTGTGGTCAGATGATGGCTGTGATTACAATTTGTCCCCCGCCGCCCCTCTCCCCAAATGGCTCTGCTGGACTTTGGAACAATTCCCACGGGCAGAGTGAATTTTGACCCGAACATGCATCCATCGGCATGGCAGAAAGCGCGGCGAGAAAGCAGGGCAGGGAGCTCGGTTCGAAATGCGGGAGCCGCGGGGCTACGGCTCCCGGCGTACGGCCTCCGCGGCCAGCTTGGAGGGCGGGGAGAAGGCCGGGCCTCCGCCGAGGAGGTGGGACTTGTTGAAGCGTCTCTCTCCGTGGCCGCTGTGATCAGTTGCAGAGTGCTGACGAGCGGCGGTCGGTGGGGCGGGCGCTGCGCGGGGAGCGGGCGCTACGCGGAGCCGCCGCTGGAGTGCGCGGAGCGGGGCTGCCGCCGCGCCGGGGGCGAGGAGCGCACGCCGCACCGGCGGGGGACAGCGCGCCGCGGGAGCAGCCCTCCCCGGGCACCGGGACCTGCTGTTAGCTTGCCGCCTTG
>VZTB01007636.1:203940-288495 GCA_013397245.1 Thryothorus ludovicianus
ATATATACACACACGGGCGCACACAAAGAGCTGCGTAGTGGCGAGCAGTTTGCTGAGGATTCGCCACAATGCTGTAGGAAAGGAATTGTCAAATTTTGCTGCCCGTCTGTTTCCCAGCGGCGCTGGTGATGCCCGTCTGGGTGGCCAGGGCTGGTCCCTGAACAAAGACCAGAGCAGCCCCCAGACGGCAGGTCTCTGAGGAAGAGAAACAGAAAGGGGCAGCCCAGGGTAATTTTCTGGGCTCATGCCTGCCAGGTACCCCTGCAGTCAGGAGATTTCAATGTAAAGAGCCAGGCTTGAAAAATACACCTTTCTTTTCTGGTTTGGGCTAACAGACTTTGCAGATTCAGGGAACAGCACTATGATCTGATGGATTCTACTAATTGGTTTCTGGTGATCCAGTATGGCCAGGACCATTGCCTGACGAGGAAACAAGGTGGTGCCTCTGCACGTGATGTGATCTTATGTCTTTCTGGTTGCCCAAAGGCCAGGTTGTGACAGTGTCCCCTTCCTTGTTGGTTCATGCAAGTAAATGTAGACCAGATGGGCAGTCAGCCCCTGGGTTATTCAGAGACACCTCCTGTGAGCTCCCTGTCTAGCGTGCATGTCAGGAGGTTGGCTTCTGTCCACAGTCCTCAGTTCAGCAGTGGGATAAAAGGGCCGTGGACTTTGGAACCTTCAGGCTGAGGTGATCATCACCTGCTTTAAGACCATCCTGACTGTGTTTTCCCCTTACCTGCATAGCAGAGCAGATCACTTGTTGCGTGGCAGGGTCTGGCAGGCGTCTTGCAGGGTCCCCACGGGCTCTGACCTTCAGCGTTATTCCAGTCGGAGGTCAGCAGAGGGCTCCAGCAGTGTGGGCCCAGATTGGTTTTTTTTTCTTTTTTTCGTAGCAGTCAGTTTCAACTTCTGTTACTTTATTGGTGTGACAGCCTCCATGTGTGCTGCCAGAGCTTTGTGGCAGGCTGTGCTTGGGATAGGTGTCCATTTTGCACGGGCAAAATTTCTGATTTACTGGCGGGTTGCCGCCTGTTGCGCTTGACCCTTGCTCCTGCTGAAGTCAACAGAAGAAGGTTCAGTGACTCCAGAGGGATCAAGATGGAGCCTGCTGTGAGGCTTATTTTGGTAACCAGTTCTCTGCTGTTGGTAGAAAAGAGCTAGTGCCCTCATCTGTGCCATTTGCTGTGTCCAACAAATCCCTGCTAGAGAGGGAAAGAATCAAACAGAATTAACTTGTGTCACAAGAAGGCTGTTGGGATTGCAGGAGAAGCTGGTCTGGCATTATAAGTGGTGAGACTTTGATGGTATTGTCCTGGTGCTATTTCAGGTTCTGCGATGTAGATATGTCTGTGAACTAGAAGTCAGGACGCTTGGCATTATCTTCTGTTCTGTTGTTTGACCTTAGAGGTCCTCTCTATATACCTCAGTTTCTCCTCTGTGAAGAGGAGATGATGATGGGCTTCTGTTACCCGAGGACTGTTCTGTAGTTCCTTGTACTGAAGCTCTTAGGGGCTTGGGGTGAAAGGTGGGTTTGTGTCTTTGGCCATCTTATGCTTTCTCTGAGATGTCAAGCTGTGACAGGTTTTTATTTGGGATGGACTTACTCTGGTTGGAGACTGTTATTTTAGCTTCAGCCCCTGCCCTTTTGTGATCAAGAGAAGCTTCCACATGTTTTGTAGCACAGGAAGTTTTAGAGGAGTCGGACAAACACTCTTTGTTTCACAGGAAAAGATTTTCTGGTATAAATAAAGGAAACCACCGGCACTTGTGGCTGCGTTTTATTTTCAAAATAACAGCATGTCTGTATTGCTGCTAAGCTGTTGATGGGGAGGGAGAGAAAATAATCATAGACTTTCACCTTTTCTAATCCAGCATGTTCTCACTCAATTTCTCCAAATTTGAACTTAAACTCTACCTTGAGGAGTTAATGTGGGCCCTGTCTGTGTTTTAACCTTACTTCCCCCTCCATTCACAACGAAGAACCTCTGACTCAAATGTGGAGGTGTTTTGCAGGGTAGGAGTGTGACTTAATTGTGGGATTAACTTCTAATGTAGGCTGAAGCCCAGATTGCAGGAAGGGAGCAGACCTAGTGTGTTAGTCCTTCGGTGACCTTCCTGTGCTTCCCCATGAAAGAGACCTTCTTGCATTTGTGACACATCCAATGGAAAGGAAGCACAGGCAGAATCAGCCCAGCAAAGTGTGGAATATAACTCTCAGTACATAGGAGTAAGTGTAGGTATGGCAGAAGAGGCAGGGCTTTGCTGTGAGGTTGACTGTACCTCAGTCATGTGCTCCAGTTTGGTTTGGGTGGTAATTGTGCAAATGAACTTCTGAGCTTTGCGCAGTCTCCATGTGAATGCTCTGTGTCCAGCAAAATAAGGCAACCTGCCTTTTGTGGCAGGATTTTCTGACTGGCAGCTAGGGAAAGATTCCCTGGTTCCTTTTCAGAGGCTGATTCAGACTTTGGAAAACCATCATATGCTGAAGTAAAAGTAACTCCCAAATTCTTCATGCATGTGAAGAGTTTAGTCCTGTCAAATTTCCCAGATCTCAAGTATAGTTGTCAGGATGCAGCTGTGAAAGTAAAGGCTCTGCAAAAGAAGTTGAATGTGCTGTTCCAGAGCCAATCTGTAATCTGGATTCTCTGGTGTAATCCAAATGCCTGGGTAGTGCAAACATTTATGAAAGCATGACATGCCAGTCAGTTTCACTTCACTTTTCTACTCTGTTTCGGTTTCTACCTCCTTTATGCCCCAGACTAATGTGGTGAGCAGCATTGATCTGCACAGGTAACTGCTGTTTTCCCTCCCTCTTACTCTCCGTCCCTCCCCTTGACGTAGGTCTGTAGGCATTTTTATCCTGAACTATGCCTTTACTGCCAGAGTTCTCAGATCTTGTGTCGGGCACAGTGTGAATAATCAATGGTGTAGTTCAGCGACTATCTTTGTGCCTGCAGAATTTCCCACATATTAAATTGTTCAACTTGTTGGAACATAGGCGGTGACTAAGGTCACTCCAAAGGGGAACAGGAAGAAGGAGGAGAAGGAGGTAGTCACAGACAAGATAGGAGGACAGACAGGAGATGTACGGCAGTTAGGGGAGGAGGGAAGAGGAAAGGAAGGAACAAGGAACAGAAACATGTTGTCTTCTAGACAAGGAATACCAACAAGCAGTCCGTGCCTGCCAGGCTACGTTTCCCTTTCACAAGACACTTTCTCTTTTAATAGCTGCTCACGCTCTCTGACAGTTCAAACTCCTTGGATGGAAGCTCCTCCCCTCTTGTACCCACTCTCAGCACTTCAGCACTATGGCACTGTCAGCCCTGCATGACCTAGAATTAGCTTTCAACAATTAACTGCGGGCTGTGAGCTCCAAGCCCTGCAGCTTTTGCATTTTTGTGGCAAAGTAACCTTTATGCCAGTTTGTCACAAGTTCAGGGCACTTTAGAAACGCTTACTGGAGACCATTATTTTCCATGATGCAAGCATTTTGCTCTTATCACTGTGAGTTATCAACCTTGGTGCTGGAGGACTCTGCATACGGTACAGGTGGATCATTATAGTACATAACAGCATGGGGCAGGTACTATCTCCTTGTGCATACTCTTACCCTCTGCTCCATCTGAGGCATCCTCTGTTGACAGTGTGGTGCTAGAGCTAGGAGGCCTGGAGGGTTCCAGGTACTCACTGTTTGCAGTACTGTACTAGCACATGGGGTTTGTGTGTGTGTGTACTTATCTATACTATCTCTCATCTCTTTAAATCTCTCCAACCCTTGACCAAACAGCAAAATGAAGCTTTGGCAAGAGACTGGGAAACATTGAGAAATGCTTGTGAAATCAGTGCAGATCACAAGCAGTTAGCGTTTGCTCCATTCGTAGGGAAGGCATGGGATAATGGCAGATCCACCCTGTTCCCCCTCCCACACTGTCTCATTGTGGTTCAGTAGCCAAATATATAGTCTGGTTAATCCTGGGGGTGCTCTGAGCCTACTTTGATTAAGTGGGTGGCTTGGTTCCTCAGTCTGGGATAGTGGTCAGTGTGGAGACGTGGAGGCTGTCATGTAGTGGATGCTGTCATGGTTCTGGGTGACCTTCTGAGGTAGATGTTCTGCATGGCCAAAAGAGGTAGATGAGAGGAAGGGTGAAGATGCATAGCTCCATGGTTCAGAGCCTCTGCTTGCCCTTAGAAGTGTCTGTGTGCTAAGGTCTGTACAAAGGATGCTTCTGGCTTTAAAAACCACTGGGGCATCCACTGGCCTTTTTGAAGGGGAGTAAAGGGCAAACCAGTGAAGGGCCTTAATCCAGAGCACAGATTATCTGCTGCACCTTCAGGGTTCCTTTGGCTGAGCTGAAATTCTTAGTGGCAGTATATCAAGAGTATGGGGGTTAGCAGAGAAGAGGTTTGGGGAAGAGTCACTTGTGGCATGCATCATGGTACCAGGGAGGCAAACAGTGAGGCTCTCTTGTCCGTCCTGCCTTTGCCCTGAAGCAGCTGTAGGACAAGATTGTCTTTTTCCCTTCATACTTGATGTGTGTGTATATAGAGTGCAGACAAAGGATTTAGGCCTGTAAGACTGTTAGTGAAGAGCACAGGGTAGTTGTGTTGCAACTGTCTGGCTCACTTTAGGGGTGAAGCGCTAGACATTCTTGAGCTAATGAGTTTGCATTAACTTATTCCCTCCATTCCTCTTTTAGTTATCAAATTCCTGGAAGTCTACGAGCGCAGCTTCTGCAGGACTATTGAGACCCTGGTGGACATTTTCCAGGAGTACCCTGATGAGGTGGAGTACATATTCAAGCCATCCTGTGTGCCTCTGATGAGATGTGCAGGTTGCTGCGGCGATGAGGGCCTAGAATGTGTCCCTGTGGATGTGTACAACGTCACAATGGAGGTGAGGGTCCAGCTTGCAATCTGCCATGCTTGGTTGGAAGAAAGCAAGTCAGCCATCAGAATCACTCCAAGTCCCAGCTCCCAGCTAATTCAGAGGAAGTGCAGCCTACCCCAGGGAACCTCTCTTCTGACTCTGGTGCTCCGTGTTACACCACGCAGGGTTAAAAGATGAGTTACCTATGTCTATTTAAGGCTAAGAGGAGAGCCTGGTTTTTGGCCCTTGCCCAAATACAGTAGGTAGGAGCATGCAGAGGAGCGTTTCTGCAAGGGGGAACTTTGTGCTCAGAGAATGCAAAAGAGCATTTCTGATTATGTCATCTCCGAGTTCCCAAAGAAGATACTCTTTGGGCCCTTGCTCCACCTTAACTCTACACACAGCTGTTGTTCTGAAGGCAGCTGAGTAGGGCAAAAAGGAACAATCTGTCAGTACTCTCTCCTGAAGGGCACGTGAGGTCAGCCTGTACCAGCAGAGCAGGGCATTTGGATCTTTAGCTACCCTGGCACAGCAGGAGTTAAAGGGGCTCTAGGAAACTGCTTCTATGTCAGCTGGAAAAGCCTTTCTGCCTCTGGGCATCTTCCTCCTTTGTTTGGAGGCTGCTGAATTCATTTCTTGGAAGAGACAGAGGTGGCCATGATAGCAAAGGGTGGGCCTATGGGGAAAGATGCAAATTGCTTTAGAGAGCTTAGTTACTGCCCTTTTCTGTCAGACTGGATCCCAGCTCTTGTCCAAAATCATGCTGGTGCCCATTACCTATAACCCATCGCTCCTACACCTACTTTTGTGTCTTAGGCTCTTAAATGGCCACTGTAAATATTGCTGTCACTTTTTAATATCGATGAGAGATGTGAAGTGCTAAAAGATTAACCAGCAGGTTCTTTTACTTGAAATTTGGGCTGTGTTTGAACTTTGTTGGAGAACCTGCCTGTGCCCTTTCATGATTCCCCATACTGCTTTTCCACTTGCAGGCTCCAGCCTGGGCCAGAGCATACTAGCTTGGTGTAGCTAGGGATGGTTTTCTTCACAGTTCTTGACTGGTATGCCTGTGTGCCTGTAAAGGGCCAGAGGCACTTAAGCAGATCTCTAGAGCTAGTTTTCCAGCCATATTCTGGGTTGAGAGAATGTGACCATATTCCATAGCTTCTAAATAACTTTCCTGGAGGTACCTGGGACTGGGGTTTGGGTGATGTCCGGCTTTGCAGGACTCTTTTAAAGACAGATCTCCAGATTTATTTTGTGTGTCAAGTTACTGAGAAGGTGAGATGTCAGCTGAGAAGGATTGGTGGCTTATGGAAAAGGAGTTGGATTTGGAATTTTGAATTGGGACCTTTGTGCGGGCCTGAAGCATAGCTTCTGCACGAGCAGGCTGGATGTTCAGCTGCTGTCTGTCCAGCATCAGCCAGGGAGGGCTCATTGAGAACCTTGCTGTGGTGGTACACCCTCTCCCACGCCTGTCTCCAAGGCAGTCCACCAGTGCTGGCACCAGGCATGCACGAGCAAACAGAGCTTTGGCACAAGTGTGGTGTTGCTGCTCGCTTGTGATCAAAGGCCTTCCCTGACTGGGAGAACGGGGCCTCAGAGCTAGCTCGAACTCTGCCCTGCTCTTCCCAGGAGCACCTGGGGTGTGAGGGCTTTGCTGCACAGCAGCCTGATTTGGAGCTGTGAATATGAAGAGTGAACAGGCAGTGACCCTCTCTGTTTCTTTCATTCCAGATCATGAGAATTAAACCCCATCAGAGTCAGCACATATCACACATGAGCTTCTTACAGCACAGTAAATGTGACTGCAGGTGAGAATGGAGCAGCACTGGTTCCTCTTGCAATAAACTTATTCTGAGCCTTTTCTTTTTTCTGCCATTGGGTTGGGATTCTTGTTCAGATGCTTCTGCAACCTTCTCGGTTGGCTGAGCCTGGGAAAAGAAGCCCTCTGCTGTCAGGGCTCTTCCATCCCTAGCTGTCACAGGTGGTCAGTGCTAGCCTGCATCCTGGCATCTTTTGGCACTAGCTACCAGCAAGGGTCAACATGAGAGCAAAACCACTTTGAGACGGACCACTTAACCTGTGCCATGGGCATAATGCAATGCTGCCTGTACATGTGCTTCCCTGGACTTGGTGGGAACTGGGGGTAATACCAGAAGTATATGTGATAAGCTGTCTTCTAATGAGGCCTTTTCTGTCTTCCCCCACAGACCAAAGAAAGATGTCAAAAACAAACAAGAAAAGTAAGTGACGAGCCTTTCCTCCTTTCTCTTTTGGTGGTTGGTTGGCATTTCCTCTGCCCACTGCCCCTTGCCCTTTTCTTTGGTTGGATATACTCACTTTAAGAAGGTGTTTTTGGAAATGGCATATGGTACTGCATGGGGCGATGCTCTGAATCCATTCCAGGTGGTCTCAGAAACTCAGATCTGATGGTCCTTCCTTCATACCCCAGACATGGACCGTGCATGACCCATGGCCATGGCAGTCATTCCTAATGCTTTTTCCCGAGTCAGGGAAGTCCTGTCACGTCTGTCCTGCTGGAATGGATTCAAGGTGCAGCCCCCATTCTCCCCTGCCCTCTTCCTGGGGTGTTTCTGGTTACTGCAAATTGCTGCCTTTCTTTATTATTAATTTTTTTCTTGCTGCTTGAGTGAGTACTTGCTGGCTTCTTTCACAGCAGCTTTAGTAGGAACTCTCCTGGCTACAGGGAGAGGTGGAAGTAGAGGCCTGGTGGAGGCAGGACTGATGCCATGCAGGATGTGACACTGTTTTTGGTTGGGTGGGGATCTGGGAGGGTGTAAGGGGAGGTGGATGTCCTAGCTGGGCCTTAGTGAAGGCTTTCATGAGGGGTTTTTGGAATCTGATGGATTTGCTTTGGTGGCCTGAAGGAGGTTAAATCACAACCTTCTCTTTACTTCCTCCCCAAAGTAAAAAGGTTGTGGAAAGTAGAAAAACAAGCTCTAATCCTGCAGTGGTTGTAGGGATGAGCATAAAATATGAAACAATGTTGAAAAGAAAGAATGCTCTTTCTGAGTGAGAGGATCAGCTGGACTGCGCATGACTGGGAAAGCACCTCTGCCATTTAGAGGAACAGAGTTGGAGAGGAAGGAGTGAATATTTGGAGATGAGGCTGAATCTGAGACAGAGGGAGCAAACAGGAGAGAGCTTCTTTTACCCCTCTCCTGGTGGTTGTGTGTTTCTAGCTGCCTTCCAGCCTCTCCTCCTCCCCCTGGAAATCTGCACCTGGCTGCATCAGACTGCGTGCAGCCAACAGTCCTCTCTGCACAGGGCTGTGTCGGGGACGGTTGGTCTGTGTGGCTCTGTAGTTTGGAGGTGTGTGAGAGTTTGATCTGTGTGAGCTCTGGTGAGGATGGGGTGTGGGTGTAGCGGCCAGCTCGGACTGTGTTGCATTCACTTTCCTCTTCTAACAGCACCTTGCCTGCTCTTTGCTGGTTCTGCACTCTCCAGGGAAGGAAGGGAAGGGATGGGAGAGACTGGTGTGCTTTGATTTGCGCTGGATTGAAAGTCTTGTTATATTGGTGCCCCTCTCCTCCCTTCAGGTTGATTTTCTTCCCCTCACCGTCTCCCTCTGACTCCTGCCTGACATGTAGGGCAGAACCGGGACTGAGCTGATGCTCTGACACTCGTTCCAGTGAGACGACTTGAACAGGGCCTAGGAGGCACCTCTGGTGCTTTCTCTTCTGTCCCTCCAATTCCCTTTGACAGCTCTCTCCTGAGGTGGGCTGCACCAGGGAACAAGGGAGCCTTTGCTGAACTGCCTCAGAGCTGGGACTCATTTGCCTGACAAGCCCTGGTGCTTTGCCCGGGGCCTTCTCCTTGCATGTCTCTCCCTTGCTCCTGTGTTAATGTGGCTCAAGGAGCAGTACAGGCTCCAGCCTCCCTCGCTCCCTGTGCTCTCAATGACCCATAGGGATCCATGATTAGTGTCCAGAACGGCATGTCCTAGCCCCTGCCTGCTCAAGTCCTGCCCAAGAATTAGAGGCAACTGGTGAATTTTTCAGAATGGAGTCAGTACCTTGGCTCCATCTGCTTGTCTGTCTGGCAGATCCACGTGGAAGGTGCCAGGAGGGAAAGGAGGGAAGAAGTGAAAGCTCCTTGCTGATTATCTCCTGGGTAAAATAACTAGGTCAGGCCATCCTCTTCCCCCTCTTTACTCTTCAGTACTCAGAATGGAGGCTGCCAGAGGAGATGTTACAGACATCCAAGTAAGGTCTCCTGGAGTCCTCTGAACCACAGGCAGGAGGTGTGGTGGATGAGCAAAGCCTTGAAGTTGGATAGCCCTCTCTCAGCAGTGCTGTGTAGGTCAGATGTCTTCCCTTGTCTGTGGAGTGCTCCCATCCCAAGGCAGGATTGCCACCTGCCCTGCAGCAGAGCTATTGGAGCTCAGCTTCCCCATCCTAGACCCAGTGCTGGGCAGTGCATCAGGTCAGAGTGGTTTCCTCTTCCCTGAAGGGAGCCCTTTCACTCAGGTTGCCTTTTGTCAGTCGTTGCGCGCCTGTGCTTGTCGCCTGGAATGGTTGTCTGCACTCACTGCGGTGGTGTGATGCTTTCACAAAGCTTTCTGTTCTTCTCCCTCTCACTCCCTGCCCCTTTCCCACTGCCCCTCTCTGGAGGGGGCAGGTGCCCCTCTGAGGCTCCAGCAGATCTAGCTCTGCTCGCAGCAGCCTTGCAGGAGGTGGTCTCTGCTGCGTTCCCTGGTGTTGGCTTGGCTGTGGGCAGGCTGGTTGCAGAGCTGACAGGAGCGCCGGAGCCGGTGAATGTGTGTGCAAGGTGGAGATCTGTGCTTCGGTCCTTGGATTTACCCTCCAGTCCTGCCTCATGTGCTTCTCCCTTCCCAGCAAGGCACATGGCTGTATTTTTTTTCTCTTCTTCCTTGCGTTTTCTTCCGTTTTCTCTCTATCTCTCCCTTTCTTTCCCCTTCTCTCTCTTTCTCTTTTTTTTNGAGGAAGGGGGAAGGGTCAAAAGAGAAAGCGCAAGAAAGGCCGGTACAAACCACTCAGCTTGTACGTTTGTGTCCTCTGCTTGTAGACTCTCTTCCCTCCCTCTCCCCAAACCAATCTGCCTGCTTGCTGCTCGCTCAAATCTCACCCTCCCCTCCCAGTCACTGGTGGGCTGCAGATCCTGCAGGGGCAGCACTAGTGGTGGCACTGCTCTGGCACTAAGGCTATCTCAGGGAAGGTGGCTTTAGCTTGCTTGGCTCACTAATCATCAGTGGCAAACATTGTCCCAAGGCAAAGGAGTGTGGTGGGTGGACAAGTACCCTGCACCTCTTCACGCCTTCCGGTTGCAACTCTGTCATCTGCTTTCCACCACTTGTCTCGTGCCCTCACTGCTGTGATGTCTGGTGACAGGCAGGCTGGCATCTGCCATGCATGTGTGTGTGTGTGCGCGTGTGTGTGTTCACGTGTGTGTGTGTCTGGTGGAGTCACAGGTGAAGAGGAGAGGTGGGACAGCGGGAAGCTAGAGAGGGGATGCTGGGGAGCTGGGAGGGGCTCACTGTCTGTTTTTTTTTTTTTTTTCTCTCTTTCTGCTGGATTTGGTGGCTTGTCTCTCCCTGTCTCTTTCGCTCTGCCTCTCTCATAGTGGTTCACAAAATTCTGCATTGTAAATTTACGGCCCCTCCATAGGAGACTCCTAGGTGGCAAGGCTGGGATGGGGCTTACAGAAAGGAGGGCAGTGCCGGCTGCAGGGGTCAGCAGTGATGCTGGAGCCCAGCTGCTTTCCAGGGGAGGAGAGACCCTGTGTATTTAACTCATTTAGCCACTGGCCTCTTTCTACTCGAATAGTCCGCTTCAGAGAACTTCTTTCACTGATGTGTCAATAGCTGGCTGGGACCTCTCACCTTCCCATCCTTGCTTTTCCCTTCTTCCTCCCTCTGGCCTGAGCCAATGGATCCAATGCAGCATTTGTGAATACTGTGCAGAAGGCCTGTTTTCTTTCTCTATGCTAATGCAAGGGGTTGCTGTCCTGGGGCTGTCGAGGTGCTGCTGGAAAATCCATCAGCCCACGGCACTCCAGTGGACAGCATGGGGGCTGTGGGAGGGGGCAAGGGGATTGCTTTGATGTTCAGGGTGTTGCATGTGTATTTTCTTTCTGCTGAAGCGCTGTAGCTTAGACATCTTTCCTTTTGCCTTTTTGCAGTCACTGTGAGCCTTGCTCAGAGAGGAGAAAGCACTTGTTTGTACAAGATCCCCAGACCTGTAAATGTTCCTGCAAATTCACAGACTCACGTTGCAAGTCGAGGCAGCTTGAGTTAAACGAGCGCACTTGCAGGTTTGTGTCCTGAAGGATGAAACACACTAAGAGAAAGAGAGAGAAAGAGAAAGAGGGGGGAGCTTGCTTCCTGCTGACTTCTGGCACCAGTGCTATTTGATTACTTCTTTTCTCTGTCCTGCATGGGCCAGAGAGCAGAGGGGCTAACTGGGGTAAGGACAGAGTTCCCCCGTGTCAGAGGGAAGCTGTTTGTTTCAGGTGTGCTCTCAGGTCTTGGATGGGCATGGCTCCCAGAGACAGGCCTTTTGTATCTCAGGTATTCTTTACCATAGACTAGGATAATGGAATTCATGTTGCTGAGGTAGGCAGGGGGAGGGTCAGTATCCCTCTGTACCTTACCTGTACACAACTCTGAGCATACTGTTGGACAAAGACAAATCCTTAACTGACTAGGATTTGTCCAAGCCCTTTTTCTGTGGCTTGTAGATGCTCTGCTGTGTGCAGAATGAGGAAAGCCACTAGGAGCCTCCCTCTGAGCTGAGCCTCCATTCTCCATTGCCTCTTTGTTCTCCTAAAAGCCAGGGAGAGCACCTGACCTCTTTTACTGTGCTCACAGTTCCCTGTCTGTGTCCTGTCCAGAGTTGTGGTTTGAGAGGCTGCACTCAGGACTGTGAATGGAATACAGCAGATTTATCAAGTCTGACCCGGGGTGAAGGCAGAGGTGCCTATTTCAGGTGTGAGGTGGGAGACATAAAGGCACTGTGGGTTTAGTGTTAGTTCAGAGATCCATGCTGCCCATGTGTCATCTGAGTGCTGTCACACACCATCCGTGGCACAGACATGTCAAGAAAACAATTCCTGGTTCTCACCTGAGCACTTCGGTGAGCTCAGTGGTGTATCTTGTCTGGCACAAGCTACATGTGCACCTCTGGTGTGGGATCATCCTACCTGTGCAGAGGCAGACATAGGAATGGGGTTGCTAATGAGCACTTGGCTGTGGCTCTGAACTCGGCTCCCTTTCACAGAGTTACAGGAGATTGTTCCTGTTCCGGCAGTATTGCAGTGGCAGTGGCTCAAGGGCAGAATACAAGGGAGAGAGATCCAGGGTCCTCTGAGGCTGTATCTTGAAAAGAAAAGACATCCCTTGGCTAGGTGGCTAAGGCTGATAAAAGTAGCATGTGCTTCCTTTGGGTGTGAAAATGCTTTGTGTCCAAGCCAGAGAGGCATTGGCACTGCCAGCATGGTGGAAACCATTTTGTAATTTCAGTGAGAAAATAATTGATGGAGGGGCCAGAATAGAGCAACTTCTGGAGTTAAACTTGTCCTAGCAAGCAAAACCCATGAAGTCTGAGACTAGACTTAATGTTGGCCTTTTCCCCACTGCTCCTTTTCCCAAAGTCCAGGGTAAATGATGATTACGCCACAGAGTTTGGAAGGCGACAAATAGTAACGAACACAATGAAAAACCAAAAAATACCCCAAAGCAGTCATGATGGCAGAAGGGATTTGCTAGTTTCTCTTACTAGTCCCTGTCTGTGATGGGATAATTGGCACTAAGGGAGGTTTCCAGAGGCGATGTGTTGGCCAGAAAAATGGAAGGAGTCATAGGAGTGGTTAGCTTATCAGTTTCCAGATAAAAGGCTAGTTAAGCTGCAGTTCCTCTTGCTCTTTCTTGTAGAATTAGGACCTACAGGGGAGGGTAAATTCTCATTTCTCCTGCTGCTTCTTTAGGCCATGCTGTTCTCTGGTGCTAACCCCCACTCACAGCAGCTAGTGGAATGAAAAGCACTTATTTTTCGCCTTCTTGCCTGCATGAGGCCTTGTTGTCTGCACTGCTTCCAACCCAAACAAGAGGCTAGGTGGAGAGCTGAGGGTGTGTCTCTGCATGCATTGCTTAGCCTTGTTTTTCTGTGTTTGTGTGTATTTGTGTGTATGGTGTGCGAAGATGCAAACAAGACACTAAACTTACCTGTGAGAAAGCCACTGATTCTGCTCCAAAATTTACTCCTGTTTGAGTGTCCCCCCTGCTCTGTCTAGGTGAGCCTGGGGGAATGGAATTCACTGACTCGTTTGTGGGGTCAAGATTCTCAGCTGATTTGCCCCATCTGCACAGCACTTCACCCCACCAGTGACGTCATGCCATGTCTTAACACCATGTGCTCTTAAACACATTAGCCACCACCCTTCCTTCCCTTCCCTGCCCTAGTTGCACTGCCATCACAAACATTAACCCCTGTTCTCTTTTTTTCCTTCCTTCTCCTCTTTGACAGATGTGAAAAACCAAGACGGTGAGCAGCGGAGAAGAAGGGGAAACAGCCCTGTTTCTGGAGCCTGATTTCTCGCCTGGACAGAATAAAACAAAACAAAACACTAATCCAAATGAACCCTAAAAATGAAGGATCGGTAGAGCACAGCACTTTCAGTACGGACGATGGACTCCGGAAGGAACATTCCCCAAGGCACCCGCCGCACAGAATTCACCTTTGGGTTTTGAACTGTTTTATTTTATTTTTCTTTTTATGCTTTTAAATAACAGAGCCAGGAAGACTTATAGGGGTGTATTTGATGGGTTTTCCCATGCATACATATATATGTGTGTATACATGCATATACATATATATATATGTATATATATTTTAACCACATCTATATNCATTGCTAATGTTATTGGTGTCTTCACTGGATAATACTCGACTGCTGTGGACACAAGCGGGCTACTTTGGGGCATAAGAAACAAGCTAAGACTGGACTTGAGTAGAAGCGCTGGGTGTAAACTTCTTAACTCTTAACTGACTTGTGCGGCCTCCGCTGTTTCTCTGTAGAGTGTGCTGTACCACAAACCACCTTCTCCTTGCCTGGGACAGGGAGGAGAGGTGATGGAGAGGATGGGCAGGGAGTTCCAAAGAGCGGCATCCTAGGGTGCGATGGGTCAAAGGCCAAAGAAATGGCCATCTCCGTGATCAAGGATTCCTCCTCCCCTCTCTTCCCCCAACCTTCGCCCTTACTCGTCTCATAACCTGCCTGCCTTGCTGGGACATGGGATGTCAGTGTACATTTTGCGTTGACTTTATTCGCTGTAGAACCTTTGCCAGAGACAAGTGCTGGCTTTTCTTAAGGATGGTGGGCAGCTGATGCGCACTGACTTTCTGTTCAAGGAATTATCACAGGAGTCTAGATTTCCCGCCCTTGGTGGCTGCAGAAGGACACAAGGTCTACAGTGTGCTGAAGCAAGAATGGGGACCGGTGCATAGCCACACAGTTGTTCATCACTGTCGGCTTTCTTCATGCACAGAGCTGCCACTCAAAAGCATCCAAGATGCTTATGGAACATTTCTGGAAAGGGATATTAATCAAAAGTATATACACAGTAGTGGGGGTGTGTGTGTATGTATGGGAATGTATGCATTTGTGTGTATGTATGTATGTATGTGTTTTTCTCTCTTTTTTATATATATATATTTATTTTTATACATATATATATATAAAAAAATAATATATATGTATGCCAAGACTGAGGGGGGGGAAAAAAGAAAGCAACTTTTGCTGCCTTCTGTTTGTGTGCCCAGTGTGAATGACCCTTAAGAACGTCAAAGATTTTTTTTTTTAATGACGTACTGTAAATATCAGGCCCCTTTTCCATGTCTTGGGCTGGGGAATCAAATGTGAAGACAGCTGGAGTCCCTTAGCTGTGTCGTGAGGTTCTTGGCAATGTGTGTATCCGCAGTGTAGGCTGTGGTGTACGTGAAACCCACCTTACACACGCGCGCACACACACACACACCCCTGAAAGTGTGTTTGTACATCTATGTGGATATATATAATCTAGTTCTGTGATTAAAATTATTATTAATAATAATAATAATCAAAAAGGTACTCGGTCTGTGTCAGAATGCTGCCAAACATCATCTGCAATTGAATTTTCAACGCCTGATAATGTACAACACGGAAAGCTTCCAAAAAGACAAGACAGTCTAAAAACAGACTCACAACAAGTGACTACTAACCACTAGGATCTCCCCATCCGACTGATGGCTTTCAGAAGGAGAGAAAACACACGGGTGGGTGCTTGCATCTGCAATGTAGAATACTCATGCTGCATCGTGTGCAAGACAGAGGCTTCCGATCGGGGGAGGGAAGAGAAAGTGTTTTATATACTTATTTAATATCCCTTTTTAAATTAGAAATTAAACAGATAATTTAATTAAAGAGTAGGGATTTTTCAGTATTCTTTGTTAATATTTAATTTCAACTATTTATAAGCCGTACCTCCTTTTTTTTCTTTTTTTTTTCTTTTTTTTTTTTTTTTTGTACTGGTTGTGTATAAATTTAACCTTCCTGTTGTCCCATCCCGTCTCTCCCCAATTGTTGGCAGAGTCAGTAGCATGTTATGGGCAGTTATTTAATTAATTTCTCTA
This sequence comes from Thryothorus ludovicianus, assembly GCA_013397245.1. Taxonomy (NCBI): domain Eukaryota; kingdom Metazoa; phylum Chordata; class Aves; order Passeriformes; family Certhiidae; genus Thryothorus; species Thryothorus ludovicianus. Next base: position 219,460 of record VZTB01007636.1, read on the forward strand.
ACACCTACCCCTACACATTCCTATTGAGACAACGGTTAGATATACATCTACATACTATATATATATTTGGCTATGTGTTTGTATATATATATATGTTTATGTATATGTGTGATTCGGATTAAATAGACACTACGATTTTTTTATATATGTAAAAAGAAGAAACAGGAAAAAATAGAAAATTCTACATCTTGAATCTCTCTCCTTTTTAATTTTAATATTTGTTATCATTTTATTTATTGGTGCTACTGTTTATCTGTAATAATTGCGGGGAAAAAAGATATTAACACTACATATTGTGTCTAGTGAATTTTTTCAAGATATTCCTTAGTACATATTTATTTTTAAACAAAGAAATTACAGATATATCTTAAAACAACGACGACGACGACAAACAAACTTTTTTTGTATTAAAGAATTTAATTCTGACCTTGATTTCCTTTGCCTTCTCCTTCTGCCTTGCATCCTGGTTTTCTTCCATTGTGTAACAGTTTCTCCAGCATTGCCTCTGGAGGCTACAGGGCATCAGCAACCTACCAGCTGGACTCTCGGATTTGGGCCCAGAGCCTCCAAAAGCATCTAGGTACCTAAAACCCGTTGAAATGAATGGGAGGTAGGCACCAGAATCCTTGTGTGGAGCTTGGTGAGAGTTCCTTGCTTGGTGAGAAGAGGGTGGTGTGATGGGCAGGACTCCTGTGTCCCTTCCCAGCCTGATGTCAAGCAGTGTGGTGATGGTCCCAGCCCTGCCTCTCGTCAGGAGCCAAGTCCTATGAGCTGGGTACTATACAGGAAGGAGTAGATGCAATCCTGGTGGAATTTACAATCCAAGGTGAAAGTAATGCTGTGATCCTGCCATTTTGGTAATGGACTTGATGTTTGCAGTTGGATCTGTGTGTATGTAACTCGCTGTCAGTGATGGCTCAGCCAGACCTTGCCATCCTGGATGATGTTGAACAAAAAACTATTTAGCTCTGACAGTGCTCATCACCTCATGAGGGATCTTGATACCATTGCAGCTGTTGTGATGTGCTTTGGGGTCTAGGAGGAAAAACTTTGGCAGTGGTGTCATTTCCTCGTCATCCTTGGGGATGAATGTGTCGTGTCAGTCATCTGTCCACACTGGAAAGGAGCATGCAGGATGTTTCCTGGATGTCTGGGAAGCAACTCACTGAGGGTAATACAGACCCCTGAGTTCATGGCTGCATCATTCCTGCTGTTGCAAAGGTAAAGAATCTGGCTTCTATTTAGGATGGCCTCAGGTAGCTCAACAGGCAGACCTGAAGTCACTGCCTCAGCAGAGGGTGGAGCAGAGGAAGGAAGATGAGTACCTGAGGACACTTTGGTTCACTGTGTTCAGTAATATCTTGTGGACTGCAGCAGTGAGGTGAGAACCTGAGCCATCTGGATGTTTCTGCGTGAAGAACCCAAGGAGTTGCTTCCCTTGTATGTTCACCACTGGCTTTTGTTCTGTGTGGATCTATGGACTCTTTTGCTTGTGGCTGTGCAAGGTGATGAAGATAGAAAGCCTATCCTCTGGAGACCTGCACTGCCTGTTTGTGACCTGGAAAATGTTTACAAGTCATCAAATTGGAAAAATTAAAACCAGCAGGTAAGTGCTTCTCCCCTGCGCTGAGCTGGATGGAAATCTCAGCATGAAGGGACTCAGGTCTCCTGGATGGATGAATGTTCCTGTTAGTCACAACACATCATACCCTCATCAACCCATCAAACCCAACACATCAGACCCTGTCCCACCAATGGCAAGCTGGGCTGTCTACTCCTGGTGCCCCTCTTTTCCTACCGCTAAGGGCCCTGGAAAAGTAGGATATCTGCAGAGCGAGGTGACCTGGTAGCCACCTACTTCATGAGACAGTGGCTGGATGGCACATTTCAGATGGGACAGCTCACAGAATTTGTGTGGGTGCAGCAGAGCCAACGTAGCTGCCTCAAACAACTTCAGCAAGACCCTGCCCAAGCCAGCTCTGACAGGGGTTACCTGGGGCCCTGGAAGCAGTCTGACTCTTCTTTATTCTCCAGGGTGGGTATAACTGGGCTGTCATCCCTTGTGAGGAAAGGGATCATAGCTTGGTGTTGGAAGTGAGCTTAGGCTGGTTGGAGAGGCTATACATGATTGTCCGTGATGAACCCTGCCTTTGGAGAGGCTGGGACATAGGAGAGAGTTGCCCCTCACCCTACCCAGAGTTCGCACCTGGTTCTCCTGTGCCCCAGCCTGAGGTGAGGCAAGGACACATGGAAGGAGGCCAGCTTTTCAGGCTGGCACTCTGATCCCATCATACAGCCTTTCACCCTGTGCACGAGAACTTTTCCCTGAAAGGCTTCTGGTCACGTCCACCTTTTGGTTTTTGGCTAATTAAAATGCTATCTTCAGGCAGCCAGCTGAGTCTTTCCTCGTGCCTGCTTCATTTATTCTGTGTGATTCAGAGAGCGGAGGCACCGTGAAAGGCAGAAAGGGTGCCCTGGGCAGACACAACAGAAAATCCCATTGGCAATGGAATAAAGAGTGCTTTTGGTTGGAAGCCCTGTCTGTCTCTCCCTTTTGGCACCTGCTGGCTGGTTTAACTCCTTGTTGCTGATGTCTTGCACTGCTCATCAGGTCTGTAAGTCACCCAGGCTCTGCTTGGGTTCCACCACCACCTACAGTGTCTGTGTTAGAAATGCCTGTAAATCTCATGTCCTTCAGCATGGTCCCACAAAGGACCATAGAAGCCCAAAGGAAATTCATTTCACAGGCCATGTCCTCCAGTGTTTGCCCACAGGACGTTTTGTAGTGAGAGATGGGTATTTTTATAGTAATCCATGTGGTGAGTGTGCAGGCAGTCTCTCTGTGCTTGGGATGGCTGAAATTCAAGGCTAATCCAGATCATCCAGCAAATGGTCTGCAGTCCTGGTCTGGGAAGCACCGTGCTTGCTCCCAGCTCTCCATTTGGGGCCAGGCCAGTGTGGCCCTAGTGGCACTGTGCCACCCCACAAGCAGCTGCTGGCCCTTGCTGTGCCCCATAGCACCTGACACCCTGCACGATGGGGTGGGTGAGCTGCTGGCCATCCCAGAGCAACCAGGCACTCGTGTTTGGACCTCCAGCCAAGTACCCCATATCTCATAAGAGGTGGCGAGTTGTGGATAAGTGCAGGGAGGTGATATCCCCTGCACAGCAGGGGATAGGAGGGTGAAGGAGGGTGTGAAAGGAATGCAGAGAGTGCCTGACCATAGCTTTGGGGAAGGCTTGCCCTTTGGTGTGGGAAGGTGGGAGGACTCCAGGGTCTTTGCATCGTGAAGGAGAGAAGGGTCAGGTTCTCCTTCAAATGTCAGAGGTTTGCTGCCTGCCTAGCTCAGGATAGTATCTCCAGAGGTGCAACTTGCTGACTGTGTCAGGTGATTACAGACATATAAAGGGAAGTGGGCTTGTTGGACAAGTGCCACCTGTTTACCTGCCCCAGCTGGCTTCCCAAAGCCAGAAATGCCTTTCCATAAGGATGTCTTTAAACTTGCTGCCTGAGATGTCTCCATGCATCCTGGTGAGCAATGCTGCCCATCCACAACATCATGAGAGACATCAGGAAATATCTGCAGTTCTGGGCTATACCTGTACATTGTCACACACGGCTGCTGGTTCATGCTCTATATTTTTACCTTGCTTTTTCAGATGCCTCAAACACTTCTTTGGGATTGAAAAAGAAAGATCACCATCTCTTCCAAGCCTGTGTGTGTCCAAGCATCTCTTTAGGCCTTGGGGCCGTGGGGTTCTCTCTGTGTTTAGCCCCCAGGTGCCTCTGCTGCCCAGCCCACCACATTGCTCAGCTCCCGGCCAGGACTGGTGTGTGCAGCAGGGGCAGGGCGTCCTGCCAGCCTCATGCCAGCACAGGAGGGCTTTACTTTGGGACTTGCTCTGACACCTCCTTTGTCAGCTATTCTGAGAGTTGTTGGTGCACTCCATGCTTGGAGTGTGTTGTGTGGTGGGACCCAGGCTAGGGAGGGTGTCTGGCTCTGCTCAGCCCCCTGCCAGAACAGGTGGTGAGTGTCAGTTCCTGCTGAACATTCTCTAGGGAGGCTCATGTAATCCCAAAACAATCTGGGATGCAGGTCAGGATGCCTTGTTCTCAACCTGTGTGGCAGCTTCAAGGTGAAAAGCTTTAGCCCCAGATAGCATAACCTCTGAATCTTGGTCAAATGGGTACATGGTGAAGGGAGGGTGGGATTGATGCAAGCCCTTAAGCCCTTGCAAACCTTTTCAGTGGGAGCATTATCTAAGAGGAGATAAAAAGGGGGAGACCTCACCCCTTAGCTGCAAGCCCTGGTTACAGCTTAGGAGAGGCAGCACAAGAGCAAAATGATCAACTTATGCAAGTAATTCAGTTCCATCACCTCTTCAGAAATTTTAAGGCCTGAGCCCTTCACCTTTGTTTGCCCATAATTCCTTCCTGAGCCATGGCTCAGGACACTTTGGAAAGGTGTCCAAGCTGCCATCTCTCTGCCTGGCCTTCCTGTCCTTCTCACCTACACAGAACCTGCTGGCATTGGATCCAGCCTGTGCCACAAACATATGGATACCAGGGAGTATATGTTTGTATCATTGGACTCTTCTCCAGAAGCAAGACTCCCACCAACATCCCTCCCTTCCCTTCCTTCTGTCCTCAGCTCTGACACCATGAGTGCAGAAGCAAAAGCCCCTATAGAGATTTATGATGGACTCAGTCCTTTCAAAGAAACCCCTCACCTCAGTGCTCAGATGCCTGTGCAGATACTAACTTCTGGAAATGCAGCTTCCTGTTGATTATCTCTGCTTTTTTTCTTCACAGCTCCAATTTGCCCATTCCCCTTCCAAGTCCCCTTCCTTATGTTGAACACCTTGCTGGAAGGTTCAAGTCTTCTTTTTTTGCAGTGCAAGGACCTCACATGTGGGAGAAGCAGCCTGAAGACTCCTGAGCAGATTATGTTTGTTCAAAGGTGTTGTTGCTCCTAGGGATAACAAGCTAACTCCTACCTTGATTTATCTCACTACTGGTAGTGTGGTGAATGGGGGTCAACAGCACAGGATATGATTGTTTCCAGTCTTCATAGGCATAATAAATTATGAGTCACAGGATCATCCTGAGTTATTCAGTGACTAATCTGAGGTTGGTCTTGAGGCTGAGGGCCAATTTTTTGTTGCAGTATTGGCTTCCCAGACCTCTGTGTTGTGGATGTGCAGAGTAGACGTAGTTGATACACAGCACCTGGGAGAACTGGCTGAGCTGCTGGAGGAGGTGCTGATGAGTCAGGGAGTGGCACTGCCCTCTGCACCAGTACCCCACTGGGGTGGCTGGATGTACAGTGCAAGTGGCTGTGACTTTTGTGAATCACTTTGTGGGACTGAGTGTGATCCACACCCTTGCTGAATTGTTGGGACTCAGAGACATCCCAAGAGGAACAATTTGTGGATTTAGGTTGTCTTGATAACCATATGCTGCTGTCCTGAACAGCCTAACCTGTTGCACTGCCTGGACTCTGTCCTTATCCTTATCTTCGCTTTTCTCTGACTTAATTTCACCCTTAAGTTTGCAAATGTGTCAGTAGATGTGTTCCCTTTCTCTCTGACGTAGACCCTCATATGCTTGTGGAGTCTGATTACGACTCCTCTGGGGTAACTTCTTGGCCGGTGACATAAAATGGATTTTAAATCCCATGGTATCAGCTCATCTAGCTCTGCCCTCTATCATTCCTCTTTCTTATATCCCAACACCTTTCATATATAAAAATAATACTAATTTCCCCTCAAAAGTTGTCTACTGCTGAACACGCTCAAAAGTGAATCACTCCAAAAACACAGAAGAGGCAGCTGGCTCTGAACATATCCCCTTATGTCTCTCTCTAGATGCATTTCTCCATGGTTGCTCTTTCTCAACCTCTTCTGGCAGTTCTGCTTTCCAGGGTGTCCCCTCCCACTGCAAAGCAGCTTTGCCCCAGATACATTAGCTTATCTTTTCCCAAGTTAAATCTCATTTTGTTTCCTGCTCATTTCTAATCTCTCTAAATCCTTTTGGAGGATTTCTCAGTTTGCTCTGGAATTTTCAACCACTTCTGCTGGAGGTGCTGGCTCGGGGAGTCCATGGGAGAGCCTTCTCCTTGGTGCTGCTGAGTCAGGAGGGTGCTGTGGCTGCCAGTGCTGGGGTGGTGGTGCCCACGGAGTGGATGCAGTGCGGTCCTGCACGTAGCTATGCTCAATCATCTGGTGAGCCGTGTCTCTGCCTCACCATCAGATACAGATTGCCTAGCACAGCTGAAGGAACCGTGGGAGTCAGCGAGTCCTGGTCTGTAGAACAGAGCAGAGGTGTGGGAAGAGAAGGAGCTGAGTTCAGGTCCCAACTGGATCACTGACACCTCACTTTCCCTCCCTTGCCTTGATTCCTCCATGCATAGGACAAATCCCATCCTCCTTTTTGGGGCCCTTGACAGACACCAAGTGCCATTTGCTAATTCTTATTTTATTTCTAGCTAGTAAAAGATTTCTCATCTTGCTGAAAATGGTTAGGATTCTCTGTATACCTTCTCCCAAAGCAGGTAAGTCATCGGCCCCTCACCACGCAGTCCCCATGGCAGTTACATCTCCCTGCTCCTCTCCATCATTTGAGAGAGAACCTCAACAGGTATTTGGATACCAACAGCATCTCCTTCCATCTGGTATTTAGGAAAGAGACAGGAGCGAACAGGATAGGGGGATGGGGGGAGAGGAAACAACAAGGCACAGCTCAGAAGGAGCTTTGTTGGCTGGGATATAGTGCAAAAGCGATGAGGATGGAAGGTAAGGGATGCCCTGTGATGTGAGGTGGGAGGATGAGAAGGAGTAGGCTGGCTGTGTCTCAGGGGTGGGGTGGGGCAGGTCTGAGATTATCTGGCAGCCCCAGGTACAGGGAACCCTCCCAGTTATGAAACCTCCTGCACTTCCATGGACACATTTCTCACTGGCGTGAATTGGTTTGAGTGACGGAAAACTCATGGTAGAGGGTTTGCAGAAGGTCCAGATCTTCCATCCTCCCTAGCACCTGATGCACCTTCCCTGGGTAGCCCCTTGACCTCCTCCTGCCACAGAGAGCCCTGCTCCAGACAGGGGTCATGAGATCCTGTGGCTATTGACTATGCTGTTGAAGAGGCACCTGCTAGAGCCCAAAATGGCCAATGCTGAGAATCTTGTGCCACTTACACCAGCACAAGACCTGTGTGGTGTGAAAAACTACCTGCTTTTAGCTGAACCAAAAATATTTTGGTCTTTCATGCTCCTGAAGATATGAAATCCAATATGACCCAAGTATACTAAAAAGCTCAGAAGGTAAACGTGCCCACATCACATTAGTTTTCAAATTGCTGTGAGGTTCAGCTAGACAAGTGGTTTGGCAGCAATTACTTTCCTTCCCAGCCTTGAATCCTGCCAGTGAGTCCCCTCAGGCATGCTTCAGACTCTGCTCTTCAGGCTCTTGCCATATCCCTTTACATCCAGGTTCCACCTATTTTTAATCCACTCCCCATCTTCTGGTGTTGTCAATCTCAGACCTTTCCTAAGCCTGGAAGGGAACTGTATATACATCCTCATCTTGCTGTGATATTTTACAGTTTCGCACACAGTTTTAAGTCACTTGAGCTCTATTTGCCTCTTGGGCTGTAAAAACACACAAACCCCAGATATCCAATCAGGGGGATCCACAGCAACTGCTAAATATTTTTTTTCAAGAAACATTGGTGAAGAGGTGAAGTTCCAGCTGTTCTATGCCAGGGTATTCACCTTCTGCCTATCTGAGGGCCGTTTCTGAGGGCTGTTACACTGCTTCACACCAAAGTATCTTTACATTCCCTTCAGGCACCCCAGACATCCCAGCACCATGAGCCAAACCCATTAGCTCCTCATCTCCAGTGTCCTGGGATCACTCAGAACTGACCAGAGCGCTGGCTCCCTCCAACTTCCTCACTGGAAGCTCTGCTCCTAGCAGCAAGTTTTCACTTTTTCTTTAATCACATCACCAAGTTTTAATGCCAGGAAGAACTTTGACCCTTATCCAGGGATTAGTTGTTATCCTTAAGAGCTTTCTTCGGCAAGCCTTATGAAAGAACTCCAGCTTTGGAGAATGTAGGCAAATCATGTCCACTGGGTTAATTTTCTTTATTAGCTGACTACCTCGCTTTTCCAGCCACAGCTCTCAGATATTGTCTCCTTGCTCCAGGAGAAGGGCTGTTCCCATCAGTTCACAGGAAGTTCACTGCTGGGATTCTTGCTAGCACCAAGCCACCCTTAGCAAGAAGGGGAAATCTTGGCTTTGGTGAAATTAAGGGAAAAATATTACGTTCCCGCATCAGGCTGTTCCACATCCCACCCCAGCACAATTAGGCAGTGATGGAAGGCTGCCAGACAGATCCTGTAAAGAGGCAAAATGTTTTAAATAGGGGCTGTAGAGGCAGCTCAGGTTAAGCAGAAATAGAAAAATCCATTTGGCTCATTAGCAAATTTCTTTGTGAAAAGAAATGTGGGCATCTGTGTGTCTTTCTTCATATCTCTACCATAGCCTATTTCCAGTATAATCCTGTTTACTGAGCAGGATTTCAGTAAGGCATAAAGGGGAAATTCTGCTCAAGTTATTGGCTGTTATTTTTCATGTGTGTGCAAGGAACATAGAGGTGGGAAAACCAGGAGCACAGTGTGTTTTACTCTAAATAACTAGAGACAGGATTCACAGGTATATTCTGGCTGCTTTCAGCCTTTCCCGTGACAGAAAGCAGCTGCACACCCAGCATTAGCCAATCTGCTAATAGGCTGTGTCACAAGACACAGCATCACCATGTCTCACAAAGCAACTGCATTGTCCTCCCTAAGCTTATTGTGTGAAATATCACGGGAACACCACAAAATCGTGTTCCACAGACCGTTCCAGACTAAACATCCACGGCCCAGCTCCCTGACCCAGACTGAGGGTCCTTGAGGGAGAAGGCACCTTGCTTTTGCTGTGCTCAGAGGACAAGAGGTCTGTGCGCTCGATCAGCATCTCCACGCACACCTGCCTGTGTGAGCAGACACTAATGCATCCACATTTTCTTCTTCAGATGATAAGGGTGTGAATAAGCTAGTGACAAAAATCTTTTCTGTGGATACCTCTGAACTAGATCCTTGGCTCTTTCAGTCCAAACAGCCTGGAAGACACCGGGAAACCAGTTAAGCCTTTGAATTCCAGGTGCTGGCTAGCACTGGATGACTGGTCTCGAACTGACTGAGGGTGAGAGGGTGTGAATAAAGATGGAAGACAGTGTAAGGATGGGAAACCTGCTTGGAGGGTACTACAGAGAATGAAAGAAATTTTAGGATCTTGTAGCCAAGACAAACCAAAGCTGCAGCATCTATGGAAGATTCTTTTTGCCAAACCTTATGTTTTGTCTTGGTGTAAAAGAAACTTGTTAGAAGTTATGGTGTTGTGCATTACAGGTGATTCTGTACCTTGATATTCTGCCAGAGCTGGGAGTCTTGGGTTGTCTTCCCAGCTCTGTCCCTTGTTTCCTAATTAGTGCAGTGTCTGTGCCTCAGTTTCCTCAGCTGTTAGTGGTGATAAGAGTACAGTGATGATAACAGTATTGAGCTGCCCTGGGGCACGATCTGTAAGTGAATTAACGGTGAGGAGTTAAAGAGGAATTAATTGGTGGCCTCTGCTGAGTGCTCAGAGATTCCTCGATGGGGGGCAGTGAGTGGCAAGCACAGTTTCGTGCGCTGTGCAATGCATGGCTGCCACTTACATCGCAGCCTGTGCCTGGGCCTTTGCTCCTCGCTGCCTGACTCCAAAGGAAAGTCACGCTTTGATTAGGGCAGGCACTCATCAGTCACGTAATGTTATTTCCAGGTGTGCAGCAGGCTGTGTGGGCAGGGTGGAGCAGCTTCCCAGCTGCAACTTGTCTTCCCTTGAAGCAATATGTAATGAGATAATGCAGGGCTAACATTCTCTGGGAGACCCTTGCATGTTGCCTGTGATGACAAAGAGAAAGCAAAAAATTAGGAGAAACAGAGTGAAGTGGGATGTTGCTTGTAGCACACTCATGCTGTAGAGTTTTAACCATAAACTGGTAAAAACTAGGAAGCACAGCTCTTCAGGAGAAAAACCTGGCGAGTGGGAAGCATCACATAAAGTCTGCTGGGACGGAAAGATCAAAAACTGGAAAGGAATGTCTGCTGAAAAGTGAATTTGGCCTCCAGCTCCAGAGTATGAACTGTGAGTCTGGGGAATGACAACAGCTCATTAGGTTTCAAGATTTTTCAGTCTCTGAACCCCTGTCCCTCTTTCAGAGCAGTTTCAGAGCTTTTCAGAGAAGCTGGGTACGAAGATCTTTGCAGAACACCCAGCAAAGTGTCCTACTTCATCGGTTTTTCTGGATCACTAAGATGTAGTCATGAAATCTGTGGAGATCTGTGGAACACAAGCAGTAGATCACCCTTGGTGGATCACTTCTCCTCTCAATTTTCTTTCAGGTGAAACAAGGATTTTAAAAATCAATGTCCTCCTAAACAGCAGCTTGATGCCTTGGGCCTGGCAGGGATTATGGAGCAGGAGCCTGGGGCAGGGTCAGAGGAGGGGGTCCACGTGTAGGTCTGAGAGAGGCCCCAGGAGACCCAGACTCTTCAGGGGTAGGGAATGGTGCCTCAAGCACAGCTGAACACAGGTGCTGGGAAGAAGGCGGTGCCCAGCACTGGCGTCTGCTCTGCGCCCATTTGCACAAACTGCACTGGGTGTCAGTGGTCATTCCAGGGCCATGGGGGCCACGTCCCCCACGCCATGGGGGCTGTCCTGTGCCTCAGGCCAGGATGCTATGGCTGTACCTGCTCCTCTACATTCACAGCAGGCCCTCGAGGCAGCCAGGCCCCTCTCCCCATGGGTTCTGCCTCCAGAGATGGAGCCTCTCTCCCCTGAGAACGGAGCAATGTGGCAATGCTCTCAGACCTTGGCTTGTAACAGCACTAACCTCCGAGCTGCTGACTGTTGCTCAGCAATAAACACCACTCGTGCTATTAATAAACACTATCTGTCAGCCTTGGTATTTTTAATGCCGGGACACTGTGCCCTGGCATGCAGAGCCACTTGGAGACTGAAGGCCGGATTCAGAGACGAACCTAAACTGCTGCGAGGTTCTCCATTGTGCAGCCCTGCAGCCCATGCCTGTTGCAGGGTGGAAGGTCTCTGTTCTCCTTGGTGTGTTAGGCAGGATCCAAGTTCTGCCCCAAAAGGGATTTCCCCTCCTGTCGTTTGCAATCCCAGAGCACTGACACTCACAGACAAGGCTCTACCCACTGTCATTGGCTGGGATAGATCTAACAGGATCTCTGAACCTGTGTGAGTCAGTGAAAATACTTCAGCTTTTTTCCCGTGACGATGTGCCAGTATATTCAGCTGAATCAGCAAGGGAATGCTGTCTACTCACACTGTGTCACACTGTGTCACACTGTGTCTTTGGACTCGCAGTCCTTGAGAAATGCTCCCCAGTGCAAAGAGGTTGTCAAGAGAGTCCTGATGGGATTGGTGCCTCTGAATGATGCACATGGATGCTGCCTACCACATGAGACCTCACCACCAGTAGCCTGGAAGAAAAATAGGAAGCAAAAGGAAAATGAAGCGTTTATGGGGGCTGATCATGTTATACTGAAGCTCCTGGCTGTTTCCAGCTGGCTGCAGCGTGAGCCATCCCTGCATCAATCTGGTGTGATCTGTTAGCCTGCACCCAGCCGTGCTGAGGGCAGGGGTGTGAAGCTGCGGGGGGCCCGCATGGCTGTCAGACTGCGCGATGCAGCAGGAAAGAGCTGCTTTCACCTTCAGCCTCAGTGTTTGGCCCTGGCAGCGGAGCCGGGGTGGTGGGTGTGTGAGAGCTCGGGGGCAGGGAGGGCTGCAAGTGACATCGGAGGGGAGCAGGGCGGCCCCGGCGCTGCCGCTGCTGCGGGCCCAGGCTCCGGGGCTGGCTGGGGCTGCACCCCAGGGCTGCTTCGCCCTTTGCCACGGCAAGAGCAGCCGTGGAGGGGTTTGGAGGGGCGGTGGGAGAGGAATAGCCGAGCAAACAGTGAGCTGGCCGAGCAAACAGCGGGCAATGTGAAACAATCGGGTCCCGTTCTGCTAAAGCTCAGCAAACAGTGCGTAAGAGCCGCTGCCGGCAGTGGTGCCTGCCCCAGTCATCAGGCAGAGCGCTATCGGAGGGCAGATACACAGCCTGGGGAGGCAGGGAGAAGTTGTGCAAGAGAAAGCTCTGGCCAGCATGACTCAACACTCATTAGCGGCACACCTACGAGAAGCCCATTAAAACTGAAAGGAAGAAGCGCGAGTACCTTGTTTCTTTTGTTGTAAAAATATCAGACGCACATCCCAGCCTCTGCAGAGAGGGCAGCAGAGAGAGCCGCGCTGTGCATTGTGATCCCCTACAGCTCTGCCTGGGCTCATCTCCCCTGCCCCATGGGTCCTGCCAGCCCAGTCCCGGCCTCGCAGGGCTCCCCCAGACTCACTGGCTTGTCAAAGCCCATTTCTCACCCTCTGCCGTGGGCTCTCTGCCTTCTTCAGAGCCACCCACCCTTATGTCCGCAACCTCTTACAAAGGCCGAAGCAGCCGAAGGACAGCACTGCCCTTGCACTGTGAGCCATCCTGCACTGGGCTGGCAATGCTCATAGCACAGGGGCAGCTCGGCACCTGGGAGATGCCCTCAGATTTTATGTTCAAGCTGGGCTCTGAACACCTTCTGCCTGCCACCTTGCTCTTGCCTGCTGGCTGGTCTCTTGGACATGCAGTTGAAGAAAGCATCGAACTAGGGACAGAGGGGACTTCTGTATGTCTAGATATAAATACCCTTACCTGGGGGATGTGTGCAGAGTGGAGGCATGAGCAGAAACGATGTCTGCAGTACACCTGACAGTGGTGTCCCTTGCTGGTACATCATTGGGAAAATGACTTCATTTTTCTGCTCCAATTAAAGGCAACAAAAGCTAGGTTTACACTGAAGTGCTTAGAGCACAGCTCTACTGTAACTGGCTGTGGAGCAAAATTCCCTTAAGCCACTTGTCCATTAGTATTTTACAGGGAGATAGCTAAACCCAGCCATCCCTTGCATATGTCTGCATTGCATTCCAGTGGGGGGATTGCATTTTGGTAAACACACCCCGATGAACTTGGGTTTAAATCTGATTTTTAACCTAGTTTTCTGCCTCACAGCATGGATCCCAGTAATGGCATTTCACTGAGATGTCTGGACGGCACACCCCTCTTAGACCAAGCTTGACTGTCTGCTGCTGCTGCCCATATTCTCCCATTAGTCTCCATCTAGTTTAAAGATAAAGGAATGTCTTCTCAAGCCATTCCCATTATTTTGGACTGCTCTTTTGTCATTTTATATCACTGTCAAACTCTCATTGTATCCTCTGCTCCAAGTCCACCCCAAGTGTTCCCTTTCTGCCCTGCTGCTTCTAATATGGAGTATATTTATAACCTAATAAGCTTATATATATCCTAATAAGTATCTGAGCTTTTGGGCTGGCTGGTCTGGACTAAGGTGGGCAGCTCACTTGCAGTTTTGAAGAAGGGACTTCACTGCAAAGGCAGAGGCTCTGGAAGGTGTGCTGTGTGCTGCAGTGGGGATGGATGGTTCCAGACCTCTGTGCCGAGAGTGGCTTTGCTGTTCTAGCCTGTTACCTGCTGCAAAGGAGACAGTTCATCCTGCCTCATCCTTCTTCCTCTCTGTCCCTTTCCCATCTTCACAGTGCCCACAGCAAGTCTTTTGGAGATGTCTTCTCTCTCAGAAATACCACCTTGGGCCCACTGTCTTTTATCTGATTCAAATTAAGCTTCTTTCTGCTTTTCTCTTTCTGCTGTTGACACACAGAAGACTGATACCCCCACAGGGGAGGGTCCGGATGTGCTCCAAATGATGTCAGCTTTGATTTATTATTGTTTAATATCATGTTGCTTACTGTTGCCATTTCATGGAGTTAGCTCAGTTTGGGAAAGACTGCTATTCTTTGGACAGGACAGATGGTCCGAAAATTAATTTTTTCCCTTGCCTAACTAAATATCCAAGGCAGGCTGTTCTGTCATCAGAGCTTTGCTTAGGCAAGATCTTTCCTTGGCAGAAGTGGTGAGGGAGAAAGAGGGGATAAGGGAGAGAGCAAGAGGGGGATGTGTGTGCTCTACGACAGTTGAGGTTTCTCAGTTTGTCTCCTTGTCTCTCCTCCACAGAACCTCCTTCCACTCTTGCTAGTTTCCCAGTGGTTTCATTCAGAGTTACAACTGGGATGGGGCCATTGCCAGACATTGCAGGGAAAAGGGGCAGGAAATGCAGCTGCAAGTAATTACAAAACAACCTGTTCAGATATGTCATTTTGTCCCTGTCAGTCAGGGCTGGCTTGTATTTTGGAGGAAGAGGGCTTAGATCTCTTACATTTTTATTCTATCTTATGTAGCTCTGGATGTCCTTCTTTATCCATTTAAACATCTGATCCTTTCGTGCTTTCTGCAAAGCTCTTGGCCTCCCTGATGACAATGATTTCCATCTGTGCTCTCACTCAGATCATTTCCAGGCTCGTGTTGGTGAGCATGTGGATTCACATGGATATGGGCTCCCATTTTGTGAATGAGCTCAAGGGAAGACTGCTTGAGCTCTTGCTGCCTCTCAAGCTCCACTAAGCTTGGCTTCCTGTCCTGCAGTCGGCCTGGTCAGAGTAGATGAATCCCCGTCAGGGTAGCTGGGTTCTGTTGCACTCCTTGCCCGGGTGGCAAGCCAAACTGGTGAACTGTTCAGAGCAGGGAGAAGACTTCAGGCAGAAGGAGAGGAAGAACCCATGCTCAACCCAGCCCTAGTTTCCTTACCTGACACATACTTTGCTTCTCCAGTGTCCACCAAGAAGAGAAAGAACACTGCATTTGTTGCCACTACCACTTTTAGCATGCAGCTCTCAAACATATAGACTTAAAATGTTTGCTTATTTTGTTTGGCATGAATTCTAGAGGACATAACTGTGGGTTTCCGAATATTTAAGGCCAATGTGTTATTTATAAGCCATGTCGGAAACATCCTGAGCATGTGGATTTTAGTGAGGAGAGTCTGGGTTTGGTATGTCCACATACCTCAGGTTTGCCATTCTTCAGTGCTGTCTGTGGTGGTTGCATTTGAGGTTAGCAGTGTCTGTAGTGGTGCTACACTCATGACATTCCCTTTTCAATATCTTCAATCTACTGGCAAACAGCAATGGAATTATAAGGCAGGTAGTGGTGGACTGAGTGAGACCCTGCTTTTGAACCCCCTGCAGTTCCCCTGTTTAAACTCCCAGCAGCCATCACACCCCTGCTCCCTACTCTCCTTTGGCCCTCAACAGAGCCCTCACCATTTTCATCTGAGATGGTGTCCACCATCCTTGGCATAACATCCCAGCCTGGAACTACATCCCCAGAGAGGAGCAGGAGGCAGAGAATTGAGCCTGCTCCTCTGTGTACTCCTCTGTCCACCCATCACACATAGTGTTTAAACAAGGCTCATCTCCATGCTGGCTATCACAGCATCGCTTTTCAGCAGCCTTTCTCCAGGACTCACAGCAGCACAACTGCCTGACAATTAGCCAAGAGCCAGAGCAGCTCCTGTGGCCCACATTTTCCTTCTGCAGGAGCAATTAGGCTGCTCAAGACTGTCTTCAATAGGCTGATGTTATCTCCACCATGACGCAGGAGTGCAGCCCTAAGCCCTTGTGGTAACTATGCCAGGGTCACAGAATCACAGAATATGCTGGGTTGGAAGAGACCCACAAGGATCATTGAATCCAACTCCTGGCCCTGCACAAGAGTATTAAATTTCTCCCCTCTGCCTGTGGTCCTCTACCTGTAAGATAGACTGAGCTTCAGAAGTCTTCCAGCTATTCCAGCAGTGGGCAAAGATTTTCCTTTAGCAGCACCAAAGATCAAGCAAGCCCTTCTGCTCTGTGCTTGAGTAAAAGCTTTCTGGAGATGTATCCTGCTCTGCCTGCAAAAGCCCTGTTTTTCCTGGTATGTTGAGAGTAGGGAGCCACTCTGGCTGGTTCTGTAGGGAAGACCCTTAGCTTTCCAACAAAGGTCTGACATTTTGCTGCCTGCTAATTGAGACAAAATAAGTTTGCATCAGGGATGCCTGTTCCTGCTGACACCGTCATATCCAGAGGGGCTGCTCTGCTGGGGTGTTAATTGTGTCTAGGAGCACTTCCAGCCACTCTGTGTCACTGCCCAGGGAGAAACGATCTCTACCCTGGAAAGCTTTTACCTAATTAGACAAGACAGATAGGCAGGGAGACAGAAAGACGGAAGTGGCAAAACCTTGCCCAGGGCCACGTGTTGGGTGAGTCGTGGCAGCAGGACGTGCAACCAGGTCTCGTGATATTTGCACCATGGATACACATTACATCCACCACAGGGATCAGGCACAGCATGGTACCCGAGTCGTCCCAGGGTCCACCTTCCAGCCTGCCCTTCCCCTGCACCCATGGCCTGCATGAGGGTACTTCCCTCTCCTGGCACAAACCCCAGCTTGGCAGGGAAAACCTGGCTTGTCTGGGAGTGTGAGTGGAAGGATGAGGAGGCAAGCCCTGGCCAGCCAGTAGCACTCAAGAGCAGATGGAGGGTTTGGAGCACTGTCTGCAGTGACATCTGGGCTGATGAAGGGTAGGTGACTCTGGAGCCCAGGGCTCGAAGGTGGTGTGGCTGATGCTGGTGATAAACACAAAGCCACAGTGGTGATGTGGTGAGCCTTTCCTGTGTACTCGTGGTGGGTCCCCTACCCAGGGCAATCACAACACTGATCACTGAGCCTGGGGTCACCTCTCTGACGCTGTGGCATCTGATGTTGCATCAGTCACCAGAGAGAGAAGACCAGGGTCAAGCTCTACACATGACACTGGTTTTGTTGTACTCTGTCCCCACCTAATGTGGAATTTTTCATGGGTCAAAGAAACTGATTGGCTCCAAAAATGTTCCTTTGATACCTGCCTTGTCTTGAAGTAAAATTAACTAAACTCTCAATGCTTCTCTGTACACTGTGGGGCACATTCTCAAAGGTCAGTGAGACACCCTATCCTGATCTCCTACTGGCCAAGGCTCTACCCCATATCATCCAGTTACACTGCAGAGTTGGGATGTTTGGGTGACAGGACATGGAAAGAGACCAGTCCAGGCTAGGGCCCTTCTTGATGAGATGTTTTATTCTTCTACCCATGATTATTTGGGGTTCATCTAGATCTTTAGTTTAACATCCTGGAGGAACAGTTTATATCTTACAGTGACTGCAAGTTCTTTAAACAGCAAGCCAAGGTCTTGCTAAAGAGGAGAAGGGCAGGAATGAGACCCTGAACTGTCAGACACTGAGTGGAAAAAAGATGCTTATTTCAACTGTTTCAGCAGAGTTTTTTCTAGAAACCAACCATTATCTGGGAGCTGTTTGCTGCTCCCAGAACCCAGAGAATGGGAGAGGAGGTAAGTTAGGAATTATGTGTTTCAGCAGGCTGGGAGGATCATGGCAACTGGGCTTCAGATTCAGCCTGATTTGCAAGGCTTTTCAGTGTATACATACACATTATTGCCCACAGGACCCCTAGTGTGACTCTTTCTGCCCTGTTCAGCAATTTCTGATGTTTGGCATCACCCAGCATTTGGCTCACGGGCTTTGTTCATTGAGGAAAGTCAGCTGGGGCAAGAAACAAGGGATTTCACCTTTCTCCCTGATTAGATGAAACAGTCCAATGCAATTAAGCAGCTTAGCTTAAGGCAACAGAAGCCATTATTGCTGGGCTCCTCTGCTCTCCTTGAACTCTGTTATCCACACCAAAAATGTCAGAGGAAAAAAAATTTTCCTTCTGTGCCTGGCGTCTCCCTGGCGCTGGCTGAGTGGCAGGTGCATATCTGAGATACCTCTATGTGCATCTATCTGATCACCTTCTCTCCCTACTTCAGGCTGTCTCATTTGAGGTGGGGTGGGGTGGGAGGCCTCATAAGAGAGCAAGAACACCTGGCCAGGTGTGACTCTCAGCCCTCTTTATGGAAAACCTCTTTGTTTTGGTAAGCTTCCTCGCTGTCAGTGAGAGCTCATCTTGGCTGCTGAAGGCACCTGCCCCTTAGGAAACAGCAAGGGTTGATAAGGGTTTATGAGAACTCCTCTTGAGTTCTTTGTGCTTCTTTTTCCTTCTTCTCCACTAGGCCTGCACCAGAGCAGAGGGGTTGCCTGAGGAAGCCATGTAAAACACTCCACTTCTGGGATAATCCTGTGACTTCTTATCTGAGCCTGATCTCAATGTGCTGCAGGGCTGGGAGGGGGTTTGCAGACTGGCATAAATATTGCATGGACTATTCTCTTCTGCTTATGAATATCCATGCTGCAGTCTCACTCCCCCTTACTTCAGGAAAAAAATATCCAAAGAAAAAGAGACACACACACAGATGCATTACATACATTCATACACTCCTGTGCAATGCATAGAACCGATCCCTGTACCCATCCCCAAACACTACCAGATCTTGAGGGCAGGGTGTATTCTCTCCTGTCCAAAACCATAGACCATCTTTTCCTTCATAGCTGGTCCCAGCTGATTTCCTATTTACTCAGATGTCACTAAGCACGGCACTGCTACTCACACAGGTTTCCCAGTAATAATTCATTGTGGGTTTTTACATTCAGCTGCTGTTATAACACATTCATGTATTAATAAAGACAACTAAGGGCCCGTGTTTAGAAAGAAATCTCTTTCCAGTAAAAATGCCTCTAATCCATCTTGCTGGTTAGAAAGTCCTCAGTGTCCATTCAGCACAGCAAGAGTTATGGTCCAGTAGTTGCTTCCAGATAAATAGCCTAAGAAGGTGTCCCAAGCTCTCTGAAAGGGATATGGGCACTTCCATAGCACTTCAAACACCACTTTTGCAACTGGCTATGAAGTGTCCCTTGCAGGAGATGTTGGCATATATCACAGCAGCTGCAACATGATGCTTAGTAGAACAGAATAGCAGAGCTTGAGAGACAGGGTACAGAGGGCAGAGTCTGAGCCAGGAAAGGGTACAGAGGCTGGTGGAGGTAAATACACAGCAACACAGATTCCTATGGACATAAAAGAAACTGCAATTATGGAGACATCTCTCTCTTTCTTCTAACAGATACGAGACTCACACTGCACCCCGGGAGAAGGCCAGAGTGGACTGGATTGGCTTCAAGGTGAGCCTCTGTAGAAGATTAGGTAGGAATATGAGCTCTTATTATCATGGCAGACCTCTGACTAGAATTGAAGATCTCATCCCTTTCCTTGAAGAGATTGCACGAGTTTTAAGAGCAAAACTGCAGCAATGAGCAACAGAATTTGCTGCCAAATGAGCAGAGCTCCTCTGGGCTGCCAGGAGAGCTGTCTGGTGGGCTAGATAACTGTCTGCAGGAGCAAAAGAGCATCATAAGCCTTCCCATCTTCTGTCTCACGCATGAGGACACTTCAAAGCTGCTTTCTTTGCCTGTGGTACCTGGTAAGCAAAATAAAACACTTGCATTACAGTCATGCTTCTGCCTGTGGGAGAGGAATGAGGAAAGGAGTCCCATAGGACAGATGTTAGTCAGACTGCCTCAGGTGCTACCAGGATGTCTGCAGATACCACCACGATAGTTTGTGTAAGGAAGGCAGCAACTCCAAGTTTGCATTACTGTGGGATGGGGGTCATGGCTGCTGGTGTGGAGTCTGACATTTGGGGAAGAGTCATCAAAGCCTCCGAAGTGGGAGAAATGTGTGGTCCTATAAAAATGACACATGGATGGGGAAGAAAAGGGAGGGCCTCTTTTTGTGAAATGATGTCTGGAGAGGGCTTATTTTTTCACTTTAGGAGGTAGCACATTATCCTGGGATGAACAATGATGGTTTCATTTCTGAAGCTGCTTGTCCCTGGGTTTCTGCCGACACAAATATTCTCCCCAATGCTTTTACAACACAGAGAGGAAAGTGACTTCATGGCATTCCTTTTCTGACTGTTTCTCTGACATGTGCTTTCTAAACATAGATCTAAAAATCAGAAAGCACCAGGAGAATTATGGGTTTCTACACCCTATTGTGCATTATAATAATTATAATTATTGTAAATACGGCCCAGACACTGTAATTTTCTGCTCTCCATTGGGCCTTTCTTTTTCATTTCGCTCTTCTTTTTATGACTGTTTTCTAAGAAAGTTTTCATATGTCACCTTATAGATGGGAAATGGCAGAGTCAGCTCTTAAAATAAAAGGAGAGGAGTGGCTTGGAGGGGATGGAGAAAATTATGAGAAGGGAATGAGGAGAGGGAAATGTCATACAGTCTGTGGTGAGGGCACCAGTGGGGACCATCAGGAGACCTAGTGCTGTACCTAACCTATTACAAACTTGCTGTGTGATGGAGCCATCTTTGTACATATTTTTGGTTGTAGAAGCCTTCTCTTATCTCTTATCTCATTGCCTGGCTCAACACCTACTTGGTCGTAAGTTTAGAGGTTCTGAGCACTTCTCACATGCAACGTGTGGTTTAAGTTATTGTAAGAAGGTTTTTGCAGCATTGTTCAAGTACAGTCAGGAAAACCTGGTTTACATTTTGGATAGAGGGGGACACTATGGAAAAGGCTCTAGTTCCATGCCCTGTGAATCTCCAGAGCAGAGAGGTTCTGCTAGAGGTCAAATGTGTCTTCTTGCACAGGCAACTGGATCCTCTTCCTGTGGACATTAAAGCATGGCATAGAAACATGGAGACTGAGAATCAAGTATATCTGGTATTTGTCCCACCAGGAAATCAGAATGTGGCCAGGGTATGGACTTAGATGTGTAAAGCAGAAAATGCTCCTACACCTCAGAGAACAGACACAGGTAATGCCACCTACAGTCAGGTGAGAATGAGGAAAGGAGAGATGCAGCAACCAGCATTAGGAGAAACAAAATATCCAGACACTCTGGAACCAGGAAAGAGAGTTTATGCTGAATTCAGACTGAACTTGAAGAAAGAATTAGAAAGAAAATGGAAAAAGGTAAAATAAGATGGATAAGACCTGGGGGATATAGTGCAATGAGAGTAGGAAAATAGCAAAAATATCTATGTGATGTAGAGAATAGGAAAGTGGAAGGCAGGCAAAGGAGAAATCACCTGAAATGAGAACCAGTGTTTTGAAATAATGAGCTTAGTTGAAACATCACCACCAAAAGCGCAGCAGAGATTCAGATGGAACTGCAGTGATTTATCCAACTTTAGCCAGAACAGGAGCAAAGTGGTTTTGAGAAGTCTCTCACTGAGAACTCAGACCTCTTCCTCTCCTCAAGAGTCTGCAATGGAGACTTCCAGAGGAAGCTAAAGAGCAGAAAAATGCAATCTGCCACATGACCAGGAGAACTTTGCTTTTACACAGTTGTAAAGAAAGTAAATGAGTCTTTCTGGGTGACTTTCTACAAAGAATGTAAGGTTTAGAGTATGGGCTAAGGGTGTGAGAGGTCTAGGTATTACTCTGCCAGTTAAAAGGGGAGATTTCAGCCAGTGCAATCAGAATTTTGGCTTCTAATTCACTGCTGGAGAAGTGATTGACTGTAGCCTGAAAGTGGGTTAGTAGAGTTTAATTCCTTCCTTTTCCACTGTCCTGCAGTAACCTACTGAATCACTCTCTTAGTACAGCAACTCCAATCTGTTGCCTCACAGAGGGTTTCCTTGATGCTGAATTTGCTGTTTGGAAATGGCCAGAAATCTGCTGTTAAGAAGAGGAACATTATCCCTTTGCTGTATGGGTCAAGAAGTTCTTACAAGAAGGTCTGTGTTTTTGCCTGTGGCCGCCTGTAAGTACTGTGCTACTGCAGGCCATGCAATAGGCTGAGCACAGCCCTGTGCATTTAAGAGGAACATTTGCTGTAGTATTTGGAAATAAGTCAAATCATCTGCTATCTGCATTTCTTACAAATACCACAGATTCCTTACATTTGTGCCTCCACCATTCCAAGCTGTTGCTTTGACTTGCTAATAGGTCTCTGTTGTAAAAAAAAAAACATATGCACTTCTTTTTTTCTTTCTTTTGTTGTTTTTTTTTTGTTTGTTTGTTTGTTTGTTTGTTTTTATGGAGCTAACACTTAGCTGTTACTTTGTGCCCAGAGAGACAGCAAGGACATTGGGTCTGCTCAATTCCAGGAGGAAAGGTCTGCAGGGCTCCCAGAGTGAAAATTATGAGGCAGGTATTTATGAAAAGAAGGTGATCTGGTTGAATTCAAGACTCTATTACAAACTATGTGTTTATCTGGTGTCAATTGGCAGTTTCATTGAATTAATTGGAGCAATGTTGGTTTATAACTACTGAGGGTTTAGACAATTCTACATAAACAGCTCTAATGAAGCCCCTTTCAAGGCACTGAGAGTCTGTACCAAGAGATAAATCTTGAAGAGCTATAGGTCCTTGCCAATTGTCTTCCAAACTCTGCTCTTCCTTGTCACTGTAAAGAATGTATGGAGCTTTCCTGATCCAGGTTCAGCCAAATCACTTTCCATTGTGTTTACTTTACTGATGCAGCTGCCCCAGCCTGTGCTGAGTCACTGATCACAATTAAAAACCAGCAGCAAACATAAAGAGATGGCTATTCCCACAAGCAGCTGCATCAGGTGAGAGAAGGTGTGTGGAGCTAGGGTCATGTGCCAAATTCTAGTTTGACCCATGGAGAAATACACACCAATGGAGTGAGATCACTGAGCCTTGCTCTCTCAACTTGGGATTGGCTGTCTTTCCAAGAGATAGGTGTTCACCCCAAGACAAGGTGTTACCTTCTTCAGTAATCACCAAGGCTTGCGAAGAGAGGACCGAAAGAAAAGTTATGGCTAGTACTGAGCAGGTGTTAAGAAGAAAGCTGGATGAAAAGCCTGAGGATCCCCGTGGACATGCAGAGATAAGGATTTAGCCCCTCAGACAGTAGCCATTCTTTGTGGGCTCACATCACCTTCCCTGCTGTCCTGTCTGTGGTGTAGCAGCAACACTCAGCAGCCATCTCCCCAGCAGTAGGTGGAGGATGGTGGATATGTTACCCATCACACAAGACTGCCAGAGGGCTGTGTGGCATCTGCTGCACCTGCCTGGGCCCTGGGAATTGCTGAGAGCACTCAAAGGGAGGAGAGCGTGAGGATTTCCAGAATAGGCAGCTGGCAGTTTAATTTCAGCAGAGGTAGGTACAAAGTAATGCAACATGAAAAATCAATTTAAGCTACTTATGTAACATGACAGGCCCTAAATAATTTATTTCTTACTCAGAAAAACATCAAGGTCCTTTTCAGGCTCCTTAAGCAGTAGCGATCACATTAGCTAGGACTGAAAATGCTGTGTTATTATACCTTCCTATGAACCAAAATTATGTCTACATTTGAAATGATGTACTCGGATTTTAGTCACTTATCTGAAGGATATATCAGAAATAGAAGATGTCTAAAGATACTTAATACAAATTATTAGAAGACCTAAAAGGATTTCACAAAGAGAGCTTTAGGACTATTAATTTGGAAAGAGAGAGAGAGACGTGACATGGGAATGAAAAGAATATTGGCAGGGAGAAGGCACAGAAGATCCTGGCATTTGCTCTTTATTAAAATACCAGAAAGAGAAAGAAAAAGATCATGACTTAAAATACTGTACCTGAAATACTAATAAAGGAACACACTGCATTACACAGTATGTAACCTGTGGAATTCGCTGAAAGCACAACTGGGGCCAAGAGCTTGGGAAGACATTACTCTCACATTTTCCATACAGAAGCAATAAAAATATCATCCACCCCTACACCAGCTGGGCTAAAAACCTACATGGGATATAAATCTTCATCTTGCATGACAATAATTGCTGCGAGCTAGACGAGGAAGCCTGTTGCATAACTGTCCACTACGAGGGTTTTACTACCTCCCATGGAGCATGTGGTGCTGTCTGCTGGCAGAGATGTGCTGCTGGCAGGGATGCTGCTGCTTTCCCTTGCCATCCCTCCTGTTCCCATACAGTCTTTCTTCTGGAGCAGGTCCTTTAGTTGTGCTGGGGATCTCTGCATCAGTGGGACAGAGACCTTCAGTGCTCACAGCAGTGAGGGTTGTGTTTGGCATGTGTGGCGCTGTCCTGGCAGTTTGGCTGAAAATGAGACGTGCCTCTGGCCTTGGGAGATGGGAAAGCTGGGAGTCATTCCTCTGGCTCCCTGCAGGGGCAAGCTCCATGGGTGGGAGTCAGCTGCAGGGAAGTTGCCCATCTGCTGCAGACATCGGCATTCCCTTGACACAGAAAGTTCTAAGGTGAATCACTGCTGCTGTGAGCAGCCACCACCAGAAAGCATGAAACAGTTCCCTTAGGCAGCCAGCACCTAGACTGCAAATTGGTCTGGTCAGAAGGGCTGCAAGTCTGGCTTTGGCCCAAAATTTGGTACAAAGCTAGTGCAGAGAACCTAAGGTTCTGATGTTCGAAGTTGGGGCCCGACCTGGAGTTAGGGGCAATAAATTTGTGGGAAGTCAGCTTTGGAAAGGCTGATTCAAAATGTGAGGGCACCAGGAAAGAGGTGCTGTCTCCTTGCCAAAAGATGCTTTATTACTCTTCATTTGCAGTATGACCAGGTGCCAGCCAAGAATGAGACTCTGCTGCTCATTGCCTTGAGCAGCAGATACCAATCTAACAGATGTGGCTGTTTCAGTGTCTAGAGGTGAAGATGAGGCAGGGGAACACCAAGGCTGTGGGTTATCCTAACATGCCAAAAAATTGTCCCATGATTTTCTTCTTAGCCCTTGCCTGCTGATTTTCAGGGCAAGACCCTCAACTTTTCCATGTGAATTCTGAAAGTTATTTGCTAATCAAATAATTTTTTTTTCCTTACAATATGGATCCTCATAGTGTTTCCAGTCTGAGGGCTTTGAGGTTTACATTTGTATTTCATTTACATCCTGGAATTTCAAAGCATCTGTTGAAAGTCCTAATTTATGTCCTTTTTGTGTTTTACAGAAATTGCTGCCTATTTTAGGACAAAGTTTTAGTGCATGATATGACAAGAGATTTGACGCCTTCCATTCTTCCATTTTTAAGCAGAATTAAAGGCAGCTGTTATATAGTACTAATTAAAAAAATCTTATCTTTCTCTACAGATCAAAGTGACTTTTGTTTGTAATGAAACAGTCTGACAAAAAGTCAAACACAAAAAGTGTCACACTGCTTCATTACAAAACAAACAGGAGACACTTTGATCTGTGAAAAAAAGATAAGGTGTTTTAATTAGTCCTAATAGCAGCTGTCCATCATGATTTAAGAAAGGAAATAAACCAGCAATATTTCAAGTCTTCCATATGGTGATGTGCACGCTGAGGGGCTCTTGTAAAGTTAAAAGCATTACAATGAAAATTGCAATAAAATTATGATTTTTAAAAAAATTTATGAATATGTATTGCTCAACCCAGAACAAAGAAGATGCTCACATTTACATATTTTTTCCAGGGAAAATCTCTACTAATATTCACATCTGGTTATTAAAAACAACACATTTAATCTAAACATTTTTTAGGACAGAAAGCCGCATTTAAAAACATTCCAGCCTGCTCCATCTGCAGACCCTGGTTTCAGGCATGGCCATGCTGGCGGGGGTGTGGAGGTAAATGGCAGAATGCAGAAGCAGCTTCACCAAGGTGCTGCTGCATGTCTGCAGACAGGTGCAGCGCAGCACTGCCAGCACATGTCACCTGGCCAAGCCACTCTGGCCTCACAGCTCGGCCCTTGGCACCCTCCTCTCTGCACCATGAAGCCACAAGCATTCCTGGAGGAGTTGGAAGGCAAATGAGCTGAGGTCTCACAGGCAGAGCTGGCTGTTAGGAAGCAGCTACTAATACCAGTCTTCTCTTCAAGGAACAAGGCACCCTCTCGGTGCAATCCTTCTGAGCTTTTTCATGTTCCTGGTCCAGGGCAAGTGTTTTGAAGATGTCTGTGTCAAATGTTGCCAAAAGCAATGCAAGTCTGCTCTTTGAAAAACAATGGTTATCTATCTGTAAGTATTTCCACTGATTCTCCCGGGCTCTGTGTGTTGTGCAAACCTGGTGAAGGGAAACTCCTGTCCCAGGGAGCTGTACTAGCCGAGGGAGCATAAACTGCAGAAGGACCCCATTACTGCTAATGAGGTCAGTGTGATGGATGACCAGGCAGTGGGTGAGCATGTCAGAGGGTCAGTCAATGGTCTGATCTATGGAGTTCATTCTGTTCTTCTCTTCCACTTTGCTTTTAACAGTTAGTGAAGTTCCTACAGGAACCCCATGGAAAGGGTCCTCAAAACAACATCCTGTGATCCCAGGGGCAAGCAAACATCAGTCTCAGTCCAATTCTTGAACGTCAACTCTGCCCCTTGTTCCCGGATCATTGAGAGCTGCTGGGCTCCTGTTTATCTCACCTTTGGTCCTGCTCTGTGTTTACAGTTGAGCTGTTCATTCAAGTGCCATATAAGTTTGTTAGGATTTGCTGAGGGAGCAAAGGTCTTCAAGCAGAAGATGAGAACAGAGGAAAAACAGTCTCTGGCTGCCACGCTTCTCCAGGGCTTGCTTCAGAGATGTTACTCAAGATGAAGTGGCAGCTAGTAAGTACAAAGAAAAGAGCAGTAGCTGTAAATCGGCAAAATTTGGAGGCCTCCGAGACTTCCCTTTATGGTTGTTTGTGGTTGACTTCTCAGTGCCTTTATGATGGTGATGATGCATTCATTGCTGATTTTCCTTCCAGCATTTTATCAGGAATGGTTTTTATGGTTGCACTAAATTCTGAAATACAGATGGGGTGACTGCTCCTGCTGCCTCACCCCAGCCCTTCACGTTTACAGTCTTCCACATTTGTGTTATATCTGTGGTAGATAATATAAATAAACAAAGTGTCATGGGAAGAAAGTATACCTTTTGCTTGCACCAAATCATACAATTAGGAAAAAATACGAGCTTTAAGGCACGTAAGGACAGGTTTTCCCTCACTTGCTTATATTCCACAGTAATGTAAGACATCCAGATTTAGCATTTTAGTTCTTCAAGGAAGAAAACCTTGTCAGGCTGGGCCTTTTTGGTAGGATCCTTGATATCTCTGTGAGGAAGGCATGGGCCTCCAATGCTGTAGGAATCCCTCATTTTTGCTGTGACTGAAATACAGTGAAACTATTTGGGATGCAAGAAATTCAGGGCTGTGGCTGAAAGGCACATGTTTCTTATGACATAAACGGAAGTGAGAGCCACTGGAGAAGAATGTTAACCCAGGCAGGGACTAAAAAACCCATCTGTATAATGAAGGACAGTAAAAATATTGTGTGAAGGTGGAAAACAGGTGATTGTTTGTACAGTTTCAAAGGCATTTCTGAAGGTATTTATGAAGGGTCAGGAGAGGAAAACCCATCTGTTTATTCAGGAAGCCATACTAAATAAAACTGGAAATGGCAACAACACCAGGATCAGGACCAGGTGTGGATGTCATGTTTTAACCACTTCCTTCAGGCTGGCAGCAGTGTTAGGGAAGGGTGGCCATGCAGGTGGCTTGGGCCTCAGGGTCTGACTCCAATGGCAAGAGCAAGCCTAAAGAAGCAAGCTCCTGTACAGGCCAAGTGTTAGTCCCCATGGTAGGCAGTGTGATGCAAACCTGAAGGATTAGAGCTAAGAGGCTAGGGTGAGGAGGTGGTATGAGAAACTGAAGGAATGAACATTCCAGAGCTAGAATTGCATGTTGTGCTGTATTTTCCAACTTGTGAGTCTGAGGAATCACAGCTGGATTTGCAGG
Source organism: Thryothorus ludovicianus (assembly GCA_013397245.1). NCBI lineage: Eukaryota > Metazoa > Chordata > Aves > Passeriformes > Certhiidae > Thryothorus > Thryothorus ludovicianus. The sequence goes on from VZTB01007636.1 coordinate 247,210, forward strand.
TCTGGCCCTAAGTGGAAGCTACCCCTGTCCATAAAGTCCACCTCCATACCACATATGCCCCAGTGACTTTCCTCTGCATATCCCTTCCGCTAGATCTGTCATTTTAGGGACTTGCTTGTTTCCCATAGCCCATACAAATATGTTCCCAAATCACAGTCCCTTTCTCCAGTAACCACCCCTTTCCCAGGTTTGTAAGGGAAAGACAATCAGCCCTCCAGGCACTAATCAGATTCCTTTGCAGCCTTCCCCAGGTGGGAGGCCCCAGTGTCCTTGTGCAGCCCACATGCTCTGGAGCCATGCCAGACACAGAGCAGCACCTCCTGAGGCTGCCCTGGAGCCACCCCTTTGGTGGCAAGGTGCCCCTCTTTGCCTTTCCCCTCAAGACAGTCCCAAAGACCAAATAATCCAACCATGTTGTGGTGGAGTAAGTGCTGCTGGGGTTGCAGGGAGGGAGTGGGTTTGCTCTCACCAGGGTCCTCTCAGCCAGTTTTCTTACCTGCTTACCATGAGTACCCTTCCTTTTCCAAGCAGGCATTGAGCCAGGTGTGGTGACCCAGCCATCATCAGTGTATGTGAGGGGTCTGTGGCATCATGCCATGTATTCAGGCTGGCAGTACACACGTGTGCAAGCCCTGCCCTCAAATCCCAAGGAACCCCTTTGGCCCTGTGTTCTGGAAACAGCCCAGCACCAGGCATGCCCCATGCCTTACACCTTTTCTCCAGGATGATAAGCTGACTGTCCCTGTCAAGCCATGTCTCTGGAGATGCCTCACATTGCATGCTGCAGTGAAGGCCCCAGGAGACCACAATCATCTCTGCTCTGAGCTCAGCCTGGGCTCATGGCTTGTGACCTTGTACACATTTGTCCCGTAACCACTAGGCCTTGGCCTAGTCCTGTGTTCAACATAGAGAGCAGCATCCCATGTTGCTGTTTTATATCTCTGGTTGGGGATCTGCTCATGTTCTGCCAGCAGGGTCTCCAAATGGCTGCATCAATCCCCAGTGGGAAAGGGGCACAAGTTTTCAGGAGTCATGACCTCCTCCAGAGTACGCCAGGAAATTTGTGGACAGAACGTCACAAACCCTTTTCTTTCTTAACAAAAGTCATCTCTCAATGAGATTGTGGGCTTTTGGCCCACGTGGAACTTCCCACCTACTGGCTCCACAACTTAATTGAGAATTAGTTTTCAGCCACTTCCTCTCAGCAACCACTGTGAGAAGCTCTGGTCCATGAAAACAAAGCACTTGCCTTGGCCTCATGCTAGAGCTGAACATGCCAAGCAGATGGCCAGTCGGCCGTTTCTTCCCATCTCTTCAGTGGGGGATCTCAGGATGCTTTGATCATGTCCTCTGAGCAAGGACAGCTGGGCTGTAAATCAGGGTCCCTGCTGCTCTGAACTCTTTCCTCCACCCAGCCTCCATAGAGGGGAGACATGTTTTTCCTTTCCATGCAGGGGTGAGCCAGGGTGAAACCTAGACCTAACAGCTGGGCCAATAGACATTTCTGTGCTGTTCACTTCTTGCTTTTGCATGAATTTTCCACCTTAAAGCCCCATCCAGCTTCACCTCTTCCATGCAAATTATATAGGCAATAGGTCAACTTCTTTCTTGTGTAAAGAACAACCAATTACACTTAGATGATAAGCTGAAAAAGTGCCAAATTTCTTTTTATAGCTTCTTTATTGCTCCCTGTCTGTGTGTATAGAATGAGGAAAGCTGTGATTTACATGGTAACTTTAAGGCTGATCAGTGGAGACTGCGAAGAGACCGAGATAATTTTAAGGCAAATGGGTCATAAAAAAATAAACAAATACTGGGTAGCTACTGAAGCATGCATGCTGCCTTTTCCATCTTAAAAGGCACAAAGGTAATGCATGTGAGGGTGGGGCAGCAAATTTGGAGGGAAACTCGAAGGATGGTCAATATTTCTGACATTATCCAGCCTCTAGCCAAAGCTCCACTTCTGCAATCACTTTTCCAATGAAGCTCATGACCTCTGTTTAACATGTCATAACCCTGGAGGATTCAGTAACCAGGCTCTGAAACAGACTTCTACTCCAGGCAAATACCAAGCACCTTTTAAGATGGAATTCAATATATTCCTGAAATGTAGTGCCTGTGAGAACTGAGGACCAGGCTGGGTGATCCAGGCAGCCCATACAATCTCACATTCCTTGGCTGGAGACAGGTAGTGAATGTGTGCAATTCTTGTACAAAGCAGGTCTACAGTCAACTGGATTTTTCTCTCTCCAGCTGTCACCCTGTATCACCCTTGCCATTTAGAGTTTCGAAGTCTCTCTTTTCAGTTCCAGAGGGGTTCTCTGGCAGACAAAACATTAATTAGAGCCTCTATTGATACTGTCACACTCATTTTTTGTCCTTGCAGATGCCAAGTGAGTGAAACAGCCTCCCTGTCTTGTGCAGTCCCCAGAGCACGGCCAATCCCCTCTCCACATTCCACCTGGTGCAGAAAAACAACAGAGCATTAGAAAGACCCATAAACTTTGTATGCATTTGTGTGTCCTTGGTATTATAAAAGCATTATGTGCTCTACAACTTCTTTACTCAGGCGGCCATTCTGTGCACTCGTATGCAGGCCCAGAGAAGCTGAGGATATAGTCTAGGAAGATGGGGCTTTCCTGAGGACTGTGGAGGAACTTTCCATCTCCTGCATCATTCTTTCTGGCATCAGCATAAAATCTTCAAGCAAATGAGGCTGGCTTTTGGACTGGAGTAATTTCCTTTGCCACCATGTTTGACAGTGGGCTAACAGGCTCCTTGCTTTGCTCGTGGTACTGCCACTGCAGCATGTTGCTCTGCTGACCCGGGTGAGCAGAGAGAGGATCAAGTTGCCATGGAACCTACCTGCCTTCCTTTGGGCCTCACTCCCAAGTTCAGTGATTGACAAGGAAACGACCAGGTCCAGTGAGACCCTGGTACTGGGGTTTGCTGGACCCTCTGGGTCTTGGCAGGCTGCACATATGTGTCAGGATTTCTTCTCCTTGGGACCTGCTTTACTCCAAGTTGGGTAAAGGGAACAATTCTTTAGGTCATGCCTACTGCCAGCACTGGCTTTTCTGGTCACTGCTGTCAGATGTAATCCCCACTCTGAAGCATGCTTTGAAGCAACCAAGTGTGTTAGAAGCATTGAGGAGAATTTTAGCTTGTGGTTCTTGCATGAAGGTGCTTGNGCCTTTTGGTCAATTGGAAAATCTCAGTCCTGAGATTTAGAGTGAAGATGGGATGAAAAGGTAACACACAGGACGTACAAGGAAGTCACTACTTCCTCCCAGGCAGCAGTTTCTCACAGAAAAACAGGACATGTCTGCCATGCAGAAAAGTGTAAACAGTAAGTTCTGCCCATATCCATTGGCCAGGGTTGTGTTTTGAAGAGGCAGGAAAACCAGTCACGCTGGTGCAGCTGCCCATGAGAGCAGGTGATTAGAGTACAATAGGCAGCCCTGCAAAATCACCAGGCTGATGCCAGAATCCTGCAGTTGCTGTGGACCATGTCTGAGTCATGTGCAGGGTCCAGAGACTTCCCTTGTGGTGCAGAAAATGAGCAAGGCTTTCCTCTGAGTGTTCCATTTTTCCTGGTGCAAATTGTTGTTGTGACCTTCAGGTGCAGGCACATCAATTATAAAACCACACAAATTAATGCCTGACCCTTCTGACAACATACCAGCAGAGGGAACACACAAGAAACATCCTGAGCTATGAAAGAAACTCAAAGTCACTCAACCACACAAAACCCAGGCAGAGTAGGAGGACCTAACAGCATACACTGGAGATGGCAACTGCTCTGCACCATGCCCTGAGGCGAGCCTGCCCAAGGGTGTGTGCAGTCCTTAGGGCACCTACAGGCCTGCCACACACTCCCTTCCTGCAGAAACTCAGTGTTACATCATCACTCCATCTCAAGGGGCTGCTAATGAGCTTTGGGCATGCTCTGTTATTAAAAAGGACATCCCAGCAGCTGCATGTGCTGCTTGGGCTGGAGGCGAAGGGGGTACAGCTGAGAACCAGAATCCAGGGTGCAAGTGCAAAGCTGACAGACCTGCCAGTTTGTAACACTGCTAACTTGCAGCCACATAGGTATGACATAGGTCAACACAAAGGCCAGACTTTGCTTCCTTCTCCACTGACGTGAAACAAACATCTATTCCAGAATTTTATGGGAATGACTGCTAGTCTTGTCTTAAGAAAGATTAGAATTAGTTTTGTTCTGAAAGATGTACCTAGTCAGGAATGAGACGAGTTCAGTACTCCTCTCTGGAGACTTTTATCCCACCCATAATGACATCACTTTTGAGAACTTTCCAACAGGACATTGGGCAGCTTGTTCCTGTCTGAAGGCTGCAGATGGGACTGTTCTCTTTGTGTATGAATTTATCTACCAAACAAAACCCACACTGGTATGAAGCAAGAATTTTCAAAAGCTGTTCACACCCCAAATCCCACCCTGGGGTTTGGTTTTCACAAAGAAGAATTTTGGTACTAGCTTGAATGAGTCTTGAAGCTTTCAGGATCTTGAGGTGAAGCCATGCTAAGTCTCCTTCATGTGGAGTGCAGACACAAGACACAGAGATCCCTGTGCTCTACTGAACACTGTCTGCAAGCAGAAGGTGATCTTCCCTGTAGGGATGAAGGAGGCCTGGGTATATTTCCCAGGGGGTCTGCACACCGCTGCTCTGGCTATTGCCATGCACATTAGGGAGCCAGCGGCTGCTCAGTAGTGTGGGACACCCACATCACTGGATCACTGACTCAGGCTCACCCTACGTGGCAAGTGAGGAAGATGGTGTACCTTTCCAATCTGTTGTGACACCTTCTGACAGCCCCTGTGACAGAAGGATGCCTCACATGACAGGTACGTGCTCTGCAGGTGTGGCTCTCTGAACACCACCTCCTCCAAGGCAGGTGGATCATGAGGCTGTGCAGGGCTTCCAGACAGAGTCCATAGGGCACGGGTGCACACACGTGGAGCTGCTCACATGTTCCGGATAGTGCTGTAGGCATGCTGGGCCATGAGGGGCAGGGAGCATGCGGGTCTGCTTGGCTGCTGGGGTTCCCAGCAGTGCTGGTGTTTGTGGAGTCCTGTGGCTCTATTGTTTTACTCCGAATGCAATAGTTTGCCCTAATGCTTGGGAATATTCTTGATGATGAAGCCACAGGGCCACGTGTGATCTTGACAAACATACAATCACAAACACACAAACATACAATCCAGGCCAGGCTGTGCAAGCATTCAGGGGAGAAGGCATTTTGTCTTGGGAGATCTGTCATTGCTCGACAAGTTGGATGTATTTGAGTTTCTGGTGAACTTATGTTCACACACAAGAACAAAAAGACCTATTGGATCGTACACAGCACATAAGACCGTGGCAATGGCCTTGCTGGCTTGGACCCAAGTGTTCACCTGAACAGAGAGAGAGGCAGCAGGGAAGATATGCCCTGGCTGCCAGGCGTGAAGGCACCTGGAATACTCAGTCCAGGGGTGCCATGAGTTGGTGAGAAGCCATATGGATGAGAAGCCATGGATGTGGCCAGATGTCTTCTTGACAGGCTGCAGCCCTCTGTGAACATGCACCAGTTTCAAAGCACCACACAGGCTTAGGTAGGAAAGAATAATAGCTGCTAGAAGACCAAGGGCCCAGAGTAACTCAGGAGCATGGGCGTTTCATTATTACTGGGTTGGCTTGGCACAAGGAAGAAATTTATAACCAACAGCAGGTTTGCCAGAGCAGTTAAACAGAGCAGTGTAACAATAGGAATAGGCATTTCAAATATTTTATTTTTTTTTTTTGCAATTCCTTTCAGGCTGCTTCCAGTTAAGAAGGGTAACTTTGTCAAGCCTAAAGTGACTTGGATATGGTAGACGAATTCTCAGATCTTGATGTTGAATTGTCCGCCCCTTTGTTTCCCTCAACAAAAAAATTCTACTATATTTTTTTAAATGGCATGCGTGGATAGTAGAAAGCTTGAGCAAGGGAACAGTTCTTTTCTAAAAGTAGCACATAGGTCCAGATCATGAAAATTTAATGAGTATAGAAGTTCCTCTTGTATTTAAAGCTAAAATTTTGTAAGAGCAATTTATCAATGGTAAAATCAATTCCATTGTGATGCATCAGATATTTACCCAGACACTTACTGAGAACAGTACTGATGTACTAATGTCACAAATTCATCTTTGTTACTGAAGATAGTTGTCTGATTTGCTCTGCTGCTGGGCTAAGTGGCCCATGCAGTTCCCTCTCCAGGAAGGTGCTTTGACTGACTGCACCTGATAGCCCAATTTACAAAGGTGCTTTTGAGTACATTTGTGTATCATAGAAGTTTGCCACAAGAGAGGACTGGATGCAAAAGTTTCTTTCCACTTCTCTGCCTTGTTCTTGGGCATCCAGAATTCTCAGGGATGGTGACTCAATCTTTCTCCTAGGCAATGTTTGACAACTCTTTTGATGAAGAAATTTCCAGTGAAAATATTGAATCTATAGCTCTCCAGGCACAACTGGAGGCTGTTTCATCTTGTCCTGTCAGTTGTTACCTGGGAGAAGAGGCTGACATCCACCTTTCAGGTACTTGTAGACAGCAATAAAGTCCCCTCTGAACCTCCTTTTTTCCAGATTAAACACCTCCAGCTGCCTCAGCCATTCCTTACAAGACTTATGCTCCAGGCCCTTCACCAGCTCTGTTGCCATTTTTGGACACCCTGCAGTCCCTCAATGTCTTTCCTGCAGTGAAGGGCCCAGAACTGAGCACTGGGTTCAAAGTAAGACCTCACCTGTGCTGCCAGCACAGGGGGCAATCCCTGTCCTGGTCCTGCTGGCCACACCATTGCTGACACAGGCCAGGATGCCATCGGCCTCCCTGGCCCCCTGGGCACACACTGGCTCATGTTCAGCTGCTGTCAGTCAGCACTCCCAGGTCCTTTCCTGCTGGGCAGCTTTCCAGCCACTCTGCCCCACCTGTAGTGCTCCAAGGGGTTCTTGTGACCCAATGATAGGACCTGGAATTTCACCTTGTTGGCCCTCCTACAGTTGGTCTCAGCCCATTGCTCCAGCCTGTCCAGATCCTTCTGCAGGGCTTCCCTTCGCTCCAGCAGATTGATATTCCAACCCAAACTGATGTGTCTGCAGCCTGACTGAGGGTGCCCCCAATCCCCTTGTCCAGATCATCGATAAAGATTAAACAGAGCTGTCCTCAACACTGAGCCCTGGGGAACAGCATTTGTGACCAGCCACCAGCTGGTGTGACTCCATTCATCACCACTCTCTGGGCTTGGCCATCCACACCATTTTTTGCCCAGTGAAGAGTGTCCCAATCCAGGATATGAATGGCCCTGCTCCTACAGTTTCTCCTGATATGAGAATTGGCATAGAAGTTTTTAGTTAAGTCCAGGGAGATACATCCACTGCCTTTTCCTCATCCATTAGAAGGATCACTCTGTCACAGAAAGTCATGATGATCAAGCAGGACCTGACTTTCATAAACCTGTGCCTGATCCCCTTGTCCTGTGATGCTTTCAGTCCTAGAGAAGTTCAGTACTATCCTCTGTTGGCAGAAAATTTCATGCAGACATTTTAATTTCAGAAAGATAAAATGGTTGCTTCTCAAAGCTGACAGGACTTCTTCTCATGGCTGTGTACCTAGCAGCTAGGATCTACTTTTGGAGGCAAGTGGTTTAGGGAGGACATAGCTTTGCCTTTGATAGCAGACATAATGACAGAGGGAGCTGGCCTGGAGCTGACAGATGCCCAAAGAATCTGTTGCTACTTGTCTTTGAGAAGATGAAGGTGGCAGTGATGCCTGTTTCCTCACCCCTATGCACAAGAATGGGTTGCATACTAATCTTCCACTCCAATGGAACCAATAGCGCTCACTGATCCTGTTAACTGGGGGCTGAGCTGCTACTTGGCCTTTGCAGCTGCTGTTGTAAAATGGTATCAAGTCAACTAAGAGCAAACAAGACCCAGATTCTGCAAGGCACCCTGGCAGGTTTTCAGATTTCTGAGGCAGAGACAAATGCAGAGAAACAAGGCAAGGATACATGTGAGCATCCCTGCTTGAGACTTGTGTCAAGGGTAGCACTAGCAGCATGTTCTACCCCAAGCAGGCAAATGCAAATGGAAGTGGGGGGCTACATGCCACTGCTTTCCTCTTCCCCACTCCGCTTTCCAGGCCAGTTGCACATACTAACACATCCCCTCTGGAAGAAAGAATAGCCATCACAGAAACAAGCCCCTAACATCCTCCCTCATCAGCCTTGGTCCCCATTCTGTCTGAGAGCCTAAACAACCTCCTTGGTTGGAATAGGAGTGAGGAGGAGAGTCTGCCTCCCTGGGACTCGTGGTTGAACTGGTGAAAGCCAAAAGGCTGCCCTTCTCACTGTTGCTGGAAAATTGCAGCTTATTCTGCTCTCAGTTGTTGGAATTTTTGCATATGTAACTCTCCTGACTTCAGTGGCATCATGGATGGAAACAACCTTCTTGTCAGCAATGCAAAAACCATTTAGCTTGTGAAAACACCAGTGGGAATGTGTTGCCATTTTACCATCAAAGTAGCTTGTAACGGTTTCCTCAGATTATGGATGGTCTCTGGACACTGTTGGCTGAGTGGAAGGATGCCCCTATCCCTCCTTCATTCCCATGCTCTGTGGGATTTTCCCACCTCATTTGACATAATTGGGATTCTGCCCTTGCTTTTACCAAACTGCACAAAAGGACAACGTATCACCAGCAGAGGAGAATTCAAGAGCAGAACAAAGAAATCTTCATGGATGCTGTTTGAAATTCCCAGGATGCCAGCTGGGTCTCCTCATGCTGCAACATGACAAACACCAATACAATGCCTAAAGTGTGAGATGTCACAGAACACCTCACAACTAGCCTGTCACCCTGGGTGAAGGGGTGGGAAATAGGAGGGAGCACTCAGCTCCCAGCAGTGCTGCTAACAGGCTGGAATAAACCTTGGGGAATGACTCTGGATCTCTACCAGCGACCTGAGAATTTGAATCAGCAGAGCAGAAGAGGCAAACAGAGAGAGGAGTTGCTGGTATAAGGGCTTCAGTGTGTAACAAGTCACATCAAAACCTCAAGTCTGTGAGTGAATATTTTTAAAGAAAGGACTCGTAGTGAGGTAGGAGGTCTAGAAAACTTTTCTCAGGCAACACCCTGCCTGGGTTCCCCTTTAAGCCTGTTTGAAAGGGGACCTACAGCACTAATGCAGAGAGTGTCCTCTAGCAGCTGTCAGGTGATGGTGAGGTAAGGGGGGGAGTGGGTCAGGATCACAGGTTTGTCATGAGCTTCAGTGAACAGTGTCACTTTTCTAGGCTTTCTAGCCTTAGTATTTGTTTTTGTGAGGGGGCATGCAACTGAAGATGCATGGCATGACAAGTGTGGATGCACCTGTCTCTGACAGTTATTCTGGATACCAGGTTGTGCTGTACGTGGCTGCTGCTTTTGTCTCTTCATCCTCTGCTACAGGTTTCCATGGCAGGATTTCAAAGCTTGAGAGAAAAGAGGATCTCCTGGTTAATTTTCCATTAAACATGCTAGGAAACACATCTCAGGATGATAATGGTCATGCTCTTTTATCAACAGCAGTCATTAATTCAAGGGTCCCAGAAAATTCTCCACTTCCTTTGTCACTCCAAACTCCATCTTCACTTAACTCATACCTTGTGCTACTTTTCAAGCCTGCTGGGTTTTATTCTGCTCTTTCCAGTGCTGCCTGACTCCTGGCAGTAAGGGCAGCTGAAGGAGTTAAAGCAGCCAGCTGGCCAGGAGAATTCAGACATGCAGGAGCTGTCTAAACACACGTAGCAAGTCGGCTGGCTGGCACATGACCCACTGAACAGATCAAACAATGCTGCCAGGAGCCAAGAACAATTTCCAGTACCTGCTGCAGTGTCCATATCTTCCATGTGTCCATCCCCCTCCTTCCTTTTATGGCCAAGTCAAAGTCATATCTATCCTCCAATGTTGCTAAAGTGACACGCACCTGGTTCTGGGCACATGTGTCTCACAAGGTGACAGCTGCTCGTGCTTAGGCAAAGTTTATGCTGATTATGTCCATGATGGCATTTGAGTCAACAGATTATTAGAGGTGATCACATGTGCATCCACTGAAACAAAAATGCCTTGGCCACACAGGAATAAAACAATGCTTCATCTTGCATTTTTATATACCCCTTTCCCTTCCCTTCCCTTCCCTTCCCTTCCCTTCCCTTCCCTTCCCTTCCCAGAAGATATGACTCACACTAAATATTGACAAAAAAGATAAACACTTGGAACAGCTGGTTTGCAGAGGCACCAAAATAATCCTAAACTATTGCATACCTTGTCATTGCCACAACACAAAAAACTCTGACTGATGTTCATTGCTGTAAGGGTAGATGTAAGATGCTGGAGTGGGCAGCTGTTGACAATAGTTGGGAAGCATGTTTTCTCCAGCATTCCAGATGCAGAAAGAGCAGCAAGGTGAACTCCTCTCACCCATTTGTTTGCGCAGTTTGTTTCACGGAAACAAAATTCCTATTCCCCTACCATGCTGAGAAGTTTTCAGCTAGTTTTGCAGAGAATTCTTTACATGCCCTTCTTCATCCCGTTTCTAAACACCTGAGCAACATGAGGACATGTATGGTTGTCAAAGGAAAAGTGGAATGTCTTGCTATGCTGAAGTTGAGGGGTGTTACTTTTACCTTTGACTTTTCATTTGTATTTTGAAGGATGAAACAGGTCTTTTGTTGAAATTTCATCACACTTGGAGTTGAAAGACTTCTTGTGACTTCTTGTAGTTCGCACTCCATGCATGAATCCACATCTGTTCCAGCCAGCTAGAGGAAGGCTCATCTTGCATTTGAAATTTCCCAAATGCTGAATAAGTCAAGCTGTCAGCCATGATGTTAATCTCAAATGATAGCTGGTTCTTCTGTTATCCCAGCCTTTGCACAGGGACACTTTAAAGTTAATGACTCTGACCTCTAACTTGGCTGGGTATAATGCGGGAGTCCAAGGAAGAAAGGCCAAGATCTCAGCTGTCCTGGAGACAGCCTGTCCTGTGGTGGGGGATCTTCACTGCAAGGAGCCTGAAAAAATGCATAAAATGTTTAAAATTTTATGCATTGCCATGTTGCATAGTTTTCATCACTGCATCATCAAATCACGGTGACAGACCAAGCAAGACCTTGCAGTCCACCCTGTTGTAAGAACTTGTTCTGCTGGCTGCAATATATTTGCAACTCTACACAGTCTAACATCACTGCACACTTTGCTTTCCAATGGTAATGGAAATATTTTCAGTGATTTTGCATGAAGCTCTGAGCAAACGGAACCTTATAGCTACCCTTTGTAGTAGTTAGAACTCGCTCCTTTTTCCTAGGCAGTGACATTGAGAAGGAAATTCTGCTGGGACTGGAGACCATTCTGAAGGGCAATAGGCTGCAGAGGCAAAAATCTGCCCTTAGCTGCCTGCTTTGCTTGTTGCCACATATGGGAAATAGGACAAACACAAATTGGCCATTTGTGCATTGCTATCCTCTGCCTGCCCCTTTGAGTCTGGTTCTGGCAGTGTGATGGGTGAAACTGGAGATCTGGGATCAGATTGCAGGAGGGATTTTGTCTGTGGCCAGAGCTGGTTGCTGGAAGGTGTGGGGCAGCTCCGTTTTTCCTGGCATTACTGAACTCAATGGGATTTTGGCCATAGTGTTCAACAGAGATAGGATTTCACTGTGCATGCCTAAGAAAGCACTGTATCATACAGTTGTGTTGTCTGTCATGATATTTACTGCTAATGAAATTAGTGTGCCCCATCTCACTTGGCTTCTTGTCTATCTTTATACGTCTTCACCTATAAGAAAGTTTCTCCCCTCTCCCTGCCACTCTTCTCTCTCTCTCCTTCCCCCCTATCTGTCCATTCTTGTTTCTGCCTGACCCTGCTTGCTGTTCTCCCTTGCTGTCTTCTCAGCTTACTTCCTTGTGTAGTCTGCAAGGAATGTGCCCACAAGAGGTATTTTTATTTGGCAGCCTGAGTGAGCTTTCTGTTTTGGCTGCAGGTACTGAGATGAGCAGCCAATGGAGCTGACATCTCCTGTGTCATGTTTTTAGCTCCTTCTATCTGATAGAGAAGATGACCTCATTGGCTGACTGTGTTGAGGAGGTCTGGTTGCAAGGGCATAAAAATTAGAGTTAACCTTGAAAGAAGCAACAGAATGCCTCACATAGGATTTAAGGCTGTTTTGCTCTAATGTGGAGGCGTCACAAGGAATTCAGATCTTACTTCAACACAGAGGGTGTGCAAAGACAATGAGCAATCCAGATACTGGGGAGCAAAAGATTTTTGCTAGGACTTCTGCAATAGGAAGAGGCTGCCAAAGGGGCTTCATCAGCTTCTGAGGAATGTCCTTGGAGCAAGCTGTTCTTTGACCAATCTAGAGGTGATATGAGGTGCTGTATGGCTTTTCTCTCATCCGTTAAAGACACTGGAGCTGTCATGTGTCAGGGGTACAACAGATATGCTGTTCTGTATCATTATATCAGGTCACAGTGGCCCAGTATAAATCAGGATAAAACAGTTCATGATTGCCATGGAGGGGCTGAGCCCTCAGAACAGTGTGTCATGAGCAAGACCAATACAATGTAATCCAAGACAAATTTAATGTCAATCTAATTTAAAGAAATGTAGGAAAATATTCTAGACATAGATATTAAAATCTCCTCCTGCACTGATCTCTGAAAGGGCGACACTGGAAACCTGAGAGGACATTTTCAAGACATACAATTTGTTGCTGCAAAATCAGGGTATAGCTAAGAGGAAATTGTGGTCTGAAATATTATGAAACAAGGATCCAGGCAGGCCTGGGGAAAAGACTGGATTTATATTGCTTCTGTTGATGAAATTTCTGAAAGCCTATCCTCTTAACATCAGCAAAAGATAGTATCAAAACTGGCTGCAAATGTAAAAACCCACGTGGTGTTCTTGAGACTTTGCTTTGCACACTATCCTACCACCCTTCCCAGTTTTCCAACATTTGATGCTGGGAAGGAGCTGCTCTCCAGAACAGGATCATGGTGACCAAGCTGTTATAGCAGCACAATGGGGCAGTGATCTGTGTGTATTTTGGGTAGGAAAGGTCCACCATGACCACCAGCTGGCACGTCACACACCTGGAGACATGAGCTCATTTTTCCCTCTCAGTGTGACGCGAAGGAAACCATGACGCTTTTCCAATGAGACGTGTGCGTGTGCATACTCAAACCCAGCTAATTCTGGTCTGCCAGGTGCTATCTCAGGCTGTGCATCCTTGCACGTAGTAACGATGGGGTGGATGGGGGTGTGTGCTGAGACAGCTAAACTGCCTCGCTCTGACAGCTCCTTTGCATGTGTTAAAATAACATCACCCTTACTTGTTGTCTCTCCTCTTCTACTCCATCCCCTCACTCAAAAAAATGTAAAGGGAACAAGCTCTAGGTATTAAAATAGCTCCAGTCTAGCTTGTTCAGTCTATTTCAGGAGGCTGGTTCCATCCTGACACAGATAGAACACAGAGACGTTGTGGAAACCACAGCCACAAGAGGCCAACAGCCAAAACTAAATGCTTTCCCAGCATTTGCCGAGTGGTTCATTCCCCCCGCTCCCTCCCTCCATCCCCTCTCCTGGCTTAAAATAACAGCTGGAAGCTGTTTGGCTTTGTTTTGTTGGATTCTTCTTCTTGCTGTGCTCAGTCTGGTGGCATTGAGAGGAAAAGCTGGAGGCACTTTCGTGGCAAGAGGGGCTCATTGCCTTCTGGACTTTTAGGTGAGACCTTCAGAACCATCATGGAAATGAGAGCCCCACAGGTATTTCTGAGATGAATGTTCAAGGAGCAGACAATCAGCTGGGGCTACAGCAGTGATAATGCATGGATTTAACAGTTTAGACCATGTATTTTGTCTCATAGCCTTCTACTGACTAAAAACGAAGTGGACATCTAGAAATAGGTTAGGAGAAATGTGGCTGACAGATAGCTGAAGTCCAATGAATAATCTGTAGGGAAGGACTCATCTTCTGGTTTCTGTGACCCTTCTGTCGCTAAATTAGGGCTTGTGACATGGAAATGTACTGCTTCACACCAGCTGAAGGTTTGGCCCAAAATATCCGTCAGCTGAGTATCTGGATGATAAGACTGTTATGGAAGCACTGTGAACAAGACATAAATGCCTCATCTGGTACAAACGCCTTTCTGCTTCATCTACATCCAGTGTTCCACTTGTCTGCTTGGAGCATCAATGTTTTCTGCATCTTCTCACCTTCAGATTTGTAGGTGTCCTTCCAGTTTCTACTTCTCTCTGGTGTTATCTTTTGTTCCATGGAGAACGAGTGACACCAGGCCTATTCCTCAGCGGGATCACAATTACGGGTTTTGTTAAACCTCCGTCCTTCAGTCTAAACAGCACCAGAGTTAGTGAATATTTCCAAATACCTGTTTTGAATTGAAGGTGTTCTTAACCCTTAAGGAGAAGAGTAATGAACTCTCAAATCTTTACAAAAATACCAGCTTTATTTTCTCAAGAGATATCAAATTGTGGGTGTGGAAATTACTGTGGGAAACTGCAAACATGAACGGAGCCCTGGGACCAGATGGCTCAGCACTAGAAGCGTTCACAGGCAGCCTGGCTTCAGGGGTGAATCTCTGTGCTTGGCAAGTGAACTCCCAGGGTTTGCTCTCAACAGTACTAAACTCCAAAGTTTAATATCATTCTTTCATTCTACAAATCTTATGACCTGAGGTATTCTCTGCCTCAACCCAGTTGTTTCATTCATTGTAAAAATGAAATTTGTTTTAACAGCATTCAATGAGCCACTGCAAGCAGTAAACAGTGCACAGATGCAATATTCCACCTCAAGCAGCAAAAGTTTCTAAGAGTCATTTAAAGGTCATCAACACAGTGTAAGCATGTAAGTTATAAGTTCTCAATGTCAGAGACATCATTTATTTTACATAATAGCAAATCTGCTCTATAACTTAATAACTTCAGCTAGAAAAAGATTACCTTTTTCTGTGTGTGTGTTTGCTCTTATGCAAGAGGAAAGCAGAATAAAAATGAGAATTTGTATTTAATGAAATAGATGCTTCAGCATTTTATGGCAAACATTGACTGTACATTTGAAAAACAGAGGGGTATTTGAATGAAAAAGTTTAAAGCATTTACATCTGTAAATTGCTTCTATTGACATTTCTGAGGGGAATGGGCTATTTGACTTTTCAAGGTGGCAATGTTCTGAGTAATTTCATTCATTTTAGCAGGAATTGCTTTCTTTTGTGTTCCTTCAGTATTACAAAGAACATTTGTATGGGGGCACACAACCCAGGTTGAATGGTAGCCCCATTTCCTTATGTGAACCAGCAAATTGTTATATTAGTGGAAAGAAATTAAAACATTGCATCACAGTATGTAAATGCACTTGAGAGTATTTTGGGCCAGGTCAACAACAGAACATACAGTCAGTCACACTGAATTACCTGGTTTAAAATATACATATTTGATTTTCCTAGTAGAAAGCTTTATGACAAAAAAGCCCTTGGGAAATAAAACCTGCAGAGTTTAAAGTCCATTACCCTCAGGCAGACATTACACAGAAATTACTTGATTAGATCTATTTTAAGGTACATAGAGTTTATCTATTATCTATCTATCTATCTATCTATCTATCTATCTATCTATCTATCTATCTATCTATCTATCTATCTATCTATCTATCTCTTTCCACCTTTCCACATTTCCATCTTTATAGATCTTGGAATTTAATCAAGGTTTAATAATTTTGCTCATAAGAACAATATGTCCTTAGACTTTGGATCAAGTCTGAAGTCAATGGCATGTGTCAAATTATTTGTCATGTCCCTTTCTATGTGCCAATCCATGGATGTAACACAGCAACTTATTGTCAGTAGTTGAGTAATTACCTTAATTTAGGCAAAAAGGTCAATGGGACCAAATGTTGCTGTAGCCCTGTGGTTGGGGTATTACATACCAACCCTCCCACACATGTTATTATTTGCTCAGTCTTCTTTTTTTCACCCCCTTTATTTTCTTTTCTGCCAGGCTTTTATTTATTTTTTTTTAACAAACCATAAAAATAAATTGTAAGTTCCTGAAATATTATATGACAAATTAGCTTGTGTAAAAATGCTTTCCACTTACATAGCTTCTAAACACTGCTAGGACAGCCTGCTCTCATTGAGCCAGACATGCAGATCCCTATTTCAGGAAACATGGCATAGGAGGGGTAAGCCAGCCAGGGCAAGGCAAAGTCACTGAGGCCACCTTAATTTGCACGAGCAGAGTATCTGCTCTGATGATTTCTCCCAGAGTCCTCCCCTTGTGCTCCTGCTTCACCCCATGCCCAGCAGAAGCTCTCACTCCGTCCCCCATGTGTACCCATTTTTTTCAACTGTATTTGTCATTGCTTTGCAGCCATGAGGAAAGAGATGCCTGAGTGCTGGCAAGGGGCTTGCCCAGGACCAGATTAATCTTCCTGATTTGTGATGGGCAGTTTGGCAGCTGAGTGGGTGTTTAAGCAGAGCTGCAGCAGAAAATTAAGGTGTCTTGGGGACCCCATTGCTTGGGGCTCTCAGTGAGAGAGGTATTATTTGAGGAGTGCCTGAGAAACAGAAGCCTCATAGTGAACAATTTTCTAGGTATATGGAACAAATTTTCTAGAGTGCTTTTATCTGGCACACTGGGAGTCACGGCCCAACATTTTGAGCCTAACAAGGGAGAGAAGCCTAGGGTTGTCAGGCTGCTCACATTCACCATCAGAGGTGACAAGGGGGGTGAGAGAGTCCCACCCCATCAGACAGCACCTCTGACTGCCAGGGTAACAACTGCAACAGGATCTCTGTCAGTTGCCACCAGAGGAGCTGCAGGCACCAGCCCACCCATCTCCCCCCAGCTGTACTCTTTCTTCAGGCCAGCCACAGGAACACTGAGCATGATACAGGCTCTCTTTTCATGGAGTGGAGGCTGGTTCAACACAGCCTACTGGCTGCCACAGTGTGCTGGGATGTCCCTCTCCTGAGGGCTGGACTAGCTGGTCCTCATGTTGAGAGCACCTGGGCAAGGACCTGAATGCCAGTGGGACTGGTCCTTATGAGCCATGAGCAGAACAGTGGACAACAGACAATCCAATTTCCAGAAAGGGAATTGGAGCACAGGCAGCTGAAATTGTTTCCTGTGTGTCCCAGAGGAAATGTGTGTCTCAGTGTCATACAAGGCCTCTGAAATAGGAATTATATTCCATCATATTCCTATATTCCCAGTACCAGTCTGCTGACTTCTCCTTAAGACATTTCTCTAGCTCCTGGCTGGACCAGGACACATCTCTCCTGTTTTTCTGCATTTCTTCCCTTGCTGCTTGTTGTGCCAGTGTTCTCTGTCTTCAGCTGTGGAACAACGAAAATCAGATTCTTAGCAGTATTAGATTCCTTTCCTAAAGAAACTTCTTTAGGGATACTAAGTGGGGTTCCTGCTTCATTTTAGATGCTGAGGACCCCTGTCAGACTCCAACACAAGTGGCCATAGCAGACTGTCCAAGTGTGCTTCTTTTCTTTGTGACTTGCAGGACAGCAGAACCAAAGCCACAACTTTGAGGCAGCAAGTGCTTGATGGAGCTCAGGTTCCTACAGAGGAAGGCAGTCTCTGCCAGGGATCCTTGCCAGCATGCAGACACTGTGTGCATACCCAAATTGGCTGGACAAAAGCTGCTGCTCTCAGACCTCCACTACCATGGTACACCAGCCAAAGTCTATGCTTTCTATTCCATGCCTAGGTCTAGTTGTGGTGCCCCAACTCAGCTAGGAAATGTTTACACAGTGCTGATCTCTGTTGAAGTCATTGCTTAAATACTTGGGCAGATGTTGGATTGGGATGAGACACTTCCTGAAGCTACGTGGATAATGGGTGAGATGTTCCTCTTGCATGGCCTTGCTTGTTGCCACCTTATTATTGACAGTACAACTGTCGATCCTTTGTTATCTTTTAAAATAAATACTTCTCTTGGATCTAAACCTACACTGGAAAGGCAGTGTCTTTCCCAGTTTGAGAGGACAGCTGACCACCTTCCATATGTTGTCAAACTGGCCCTTTTTCTCTGTCTGCTTCCATGGTTTAAAAGAGCTGAATGTCCTCCCCTGTTGCTCAGTCACAGTGGCTGTGTCTGGCACTGAACATTTATTTACACTTGTATGAAAGGAAAAGTATTGTCCCCTACCTATAATTGAGCATGCAAAGCAGGATGGGAAATAGGACCTATGTCAGACGTAATTCAGTTTACTTTGAGATCTGGGGGTGGAGCTGGTGTAAGGGCAGCTGTTGTGAGCCTGCTGTGCTTGAGGAACATGATCTACTGTAGTGTGGGACCTTGATGCTGCAGAGCATACTTTTGCCTATAGAGAGGTTTAGACCTCTTGTTTCTGGGCTCACAGAGCTTCTTTGATGGCAAGGAGAGCACCTTCACCTCTGCAGACCCTATTGCTCTATTCCTTACAGGGTATGGGAACAGAAGGGCCCTCAGCCTGCAGGAGGCATTGACCTCAGGTGTCAGGTGGGCTCTGAGCAGTGGTGGCCAGAGGCAGCCCCTTCATGAGCAGCCACACACTAGAGAAGGAAAGCAGTGAGAGACTGAGAAAGAGACCCTGTAAATGTATTTTCCTAGCAAGCAGCTGCAGTCCTTGAGCAGTTCATCCAAGTCATGGGCTCATTTCTGGAGTAGAGTTCTCCTCAGCAGGAATGAAGTAAACAGATGCTGATATATAATAAAACTATTCCATGGATATATCTCAGTTGAAAGCTGAACTAAAGGCAAGATATGGCTGGGCTGTGGACTAGAACAGGGTCTAGCAGTTGTCCTGAAAGGCCAAAATATGTGTTACAGTGAGCATCAGCTCTCTTTGAAGGCTGATGGGCAACTCCAGAGAGTGTCTGATTCAGATTCAAGCTCCCCACAGTGGTATTTGTCTCACTCCACATCTGAGTGACTAACCTGCTAAACACTTGTGTGAAGTGCATACTATCAAATGGATGTAATGCCTCACTGAGCAGTGATGGGGCTTGGGCTCCTAGGTCATTTGCTCACTTTTGAAAATATTTTCCTTTACTGAAAAGGGGTGACACTCAGAGATCAGAAGTATGCCAAACTGGCACGGTGTCAGCCACAGAGGGAGCGGTGTATCGTCATTTACTGTACACAGCGCATGGCGCTTGATCAAAGTGACGCTGGTTTCCTTCTCTGTGCCTTAGAAGTGTGAAATCTATCTGGGGAAGGCGCCACTCACACTCCCTGTTTCTATGCTTGTTCTGCTGGAAGTCTGCAGCAGCAGGAGTCTTGTGGAAAGCAAAAAATACTATGCAACATGGTGAGAAAGTTGTTGGAACCTGCCAGTCGCTGCACATTATGTCCTGAACCTCCCTCCTGTACCATGTAACCCTGCTATGGGTTGCTGGGGGTACAGGAGCATGACTGCAGGGTTAGGGAAAAGGATGGGAATCCTGCCATGGGCTTTGGCAACACCTGGCTGAACTGAAAGAATACCTAATATTGGCCCATGTTGCCACGTTTGAGAGTCAGTTACCACAGTTAAACTTGTCTTCTGTGACTAATCATGAAAAGCTTTCCTCTTCATCCTCTCCATGTGGCCTCTTTTTTCCCATGGCACACTTCTCTGAGTCCTCCTCATGGTGATGACTCACAGGTTTTGCTGCAAAGGTGCAAGTGTAATTTAGATGGCATGCCTTTAAGATATAAAAATGGGTAGGGAAATGAGTAAAAACAGATTCCATATGAGCAGAATACAAATGTTCTCTCTGGCAGAAACCACTTAACATAGATAGCACTTTCTCAGTCACCAGCACTTGGGAGAGGTGGGGAATCCACTGACAGTCACCAACATCAAATGTGTGTTCCTCTTTTATCATGTTTAGGATGGGTGATCTGCACATGTCCACGCAGGAACCTGGCATATCTCTTGCCAGTGGGCTGGTGGTTGTGGTGCTATCTTTCCCTGCTTCTTTTGACTGAGCAGTTGGGTTGCTAGACATGACTCTGCTATTGTGCATCTCGGAACCAATCATTTTCCAATGCAAAGACATCTACTCCATCTCTGGGGATAAATCTATACAGGGATATTACAGTCTGAGGCTACTGGCTTGCTGCTTCCTTCCTCAATTAAGAGGGATAGTCTCTTTACACCTCCCCAAGTGTAAGTGGTGAATTCTCTCTCCAGCATCTTATTATCACAATTTTGCCATCTGCCTGTAAAGAAGATGTTGGCAGCTCTGCAGTGAGGTCCCAACTCTCAGTTTTGTAATTCAGAGTTGTACTTTGCTGTTTAGATTTGCACAAAGCTTCTTGTCATGAAGGGTGTGCAGTGAGAACAGGCCCGCATATGTGTACCATGAGATCTAAGGAGAGATTGTGAGATTGTTAACTGCTACCTTTTTTTTTTTTTTAACTTTCCACACATGTGACTGACCCTTTGATAAATAGCCCTGTGACGAATCTCTGCCAGGAACATCTTGATGGACTTCCTGATCTCATGTGCCCTGTAAACTACCTGGGCTTCCTGACTGACAAGGAAGTACAGTCCTTGTGAGATACAACATTCTGTGCTTTTGCGCTTTCTTATTTCTTATTACATGATTTTATCATATAAAAATAGAAGTCCATATTTAATATTTTTCTTAGTCTCTATTAAGGTAGAAGTCCCCTCAGGAGTCGGTACCCATATGACCTTGTTGTTACATTTGACAGTAGAGGTGTTGCTGTTGTGGGAAGGCCATCCATCTATTAGGGGCATGGACCGGTAAAGTTAGGCAGCACTTTGTCTGATTCTAGGTTTTGTATTTTTTCTCTTGCAGTTGCTTATAATATTGGCAGTCATTATTTTACTTAAAATTTTCCATTCTGGAAAAATTTTGCTTCAGCATAATTAATTAATGAATGAGTTGATTGAAAAGTAGTTTTTGTTAAAATGATTCATAGGTTTCTGAGAAAAAGTTTTAGAAAATGACATTTCTCTGCCCTGAAATAATCTTTCCTTTTTTGTGGTATTTTTCCAAAGTCCCAAAATAGGCTGAAAAGTAAAACTCTATCTGCAGCCAGCAAGGCGATTAGAGTCACTCACTGAGGGGTTTCTAACCCTGCCCACTATATGTAGAGGTGATATTTGGTGGCCAGTTTCCCACTGTAGGGACCCCAGGAGACACAGCGGGAACCCAGGTTGAGCACAAACCTGGTGGATGATCCAGACCTTGGAAGATTAATCTCATCACATTAGCCTTAATCTCATTAATGTTTGTGAAGGAGCAGGTACAATGGGAAAAGTACCACAGCAAGAAACAAATAGTATGTTCAGGGCATACATTGGGTAAAAAGTGGTTAAAAAACACAGATAAAACATGAGGGAATGAAGTATTTGTGTAGATTACATATTACAATTTGTTCTGTGTGGACAGGAAACCTGTGGGGTAAAAGTCGAGCATCTTTTCCATATAAAGTGTTTGGGCAGGGGGAGGAGAAGTAGGGTTATATAAAAAAGTCTAACTTTGGCTCTTCCTAACCTGGAGGTTCTTGATTCTGCAAACATACTTGGCTCTGAGAAGAGCAAAAAGAGTGAGCTGAGGGTGTGGTTTGTTTTATGGGGCTGGGGCTCCCTCACACATAAGAGGTCAGAGTAAGTTGTAGCATCCCTGAGCAGGAGAGCACGGGTTTGGCTCAGGGAGATTTTGGCTGAGTTTCTTTCCTCTCCCAGACCATGAAAAGAATAGTAGAACCAGGGAATCACAGAATGGTTTGGGTTGGAAGGGACATTTGAAGGTCATCTAGTCCAAACTTGCTGCAACAAGCAGGGACATCTTTAGTTAGATCAGGCTGCTCAGAGCCCCTTTCAATGTGACCATGAATGTTTCTGGTGATGGGGCACCCAGCACCTCTCTGGGAAACTTCTTCCAGTGTGTTACAGGACAGCATTGGAGAGCTTTTTGGGGAAGGCAGAGTCACAGTAGTCTGCCATCTTTAATGTTGCCCCGGGATGTGTCTGTGGCCCCTTCCCAAGCCCTGACAGTCTGGCCTCATGCAGCAAACGTCACCCTTGTGCAGTGGGCCCACAGGAGGCCTGTGTCCTGCTGATGTCTCAAATTAATGCAGCTGGGCTGACAGATCCCTTTCCATCTTACCCCCTCAGACATCTCTCTGAGATGAGGGTGGGAAGGGATCAGCAGGCAGTTTCACAGCACTGCTTGTCAAGGGAATTTCTGCAGTGTTACCCTTTATGGAAAATACTACATCGAGGGCTGAGTCTTCAGGGAAAATATTAGATGAAGATGCATGTGTCAGCTCAGTCAGACAACTTGGGGGTCAACAGGTTCTCAGACAACATGTCCCCAGGTGCCAAAGTTCTTATGGGGAGCCACTGTATCTGGGTTCTCTCTATTAAAAAAATCTGGAAGGCAGCCAGGGGAATTAGTGCAGTGAAAAGCTTACCAGGAAGCTGAAGATAAATATTCACGTCTGGATTTGTTTCCCATTGACTTTTTTAATTACATAAGGAAGAGATGATGTCTGTGAAAGAATTCCCCTTTTCCTCCCACAGGATATGTAGTGCTTTGATGCCTGTCCTTTTCAGCAACAGGAATCCTCCTGAAGTGAGTTCCTAGAAAGTCCCTGAGGAAAAGATTCTCACATTTTCTATGGCTCAGCTGCCAGCTCTGAAGAATGGGATGGCCAAGATTCTGAGCAGTGGAGCTGAAGGCCTGTTCATTGTCTATGTGACACACAGCCCTCTGCTCTGAGCTGACACAAGGGAGCCAAGGGTCCTGCTCTACCATGAGGTAGCATTCACCTTTTTATTAGTCTATTATTAATTACTCCTGAATGTCTTGTAAAATTTGTAAAAGACTCTCCCTTTGGCTCTGTCTGCGCAAAAATATTTCAGGTGGGAGTTAATGTCAGTATTTTGGGGCAATACTTCCCTGTTGTCTCAAGCATGGGTGGTTGCTTCCCTTGTCATCTTCTCTCAGGTGTGTGGTATCCCACTCCCCATTCACTCTTTTGCTTGGGAGGGAACGGACTCATTTGGCATCCTGCTGGCAGCTCTCTTTTCTGACAAGGCAGGTTTGCTCACTGACACCTACAGCTTGCTGGTGTTTTGATGGGAAGTCCACTAGTTTTCATCTTCTGCTGACAGAATCATCTGGGTGCAACATGACACGAGCTGCAGAACTGCTGAGTCTATCAGGCAGAATGAGCTGGAGGAACTCAGGAGCAAAGTTCTGTGGGGAGCTAGGCTCCAAGTTTGTCACAGAGAGAACTACATCCTGCACATGGTGGCCAACCTGGACAAGAGAATTCCTCAGTGCATTTAGGGCTCTCTTACATGCCATATGCAAAGAAAACCATGGAGCTGGTTCTCAGACCCAGCCAGAAGTGTGCTGACCATGCTGGGAACAAATCCCTTCCTGGAAGGATGCTGTCTTATGTTTACCACAACTGCTGCCTCAGAGGTGAGGAGCCTCAGCTTCTGTGCCATGCTGATGCCTCCCTTCCTCTGCTGCTGGCTTCATGGAAAAACAGAAATGCTAGAACATTTTATTTCTGTTAGGCATCAAAACATATGACCACTGGCCAGTAACGCCACTTCCATTCCTCTCATTCTCCCTCCCTTTTTCTCTTCAGCCACCTGTTCCCACTTCTCCCCACACTGATGTTCCCACCCTACTGCAGTCTGGCAGAGCCTTAAACAGGAAAAGGGAGGCTCCCCCTTTGATGAATGCCTTAATTTTCAGCTGATAGTTCCTGCAAGGCAAATTGCCCAAATCAAATTGACAGAGATCTTCAGCTTTGGCAAAACGTTCCTGCTTATTTTAATTGCTTTTAATGAGAACACTTACTGCAAAAATACTTTGTCATGCAAGTTGTGTTTCCATGCAGGCAAATGCAGGAGAGTTTCTGTTAGACATGTTTGTTTGTTTTTGTCATGCACACTGTGAAGCAGTATAATCCTGCTGGGACTGTCAAATAGGCACTAGCTTATTTTATTCTTTCACCTCTTATTCTTTTAAAAAAACATTAAGAGTAAAAAACTATTCTTTTCATTTGAAGGACTAGCTTGCAGAGTACTCAGATAGTTGGTCAATGGGTTCCCGTTGCCTTTTCAAACTTAGCTTCCTTCCCAGCCAGCTGAAAACAGGTCTGGGTGTCCTACAGGAGAGGGAGCCTTCTCCTTGGTTAAGGTGTTCAAAACTCCACCCTGCCCCTCACCTTGGGACAAGGGTGTGAGTTCTGGGGAGACCCATAGCTATGGGGGACAGGCTTCTTCTTCACCTCTTTTTCCTTCAAGACCCCAAGACTCACCTCAGCCTTTCCACTGCTTATGATCCCAGATGAAGCCAAAGCTCGTGGGGATGTCCAAGTGTGGCTGAAGCAAGGGCAGTGGTTGTTGACTCTCACAGCCCTTCAGAGAGCAGAAGTGGGACTGCTGGAGGCAATAGGCTTGAACATGCTGGCACTATGGGATTTTTCAGAGTCTTCCTTGTCAATATGGTGAAGCTGTATGATGATCAACCAGACTTCTTGGAGCAGGTCCTGTGTCAGGTTCAACACTGTGACTTGAGGTGGAGAGCAAAGAAAAGGCAATTGAGTCCAGTGGATGGTGACAATTCAAGTCAGGAACCTTGGCTCTATAAATATATCAATAACTGCTTTGTTTATGTTGGCCAAAGTACTTTTTTCTCTGAATTGTGGCATTCACCCAGTATTGTGCTTCTCTCAAAACAAACACCCCACTGCCTGGGCAGATATCCCATGGTACTGCCACTATGCTCTGGGCATGCTGTCAATGTCATACTGTTGCTATGTCAACAGGAGTCTAAATGGAGCCCTTTCCTTGGCTTTGGGGTGCTGTTCCTGTAAGTTTTCCTGCTGGATGTGTGCTTAGTATGAGGGTAGACCCTGAACCCATCTGCATGGGATTGCTGCTTTCTCAGACACTGCTGCCATGGGGCTAAGCATCCCACCACCCACTGGCCAGTAAATTCTGCCAATGACCATGTAGTCATTCCTGTTTTCCTAGCTAACTGGCTTCTAATTAGGGTGATCAGGAGCAGGACCCAAGGCCTGGGTGACCATGGCTGCATTCACTATCTGTCATGGTTTAACAACAGGTGTCTGCTAAGGAAGGGAGGAGTCTCCCTTGGAATGAAGAATGTAAACCCCCTCCCTCAAAATTATTATAATTTTGGATTTAAGGGCGCTCTCAGGCAAAGATATCGGAATAGGAATAACCGTTCTTTATTTAGGACAACTAAAATAAAACAAGCATGCAGTATTATAAAACAAACAAACCCACTGACAGAGTCAGAATACAACCTGATACCCTGTTGGTCAGGGTGTTGGTAGCAGTCACATTAAATGGTGGCTGCAAGTCCTTTTGGAGTGGCAGATGTGGCTCTGTTGAAGCAGTGATCCTGGAGAGAGGTGCAGCCCTCCACTGAAGGTCCAGTGGTGATGGATGGGCCTGGTCTTCCTCTGAAAGTCCAGTGGAAAAGGCTGCTTGTTGTTCCAAGTGTCAGGTTTTTATCCAGGTAGGAATGCTTGGCTCTTCCCCCTGGATAGAGCATTTCCCAATGGGATGATGTAATTTTATCAGAGACTCAATGGCTCATTAGCAGAAGATCTCTTCCTGGAGGGAGGATGGGTCATGGAAGAGATAAAGAAACTGCTCTCGATGGTTTCTTATCAGCTGGCCTATTGACAGAAGATTACACCACCCCCCACCCCAGTTTCCAACAAATGGTGATAGAATAACACACCTTTGGTTACATTTTGCACTGCAACCCATGACATTATCCCAGCTCACTGGTCTACAGGTTTTGGAGGGCTAACGTGAATACCCCACAGGTGTCTAGGAGAGGGACATTTGTTCTGCTAAAGCTCTATTTATGATCATAACAGATACAGCTGTGCTCTGTCCCACCAGCCCTATCACACAGGAGTCCATAAGACAAGTCCATTCCTGGACAATTAGCTTTCTGACTGAATTGATTTGCTCTCCCCACCACCGCAGTGCTGGTGGTTTTGGCAGCCAGAGCCTTTGGTGAGAACAGCACTTCACATGGAGAAGTATATTTTTAAAGGCTGCAAGGGTGACAGGTCTCTTCTTGGGAGAAGCACACGCTTTGTGAACACTGGGGTCCTGAGTCTTGGAAAGGTGAAAGAAACTTAGTGAATCTAAATATTTCTCCTAGGCAGGCAAGTTGTCAGATTCAGCTGGAGGCAGTAGCTAGTCATTCAACCCACACTACCTGTGGTCATGGAGCAGAGGGGACTGAACTGGCAGTAGGATATTGCATCTGGCCCCTATGCTGCTGAGACAGTGTTTACACTACAGTAACCTTCCTGTTAGCCACCTGACCTTTCCAGTCTCATCCCCACTCCTTTCTGCTTGACTTTTGATTGTCCTCAGTTAATCTCTTGCTATGCCCTTTCCTTTCCCCTTCCTAGCATATTTGCTATTCAGCAGGTTCACACAGCAATAAATGATTAACCAGAAGATTTGTTGTTTCAGTCCCTTATTGGAATGCAGCAAAGATCTCCACTAATTTGTACATGAGGTGTAACAGAGAGGCAGGGCTTCTGCCACAGTGTCAAACAAGCCTTGGCCTGTGCATTAAAGGTAAGTAATAATGACAGGAAAACACTTTTTAAAAAATCACGGTGACCTAAGTAGGGAGTCAGCCAACGCCAGGCCTGCTGGAGACAGCTTCGTGCACATACCTTCCTCACAGGGACGTGCTGAATAGCTGGGCAAGCGTCAGAGCACTGCCCCCGAGACCAGCCACCACATTTTTCACCAGGAACCAGCCGTGGGGAAGGGCTTGGCTTGCTCAAGGCTGGGGCTTGGGCTGGCACAGCAGCCAGCTAAGCACCACTGATGCAGGAACATGAAGCAGGTGCCACAAAAGTGAGGGAAGATCTGGCAGCAGAGAGAGAGGACCTTCTTTCGCCAAGGTGACCTCCCATCCTTCGGAGGCAGTCAGAAAGCAGCTGGTGGGAAGCGGAAGGCACCAAGCTGCTGGTGCCATTGCACCCCAGCAGGCGAGGAAGGGCTGGGGAGAGAAAAAACTTCCTCTTGCAGGGTGCTTTCCTCCCTCTAACAAGGCAAGCCAGCAAATAATTCAATTATGTATCAAAGAACAATGAATTAAATGTTTACAAGGTGCCTTTTTAAATGCCAAGAGTTATAAACCAGTGAGTGGAAGAAAGCAAGACTCAAGATTCCCTGGTGCCCAATTCAGGCAATGCTTAACTACTAGACTGTGAGGTATTGGAAAGGCTCCAGTTCCTCTTCTGGCAGCTTTCCTCCCAAATCACAAGCACTTTTTTTTTTTTCATTCAAAGAAATAAATAAATACCATCCTCAATTATGTTCTGTGTAAGTTCCTTGAATGAAGAAGAGAAAGAAAAGGAGAGATAGCAGTTTTTCCAATCATGCCTGTCTTTCCAGGCTCTTCCAGGCACTGGCATGTACACAGGCCCTTCCCTGGTTACAGGCATATATATAATTAGCACGGCAGGTTACACATTGCCTCCCTATTTGCCAGCATAGTTCACCTCTGTTCAGAAAGGCACAATGCCTGAGTGCCACTTATATGGTATCACCAGCCTCAGCTGTCCCATGTCCCTGGGTCAGACTCCGGGAGGTTTGCCTTAAAGAGCACCCGCACTGAGAAAAAAGGCAGTGGGGGCAGGAGGATTTATTGGCCTTTCAGTTTTCAAGCCTTCACCTTTCGCATTGTCAAGCCTTTCTCATCAGTATGGGTGTCTGGAAACCAGCTTTCCGTAAAAGTTAAATTCCTGAAATACAGCAGGGCTTCTGGAGCTGGAGTTTGCAGGAAACCCATCCAGAGAGGGGGGCACTATCAAGGTCCCTCCTCTGCTGCCTGTGATATATTTACCTGTGACTGCAGAGGGGAGATGAAAGCAGAAAGGGATGCCCTGGGCAGCAGTGACCAAAGCTGTGCAGCTACATGACCCTCTTGCCTGCCTCTATGTGTGTGTGTGTGTGTGTGTGTGTGTGTGCGCGTGCGTGTGTGTGTGTAATTCCTGAGCAGGGGATGGGAGGTCCTGTCCTCTTACCCTTCTTTATCTGAAACAATGACTCAGGTCATAATACCACCAGGTGTTTCTCGTGGGTCCATGCTGAAACATGTCAGAAGATTTTTCCAAGGAGGTTTCATGAGCCAGACAACTTGACCAGGGGCAGACAGTATGAGAGATTGAAACCCCTGCACAAAAAATATGTGTTACCCAAATAACGAGGAATGATAACACGAGAGACAAAGAAAAAAGAGAAAAGGAGTTGCGCATATGATCAGGGTCTTTGAATGACTTAGAAACCCTAACAGCTTCTTTTGAGACATGGACTCTTCTGCTCAAGCTTGCCTGAGCAGCACCTTGAGGATTTGCTCACTGGGGACTATCATGGCTAAACAAACAGTGAAAGGTGCTCTGTGTGGGGTAGGGTGTTTGTTGCCCCTCTTTATGTCTTCCTAACCACTGGGCATTTATCAGAGGGAGAACTTGAGAAGGTTTAATACCAATACAGGCAGATGATGAAAGGAGGGTTTTTCTTCCCCAGCCACCAAAACTCTTAGGTTACTGCAAGGGGTTGTACCCGCTCTGCTGGAGTACTGCATGACTGGCATCAGCCTTCAAACTATTCAGAAATTCAGGACAGAAGAGAGGCATGAGCCTTGGAGACAGAGGGGACGGCACTGGAGTTTCTGGATGTGTCTGCTGTTTACACTGCTACTGTATTTGCTGACTGAATCTAATAACTCAGACTCTGCTCACTGGCTGACTTTGCTCTAATATCTTAGGAATGATACACAAAGAGCAGGGCAAAAAGGCTGCTGCAGATGCCTGGTGGGACCACAGTGCCAGCATAACTCTGTGCAGGAATAGAAGCAGGGAACAAACATGGATGTGAAAGTGGGACTTCCACAGATTTGAAAAGTTGGCATCAGCGTGTTTTGACACTTAATATGTTTAAATCTTTAAGGACTCAAGAGTTTTTTCAAAAGCTGATCAGCCTTAGAACCTCTCCTGATGAAAGCTCTCTGCACAATCCATTTCTGAAACGAATGTTTAGGGCTCTATGTCAGTTTGTTACCCTTGGGTATGGGTTCTCTTCCATGGTTGCTTGGAATTCGGTCTTTCTCTAGGGGAAGGAAAGACTGAAATTTCTTGAATGCCTTGCATAGAGACCTCTGTTTCGTGATTTTCATCCTTAATGTAGAGATTTCACCAGTCCACTCACAAGATGCAATGTTTATCCTCATTTCTGAGTCTCTCAGGATTAGGCATGTTTCCTAATGTGCAGATTGTGGTTGTAGGAAATAATTCTTACTTGTTCTGCTGCTACTGCAGCTCTGTTTATTTGAAAAGCAATCCGAGGCACCAGCCACGCAGTGGCAGGTAGTTAAAAGACTTTGGAACAGTTTTATGGGCACAGCCACCCACTTGTGCTGCTTGTACCACAGACTGCAGATCTTCCCTTCCTCCCCTTCCCTTACTTGGGCTAGCTGACTTGACTTTTGCATGTGGTGGAGCACCAGGCAAAAATAACAGCACGCCTTTGCATGGCAGAGGTTCCTTCTATCAGGATGACTCAGCAGGACAGCCATGCACTCCCATGCAATGTCCTCAAGCAGACTGCCTCTTCTTTAGACTGCCCTGGGTTTGGGGTGGGACTTGGGCCACCCGAGCAAGGTTGGTGCCAGAGAACAGCTTATCCTTAATTACATTTCCACGATAGGATTCAACTGCGGAAGAACAAACACCAGTGAATTCAAGGTGATAGAGCCATTTTCCAGGCAAAATAAATCAGATAACTGGGAACCTGAAATTGAGTATAAGTTCCCCAGAGATAGAGATTTCATCATCTCAGAAATAGCCCTGGCAAAGCCCCAGGAGACAATGTAGCTAAGTTATTCTGTGGCTTTTATGTTCTTTCATGTGGCTCCTGGATAGCTAAAGCCTAACCACAATTACAGTAATTTTATTTTAGGGAATCACACAATGGCATGGCCATCTACTTAGACATTTTGGGTGGCCCCTAAGAGGGATGTATTGGTGGCATTTTCAGTCTCTGGCATTGCAGGATGGCAAGTTCCCTGAAGAACTATGTAGTGCAAAGCCAATACTTTTTTTAATACTTATATTCAAATCTCTGGCTTCTTTTACTCTCAATAAACTTTCCATATTCATTATTTCTGTCCTATCATAGGTGCTGGGGCAGTGCTTCAAGGCCATGGAGGCTAGACAGTATTTGGGATGCAGATGCATTTGTTAAAAGCATATCTGGAGGTGTTTGGGTCTCTGGTAGAAAGCGGGAAGAGTCCGGGAGTTCATTTTTCGGAATTGCTCTCCAATGGCGCCAGTCTGCCTGTTTGCAACATTTCACCCAGTTTTGCAAATCTGACAGCCCTCTGGCCAGCGTTACATGTTCTGCCACAAAGTTTTGCGAAACATCCTCTGTCTCTTATCGAAACAACAGGGTAGAGTTCTGCTTGTGGTAAAAGTTCACAACACTGAAGCAGCCAAGAGAAAATCATTTTGGGACAGATCAGCACCTAATTTTGGAATTGAAGTTGCACTAGTGTGCACCACCTGAGGATACTATGGTGTGATAGCAATGCCATTCCACAGACTCCTCTGGCCTGCTAACTTCAGGGCTGACTTTAAGGGGTTGTGCCCCCTCAGCGCACTGATGAACTGAAGATTTGATATCTCCTCTCTGTCTTGTGGACATCAGGGCACCGCAGCCTTGCTAATGACTAGTCAACTCTCAATGGCTCATCCTGAGCATTCCTGCTCCAGACCTGCCTGTGGGTTTTTTTAACCATCTCTCAACTTGCCAGAGCAATTTCTTCAGTATGTGTTTGCCTACATTGGCAGACATTCTCTTAAGCCCTGGGACATTTGACATTCTCTTAGGACATTGACACAGATGTGAGCATGGTAAGACCTCAACACCCATGTCCCACTTTTTCTTTCACCTTGACCTTAGTGTGATCCGAGTTTCATTTCCAGTAGGTGTCATGGTGAGAGATGAAGAAAGGGGAAGACAATGGAGGTGAAGCTGGGCTGTTATTCATAGGGACAGATCACATGTGAGTTACACACCATCAGACAAATTTTGCCTTTGAGACCACTGTGCTCTGTCCTTTATCATCCAACTCCTCTGACCTTTCTGATTTACCCCACCCTCATTCCCTTGCTCCAATGTGTCTATCTGTTCTCTGGGACAGGTTTGTACAGCTGATGCAGAGTTTATTGCAACAAGGCCTAATCTTCACCCTGTGTTTGCAAATTCCTCATGACAAATAATAACAAGCACGCTAATAAGCTTCACAGCACTTGTGAGGGTGTAGAGAGATACGTTCTTGCAGTATATAGACCTGCTCTAGAGAGGAGGGTGGTGCTTATGGAAGAAGTCATGCTCTGCATTGTCAGGTTCCTCACTGATATCCCTCATCCATTTCATGGCTTTGCCTCAGGATCCCCAGTGTTTCAAGAAGACAGAGAGCCTCCTTAGAACTCCTACACCACACCTCCTCCTCCTTGAACCAACCTCTAACTAAATGTCAGGCCATAATCAGACAAGGAAGTTTGGGAACCCTAAAGGTTTTGGGCTTACCCAACCACAGCTCATGTTTGCAGTGCACAAGCATGCCCTTGATGCCCTTGGGCAGAGGAAGGCTGGGTCCACCAGAGCAATCCCATTCCTGATAACCGGTTTCTGCTTTCCCACAGACCTGAAACATTTGTGCAGTAGAGCAGGTGATATTTTACTCTTTGTCTAAATCTAGAAGTCTATCTTCAGCAAAGCCAAAGACTTTTAATGAGCAAGAGAAACATGGACTAGTTTATTTCCTAGAAAACCCATCTGCTTTCTCAGTGGTTGGAGCTGCTGGTTTGCCTTGGCCTTTGTAGGGAGTGCTTCAGAGAGTTTTGTGGACAGGGTACATCAGAATGAATTCTCCTGCAGAGGTGTTCTCAGAGGTCCGCTGTGGTGTGTTGGGACTTTGAGGTGGACCTGTGTTCTGTATTAAATTCATGAAAGGGACACAGAGGACTTAAATAGCATTTATTCAATTGCTTTGTGGGGATTCTTTTTTTCTTGAAATAAAGCCCTTTTCTCTTTTGTTTTATTGGAAGCACAACCACAGCAGGGTGTCCAAAATCAGGCAGGGCTGTGCTTGGCAGAGGCCCAATGGGAAGCAGTGTGCAGTCCAGCAGGGTTGTGCCTCTGATACATTCTGTGGCTCTCCATCCCCCACTTCAACCAGTTCATCTCTCACATTCACCAGGTACCAAATGACCTCAGACCCTCCTGGCTGACTCTGCTTCTCTCTGTCATGCAAGCTACCATGAGATAGGTGTAGGTTTAGTTCTGGCCTGGAACCATGTGCTAATAGGCCACACCAGGTCACCATCCCCACAAGCTTATTTGGACACATGGAATTTCCACGGAGCATAACTCCCTGAAGTGTTTTCCCTCTCTGCAGGGCCACTGAAGGTGCCAAGCTACCATAAAACAGTGCCTGAGGTAGTGCTCATAACCACACTGTACCCAGAGGATCCTGATCTGAGTGACATCAGTCCCTCTTGTCCCTCTCGCACTGGGCTTTAGATATATGAAATATTATCCATATATATAACTGTATATATTTTATATACTAGTGTTCTGTATACATTATATAATTTTTAAATAAAATGTAATTAATATTTATATTTGTTTCATATTTATTAGATATAGATATAGATATGTAAATATATAAAAAACAATCCTGGACATCTGTGTGAAGAGCTGTTGGGAAATCTTTTGACTCTTGAAGTATACTTCTGCAATATCTAGTTATGTTTAGTTGAGAAACACAGAGCATTGATGCAGTGTCCAGTTATATCCCATCCTTCTCCTGCTCCTTGGAGAAATTTTAGAGGTTCCTCTCCTGCACCTTTCCTGCACCTCAGTCTTTGTGAGTGATTTGGTGACAAAAAGCTATCTGTGGGAGAGGGAAGCAGCTCTGCTAGGACACTGCACATTTGTCTAATGATGAGGTACCACTCCCCTCCTGCTGCAAGAGGAGATGAAAGCATGAACTCATCTAGCATGATCATCCCTTGAAAACTCAGCTTGCCACAAAGAGCAAACGTCAGAGCAATCCAGCATGGGCAAGGCCCCTAAAGGATGATAGATGCCATTCTTTTGCCATGCAAACAACGAGAAAGCAAGCAGCCAAAAGTCTGAATGTTGAATCATTGATGGCTGTCATTCAGGCTTAACCTGGTGACTGAATCTGGGCAAGCTGGCTCTTCAGAGTGGGTATGGGAGCTGTCTCTGTCAGCACAGCAGATGGCCCGCTAGCTCCGTACCTCCGATTCTGGTGGTGAGCACAATGCAGCTGAGTAAGGTTCTGCAGGGCATCAGCAAGGGGATGGATGTAAAAGTTGTGCTTGTTCTTGAAAGTGGAGCTGAGGTCAGGGAATGCCAACAGGGAGCTTTGCAGTGATTTAATTCTGTGGATGCTGGTTAGAAAGCCCCTCCTCCTTTTATGAATGTTCCTGAAGAACTTTGAGCTGGAGCAGGATGTGTGACCCTGGAGTTCCAGCGCTTTTGTGCAATGAGTGAGATGGAGCTGTGTGGTTCCTGCTGTGATGAATTAGCACCAAGTAGCTAGCTGCTGTTCTGGGAAATCATTCAGATGTACTGAGGTATAAACAATTTCTTCCTGAAGGAGAAGCCAGGAAAGAAGCTAGGTGTCTAGTCTTGTTCTTCCCTCAGAATTTGGATTGGCCCATACAGGCATATGAAAGCCAGCTGAGAGTGGCTCAATTGAGATAAGACATTTGTGAGCCTTATTAGAAAGGCAAGCATCAGAGGGACACAGCAAGCACTGTCTGTTGTGGGTACCTGTCTCCCTCACATAGATATAGGTCTATTTATTTAGATTTGTTAATATCCACTGCTGTAGGCAGAGCAACCCAACCTGAATGCCCAGTCATCACCTCCTGCAGGGAAAGGGTACATGCAAGAGAAATCTGAAGGGAGTTCTGGCTGCCAAGGAAAGATGAAAGGATTTTAGGAAGAGAGGTTGTGAAAACAAGTAGTACAGGAGAGCTTATCCATGCATAAATGAGATGGAGCCTGAAGTGACGGAGTCCCCATTGCTTCTTTAAAAACATAAGGACAAAACAAAAAGATTAGCTGAACAGGGTGTAAGGCAGGAAACAAGATCTTTTTAAACTGTTAGCAGTCAGGAAGGGAAGGAAAAATGTCCATGTGTGCAAATAAACTTTGATTTGATGCCCATCCCAATGTCCTGCTGCAGAGGGATAAGCTTACAACTCTCCCCCAAAAAAGAAATGGAGCATGCTCCCAGCTCCCTGAGTTCGTGCCAAACTGTGAAGTTCACTTTCAAAGGCAAAGCTGACACAGAGACATTTGACAGGACTCATGCTTCTAAATCACGTGGATGCTTTTGTAAACATTACTTCTGGGTGTACTTAATATCTCCACTATTAATCAGGTTGCGGGGAGTTAAAAGCCCATTAATGGCATTAACAAATGCTATTTAACAGGGCTGAATTGCAAATGCAAGTTTAGACAGAGAACAAATACAATGTGACATTGGAGGAGCAGAAAGACAGCCAAAAAACCCCACATTTCATCTTGGGAAAAGAAAATCAAACCACAAAACAAACATCAATTAATCAACCTGAAACACACAGACTATGAGAAGGGAAGAAAAGCCTTGGCAGATGTGATATTGAAAGAACTTGTGAGTGTGTTGGTAAAAGCCAGATGTGGGGCTCAACAAATGGAAGGTGGTAGGTGGGCTGATACTCGGAGCAGATGTGATAAGATCTTGGCATGCAGTGTGACCTGAGGACAGTCAGTGGAGTTTGGTCTTGCTGGCACAAAGAGCACTCAAAACAGGACCAGGAAGTTGATCTTTCTGTAAAACCACTGGTCTATCAAATGAAGGAGATGGTAATAACCTGGATGGTCTTCAAAGGAAAGCAATAGCAAGAACTGAGGGTTTGGAGAAATCATCCAAGCCTTTTTGGGTTTTTGAAAAGTGCAATGGGAGAATGACTCAAACATGCTTGGTTTGGTTGGCTTGATTTGTAGGGGCATGTTAATACCTGTTCACACTTACTGTTTCTGAGCAGTCAGGACAATGAATCTTTAATGCTGTGCTTGCTTATATGTAAAAATATAAAAACATCAGGAAATTGGTTCAGGGAAAATGTAACCTGAATATTGTGGGGAAGTATTAAATAGTGAAATGCACAAGAATATCTCTCCAGAGCCTTTGCCTGGGGCTTTCAAAAGCAGACAGTAGAATGTATCCTATGAAGTCCAGTTCTCTACCTGTCGCAGTGCACAAATGCCTAATAAAGTAATTATTTTTCTAAACGTGCTAATTGCATAATATATGAGCTAGATGGGCACTAATTTTTATATTGTCTGTCCTTGTTACTTTTTAATAATTACATTAAAACACTGAGGCTGGAAACATGAATTGCTCAGAAATAAGACATTAAAATTGTGATAGTTCTTAATTTTTCAATTTGAACTTCTATATGCATCTGCATTGTATCACAGTCACAGGATTATCACTGAGTGTAGGACAATCGTCACGTGCTCACTGGGTAACTGCTCAGAAATTTCTTCTTACTCTCATCACTTGACCTCAGGCCTTATTTACTAAACACCATTTAAGCTCTGCCTAGAACACAAACTGATTACATTTCCTCATGGGCTTTCCTGTGACACTTTCACTCTAAATCTGAGCAGTCAGAAACATGAACACGTTTCCCCTTACCACAGCCCTTATGAAAAGAGGAAGGAGCTAGTAGCACTTCCATTTTACCAAACTGGAACTAAGATAGAGACATTAGAGTCGTGACCAGAGACTCTTGCTGTTCACTTTAGTGTTACACAGGTTTTCTTTTTTTTATTTTGCTGGCTGTGTGTTTTCCTGTATATGTTTAGATGTTGGCATGTTACTTAATTTTGCAGAGAATTTACCCTTCACGTGACTCTTGTGAAAAGCAAAATTGCAGAGAGACACCAAAACCAAATTGGTTTCTGTAAATAAAAAGCTGGGCACCCACTGACAGAAAACAACAGAAACAAAATAAACACAAAGTTTTGCAAGGACCAGGGAGTAGAGCAGGGAGGGAGAATGGTGTATCGACAAGAACATCTACTATTGTGGAAGATTAATGAATAAACAGAATGAACACTTGAGTACCGTTTTAGGCAGGACATGTATCAGAGATGTCAGAAAAAAGGTGAGCTAAGAAATCCCTAGAATATCCTTGTTAGCAGCTTTTGATATTGAAGCCACCCAAAGAAAATCTCTGGCAAATGTATTATGGCCAGCTATGAACAATTTCTAGGGGCAGAATGCATCCTTGGCTGGAGTGCAGGGCAGGGAATTTCTAAAAGTGGTGAGGATTTCTTGAATCTATAATGCCAGGAACTCTCAAAATTTCACGTTGAAGACACAGCTCCCGGCAACTTTGCTTGCAATGCAGAATGCTCAGCACTTTTGCCAGTCTGGCCCCAGGTGTCCGTAGCTTGGCAAACAAATTGGGAGGTAGTAGCCAACTTAGAAAATGCTTATTTAAGTGACTTGCCAGTAGTACACAAGGGCTCAGTCGTAGGAGCAGGGCTAGGCAGCGTTCAGTTGCATTAATGATCAGATCATCTCTTTTCCCCCTCCAATCCCCTTCCTCATTTCCTACACTCCCCTCCATCTTGGCAATAAAACATGCAGGGGTCCTGTGGGAAAAACCCAACAAAACACTGTGTGATCATGTAATTAAAGGCTGTACTATAACACACAGACACAAAGGAGATGAATTAATGCTTTATGGAAAGCCTCCAGATTAGCTTTTCCTCACTCCACTGTGCAGTCATAATGTTGCTATTGCACAGACTTGCGGGGGGAACCACAACAAAGTTTCAGAGCTTCCTTTCTTACTCCTGAGAGAGTGAGTGGTGTGTAGCTGAGCTAACCCTGACACTGGTCACCAGGGAGCTGGAGATTTCCAGCCCATTGCCACCTGAGGTGGTGGGAGAGCAGCAGCCCTGCAGACTGCAGGGACAGGAGTGTGCTTGGTGTTGGAGCTTGGGCTGCCAGGGGACACAGGTGTACAGACACAAATCAGAAATTTATGGCTTTAACACTTCTACTATATCCCTTAGATTCTGAATGATGTACCCTCATGTAGTGTGGTACTCTTGACATCTGTCTTGCTTCTCTCATTCATACCACATCTCCTCTCAACTCTGGCTGATACTACATGTGATTTTTTTTCATTCCTACACCCCAGCTTCTTCTAGTTTATCTCTCAATTTACCTCTGTCTTTGAAGGCAGAGGGGGTACGATTCTCTCACAACCAGAGATCTCAGCAGCAGTGGTGGTAGAGGCAACCCTGTTTGATTGTTTTGTCTCTATGCAGGGGGCCTATACCAACTGCATTTACAGAGGAGCCAGAAAAGATGAAGCACAAATCCATAAGAGATATCCAAGAAACCTTCAGAGAAAACAAGTGCTTGACTCATCTCTTTTTCAGGCAAAAATCAAATGTTGGCTTTTCTGATGTTTATAAGGTGGCCAAATGGGTGGATATTAACGAGGTTTCCAAGAGCACATCCTTGACATCAAGGGCAGCCTCTGCTTGAGTGCCTACTCTGAGACATGGGAGTCACAAACCACTATGAATGTTTCACCATGAGGGAAACAATGCATTTTTCTTCTCCTTGTTCTGAGAATCAGCCTTGCCACTTAAGCAGAAATGCAAAAACAAATGAACAAAACAAATTCAGCTTGAGGCAGACACTCAGCATGGGGAATTGCAGGCCAGATGGTTAGTGTGACAAAGTTAGAAGCAACTGAAAACAGCCTTTCAATAAGAAGTGTTAGGCAACTTTGAGATTAGGTGGTACCACCTCGACTGAACCCCCTTCCTCTTTTTAAAGATGAATTTTCTAAAGTCAGCACACCAGCAAATTTGCTGAAGAAGCACAATGATGGCACGAGAAAGGCTGCATGGTGTAGCTGTTACATCATGAATGTGTCAGAGGACAGCAAACCTTTCTACCACTTGTCCTGCTGCTGAGTCCTGTTCCCTTCTCCTCCTCTTGGCCCCGTTCCCTGGACCCACTGTCTTCTCACCCACCCTGCAGCTAATCCCTTGGTGCCTGTCTCTTTTCCCTTATGGCAGATGCCCACTCAGCTTTCTGAGCCTTCTTCTCTTTGCCCATCCCACTGCTGGCTCTGGCAGCATCAGCTTAGAGTCCAGCAAAGCTCCTTTCCTTGGCTCCCTGCCTCCCTTCCGCTCCCCTCTGCTGCCAATTAGCCTCGCTAGTCTTTTGGAAAAATCTCTGTCTTCCTAATCTACTGTAAAACAAAAGGGAAGGAGCCAAAATCTCAGCTCCTGATGATTGCTACTGTTCTGTTGACTTTTTCCAGAGCCAAGGCTGTGTTACATTGCTTCACATCACCGAAGGATGAGCCCTGCTTTTGTCAGTGGACAGATGCCAACTTGCTCCAGCAGAGAATCTGTCTTGTTGGCTTAGGTTTCAGTGTGGCTGGACTGATTGGTGTTGGAGGACAAGCTGACCCCTGACTCCAAATGAATGCAGAAATAGACACAGCTATGTATGCCCTCCTCATCTGCTTCACCTGCTTTCTGCTTCTTTCATTGCAGAAGCACCTGCACATACAGAGACCAAGCATGTATGAGGAGTTTTCAGTTGTTCTGTGCACTGAGGCTTGCTCTCTTTAGTTCTTGGAGGATTCCCCTGTTCTCAGGAGATGCATCACATAATGCTTTTACAGTGTTTGCATGAGTTGCTCCTGCTTGTTCCACATCATCAGGTTGTGTATTGACAAGTGGAGCATATGCTCTCAACAGCATTCTACTGTGGCTAAATCATATCCTGGGTCATCAACTCAAGGCTCGCAGTGTGTTCTTCCAGCTCCAGAGGGAAATGTTGTCTGCTTGCATTGTTCATAACCCTTGGGAGACTTGGACAAATCAGGACAATTATGTGCGAGACCCAGCATTGTTTTCCAAGATGCACAGGCATTTGCTTTCTTATCTTCATTTCTATCTGCATACACTACAGGCATCTACCCACCGCTTGAAGCATCTGTGCTTGAAGCATCATTGGTTGCTTTTAATAGGACCCTAAAAATGCAACCTATATTGATATCAGTACAGACTACAAGTGGTTAAACTTCCTGTGTTGTCGCTGTCTTGGCAGTGTTTGGGAAGTCATTTCACACAGGTTATGAAAATCTTGCCATGAACTTAAAACTCAACATGTGTGAGACATGGAACTTTAACTGTATAAGTTAAAGGTCAGCATCTGTTACAATTGGGGCTTTTTTCTTGTCTCTTTCTTCTTTTTTTTTTTTTTAATTCAGCTGGAATTTTATTTCGCTTAATTAAAACCTTTCCCCACTTGCAACTTCAGCAAACACATGCTGAAACAATTCCTGATGTTCAGTGACAGTTCTGTCCTAGACAATTATATTATCAGTAGACACATTTTTACAGTTTATAGCATCTGTACACTGAAATGTTTTGGAATCTGCCCAAAAAAATATATCAAAGTTGCTCAACCCTAGGCTTTCCATGCCAAAGGAGATCTGAAAAACCTTATCAGTCTATCTAATTTTCTCAAGAATTTGGCTTCCACCAAGCAAAAATTTTGGTCCAAGTGGAAATTTTCTCTTGGCATGTTCCTGTTTCAGAGGATATTTTAGGCTGAATCAACCATGCTGTCCTCCATAATTAGAAAGGAGCAAGCTTGCTTGCATCTCCTTCTGTTTTGCAAATACTGCCACTTACTGTCATGCAGTATCTCCAGGCCTTCCACTGCAAGGCTGGAGGAATGTTTTTGGACTGTCCAGATCTAAGTTTCCATGATATCTTCATCTTCACTTGAATTCCAGACATGCTTTGCCATGACTAGAGGTTTCACTCTCCCAGACGCTGTCCAAAAGTGTAATGAGAGACCTTCTCGACTCCTGTTACATTACAGATCAGAAAGAGAAATTAACTATTCCTGTTTCTGTTTCTGTGGAAAGAGCAAACGTTGGCTCAGTGTCCTGAGTTGTCCTGTAACCATTTTTGGACACTGTTTCACTGAGCTTATTTTACCAGAAAACCATTACTTCCTTCTTCAAGTCAATTGGAATCTGCTTTTCATGGCTTGGGGATGTCACAAAAGTCATCCATTCTTTCTTTCTTTTCTTTTCTTTTCTTTTCTTTTCTTTTCTTTTCTTTTCTTTTCTTTTCTTTTCTTTTCTTTTCTTTTCTTTTCTTTTCTTTTCTTTTCTTTTCTTTTCTTTTCTTTTCTTTTCTTTTCTTTTCTTTTCTTTTCTTTTCTTTTCTTTTTTTCTTTCACATTCTCTCTCTCTCTCTCTCTCTTTCTCTTTCTTTCTCTCACTCCCCCACCTTCCCCTCCTCCTCTCATCAGAAGGCAAAGCATGACTGTGGACACCACACCCACCCCACTGGTGGACCCTCTGTTTTCTGTTTCCAGCTCAATTCATAGCTTGTAATCATTACAAAACAATGGGGTATCTTCTGGGTGATTGTTCAAGGGAATT
The DNA here is from genome assembly GCA_013397245.1 of Thryothorus ludovicianus. Lineage (NCBI taxonomy): Eukaryota > Metazoa > Chordata > Aves > Passeriformes > Certhiidae > Thryothorus > Thryothorus ludovicianus. Next base: position 287,956 of record VZTB01007636.1, read on the forward strand.
ACACTCTGGCAGCCTGTGAAAGCATGTGGATGCTCTGATATTTAATGTTCTTTTTCTTTCTGTCTACTAAGCTATTTCCCTTCTGTTTGCAGGGCATTTCTTTCTTCACAACTGCTCTGCTCGTACCTACTGAGTTCCCAGTCTGAGATTATCTCTTGTAGTTGTTGAAATTCCTGTTGGAAGCTGATGGACTTATTGCAGATTGATGATCCTGTCACTACAAACAACATCTGAGCCAAAACTTTGTCCTCTGTAATCTCCATATCTCAAACTTAACTCCTTGTTCATTTCTTCTTTTGTTTCACCAGATTGTGAGATGAGATTGCCAACTGATATAAATAAGTATATATTCACCAAAGTCAAATGATATATATTGGTTTATATCATCCAAAAGCCTAATACAAGGCCTTCAGGGAAGAAATCTGTCACACACTGAACTCAAAACACTGTTTTTTTAAGTGTGTGAAATCCCTCTTTGTTTCTTTTTATTTTCCTTCATTCCTCTCCTCTCCTCTCCTCTCCTCTCCTCTCCTCTCCTCT
>VZTB01007636.1:288844-377038 GCA_013397245.1 Thryothorus ludovicianus
CCTCTCCTCTCCTCACAGGGGCAGAAACAGCAAGAACCAATGGCTGAAAAAGTGCTGCTGTGCCTCATTTTCCCAATTTTCAACTGTGCAATTTGCTGGTTTAATCACCAAACCTTCCTGTCACTCCTAAGTTTCAGAGCCACTGTTGGATCTTCCTGGCATGGTTATGCCAGTCTAATGACAGCTCTTTAGCTTTTATGGTTTCTTGCTCCATACCACTGAGCAGGCTGATCAAATCCTGAAAGACAGCTTTTCATTCTGTGACATTGTGCAGAGGAATATAATTTACAATGAAAAACTGATTTGAGGGTGACCCATGTGTGAAGACAGATAATCAAAATCCCACCCAGCATGGAAGTGATCTGTCACCCCAAAAGTTGAGTGTCTCTCATGGCACTCCTGCATGCAGCAAGCTGAGGAGGAGGAAAGATACACTGGTGTTAAAGGTAACACAAAGAAGTTTATATTGCCTCCTACCACTACCTATTTACCATTCTCTGAATCAACATCCCCCTTCCTTGGCTCCAAAATTAAGCCACAACTTTAAACTCAACTATGTTTAAAGAAACAAGGGGGGAGAATAAGTGTCTGGGCCATTCTTCAGAAGCCCCGTGTAAACACTGGGTGACCCAGTCCTTGTTCTTTTCCTAACCTGGCTGAACTCTGGAAGCAAGCAATAAACAGCAAAGGTTAATTAAATCCATTTCTAAGTTTAACACCCCCGCTCCCCACCCTGTCCTAACCAGACTTTGGGGTCTGTGTGTTTTGGGCAAATATAACCTGGTTTGAATTTCAAAACATGATTTCAAGCTTCCTTTAGAGACAAAGAAAACTGATTCCTATATGACAAATGAATCATTCAAAACAAGGGACCTAATTAGGGTTGCAGCAGCAGCTAATTTCACCACCACCAAGAAAATTTGTGTACTAGAGAATGAAGTGCTAGTTCCGGGCAGCAGCACCAGACACGCAGTGTAATTATAATTTATATGGCCCTCACTGCTGTAGTAGTTAAGTATTTGACAAGAACCCAGGGATTTACTCTGAGGTAGGGAAAAGTTTTCTTCTCTTTTACAGCCAGGGAACCAGTGATGAAATTACCTGCCCCACACTATTCAGTGGATTTGGCCAAGTTGAACTCAGGTCTCCCTAAGTGTCTCTTTAGTGCTTTCAGCAGGAGTTTCAGACCCTTCATTTGCTCTTTCCTCTGTCCTGCTTATAGCCTGTAGAGAAATTGTGTTCCTGTTTGTAAATAGGATATTGAAGGGAAGGAGCAGCTTCTCTGCAGTAGGGACCTGTGTCCCAAGTTCAAACCACAGATTATTTGAGTAAAAAAATCCCCAACAAGACATAGACAAATATTTCCCAGATTTCAGAAGGTGTAGGGCTCAGCTTCCAGTTCCCCATTGCCACCTGATTTGGCTGTATCACACTCTTTTTCTGGAGAACTCATACCTGACCCTTACCTGTCACCATTCAGATGCATCACCAGGATGCCAGGTACCCAAGCAGGGTTAGATTTGAGTATGCTTGACTTACAGAACTAAACTATGGGCTGCCCTGTCTCCTTTTTTGACTCTCAGAGAATTGTGCTCTTCAAAGTTCCTCTACAGGCCCAAAAGAATATTATTTCTTGCAAAAACAAAAGCAAAAAATTAAACCAAAAGGAAAAAAAAAACCAAAAAGACACAAAAGTATTGGCATAGAGCTGGATTATCATTGGGAGTGGTTTAAAAATGGGTTTTTTGCTTTAACGAAATCTCTTCTTTAAGAAAGCAAAAGCCAGGTTGCAAACCTACAAAAGAAAGTCTTTTTTCTGAAACTGAGACACTTGCTGTCTATGCTGAGGGGGCAGTACTGGTCAGAATTCCTTTGAGGCTGGCAAAAGCTGGAGAGATTGCCTCTGCCCCTGAACTCCATTTTGAGTCAAGTGGGAAATGGGAAAAGATGCACGGCTTAGCAGTGGGGCTAAAGCATCACCAAATCCAGCTTCTGGGCTGGTGTGGGAGGGCTAGGAGCCTTGCAGCAGGGCTGGGGGCTCACATCCACCACCTCAGGTCTAGCTGGGAAATGTGTGACACACGACCTTGGCACTGAGGCTCCCGTCAGCCAAAGAGCTCAGTGCTGCCTGGGCTGTTCTCTTGACCCCGAATCCTCCTCCTGTCTTGGGAGCTTTGTTCAGTCCTGGAGGCCAGCCTAGAGCAGCTATGTATGGTTTCACTTTTGCTGTCAGAGGATATCTGTGTTGCAGGAAGCTTTTACAATAACTCTGTAAACATGAATGAACACATTTCCCTGATAATGTCAAGTTAAAAAAACCATATTTTTCTCTTCTTTAATGAGCAATTCTTGCCCTTCAATGTCTCTGACCTGAAACATATGTTTTTACTATTGGGTGACAGTGCTGTAATCCCATTCTTATACTTGATTTATGGAGGCAGGGCCTGGAGCTGTGCAGGGTCGAGGCCCTGTTACATTAGACACTGTATGGGCTGTTAATGAGGGAGACAGTCTGTACCTCCGAGAAGATGGACAAAAGGTGGGAGGGAAAATGAAGGCATGGTGGCCCTACCTGGAAGGGAGCTGATGTCTCCTGAATCCTGGAGTAGCAGCCCAGCTACCAACATTGTTGCCCCTGTAAATATTCCAGAATTTCCATCAGCTTTGCTGTGGCTCTAGCTCTGGTGCCAGAAGACCCCAGCTTTCTGCAGTTGTTTCACCTTATGGGTCAAGCAGCAGTTACAGGATGCACAAATACAATAGTGGATTTAAGTGACACATATGAACTTGATTATGGTTTCCGAGGGGGAAAGAATCATGTCTTCCACTGTACTTTTTTCCAGCTCCTCAGGTTGAGAGTGCCTGTGTGAATATAACCACAGTGACGCACAGAACCAAAGGATGGTTGGGTCCAGCAATTAAACAGAAAAATCTGCTTAAATAAATAAGCAAGCCTTATTGAAGACCTCAGGACAGCTGCTGATGTGCTCTTCATGGAGCCCCAAAGATTAATACTGTCTACTTCTTACATCTCTCAAATGGACAGGAAGCTAGAGCAAATGACAGAGCACAGAGCACATTTAATGGGATCTTCCTCTCCAAGAGGAGCAACACAAAGCAAATGGACCAGCATTGGCTGCAGCTCATCTGCAGTCTGTGTGTGCAACAATGTGTGGGCCTTGTAAGGACTCCTCCTTGAGGGATGGACTCAGCAAAGTATTTCAGTGGACAAGAGAGCAGCCATGCTGAGCATCCACGGAGAGCAGTGCCCCAGATGCCTGCTGCCACATGGGAACTGTCAGGACAATGTTGGCCTGCAAGTAATTCTTGATAAGCTGTGGGGACTGTGATGCAAGGAAGGAGATATGGCTAATTGCCCACCCCTAAACAAACAACCCCCTGGAGTTTGCAGTCTTTCCCCTTCCAAGAGCAAGCCTAAGCCCCGTCCAAACCCCTTGGAGAATCTTCCCTGTGCTGTCTGTAACATAGAGATCTGCAGCAGAATACAGACCACCCACACCAGTCTTCTCATCTCTGACCAGCCTCCTTTACAAATCTGTTTCTAGATGGCAGATGGAGGAAGAAAGAACAAGTACTCTTTACTCTATGATGTGCACATGTGTTTTCTGCTCTCTTACTTATTCTAAACTCTACCACTTTACTCCTTTACCAGGTCCTTCATAATTCCAATAAATGTCAGGTCCAATCTCACTTAATGAAATATACACCTATTAAATGAATGAAGTGGGAAAACAGCCTGCTCTGACTGCCTGCCTTGGATCCAAGCTGCAATGGGTGGTTTTTTTCCATGCAATCAGATTATTTTACCAGGTCCCTAGGAAATTTCCAATAAAACAAACAAACTTTAAAAATCTCATGAGATCCCTAGCCCACTTTGAAGAGGAACCCTGAGATGTTATTCAATCCTTGGAGCCATTTGTTTCACACGTGATCCCAAACACTAACTAAAGGCAACATAATATGATAGGTATTTACAACATATCCATTATCTTATCAGAGCTTCAGGTACAGCTGTAAATAGCCTGTTCCAGCTGGGCAGTCTGCTAAGTTAAATGCGTTCTACTTTTAAAAGCAGGAACTGGAAAACATGTCCCATTTAATCTGAGATTCACTTGCACCCGAGGGATGGAAACTCAAACAGCAGAGCTCAGCTGCAGAGGAGGTCCATACTCCAAGAAATGCCTCTCCCTCTATCTGATGCAGAAGGCTGGGCTCGCAATCATCATGCCACTCATCTGGGTGCTTTGTTGACAGAGTCCTGTTAGCAGCTCACCAAGCATAGAGAATTGCTGCTCCCTGGATGGAAGGCAATTTTGCACAGTCAGCCAAAGACAAAAGGGAATGTAAGGCTGAGGGTGGAAAGAAAAGAGACCACATTGGAAGTTGAGAGAGGAAAGGGAGTGGGTAGAGAACTGGTGGCTGGAGAAAAGGGGAAAATATGAAAAACAAGACCAGAGAACCTGCAATTGTCAGGGAAAATCTTTTCCACTGCTTCTTTGGCTGCAACCAGTCTGAACAGGACATAGTGTTTACTCTTTGCACGCTGCCACACACTGTGTATCAGGTGAGAATGACTGGTCCTCCCCTACAGGACCCCTGGCAGCAACTTGATGAGTTCCAGAAGGAAACAAATCTGTTAAATCCCCATTCAGTCCATAGGATTTTTACTCTTTTTAAGAGCCTAGTGAAGAGTCAGAATTGGGTTACATTTAGTCTGAGCTTATGTAGAAGGAAATGGTATTTCAAAGAAACAGAAGTAAGCAAGTTTGATCTCTGAGGCACAAGAAATCAGCAGCCAATTCCATCATGACAGAGATTACTCTCTGGCCCTTCAGAAGTATCCCAGAGGCAACTGTGCAAGAAACCTACTGTCAGGAGATGCTATTGACCATTTTTTATCAGCTTGCTGGCTAAAACTGAACCTTGCTCATTAATGATTGGTTGGCAGCTGATCTGACAGTGAGTGACTCATGGTTACTGACCACAAGAGGAGGTTACTGCTAGAAGTGGGCTTAATTTAACAATTTGCACTGAAGATTTGGGAATTTTGTGAAACCAGCACTTGGAAGTGTTAACAAGCAGTGAGCCAGTGGTTGTGAATCTACTTAAAGATGCATACCAGGGCACAAAAACCAGTGCCAGAGTAAACAGCAAGCAGAGAACAGATTGGTTTGCAATAAGCATGAAAGCAATTGCAACAGAAAACAATGACTCTGACAAAGGAGATTTAGTTACAAACCTTCAATAAAAGCATCCCATCTAACAAAAGTATGCTGCTTTTGGCAAACAAAGACATCCAAAACCAAAGTGCATTATTGCACAAATGGCTGAGGGACAAAGACTTCAAACTGATCAGTCTGATGATGAGACAAAACCTGTAGTTCTTCAGGTACCCAGCCTGGCAGGAGTAGGGGCTTCTTTGTGATATTGGAGTGGAACAGACGCACTTGAATTCTGAAATACTGTCGGTACCAGAGAAGACTTCCTACTTTTATAATTAAGAAAAAAACAGTAACAAACTCAAATGGGATCACACAGAATACAAAGGGTCTATGTTGCAAAGCTTCGTTGAGTGCTACAGAAGAGCAAATGCTAATCAGGACATAGAAAGGGAAGAAAGACCAAGTCACATGGTACCTGCAACTTCACACTTAACTGATGCAGCATCTCCTTTTAAAGAGCTGGAGGGTGGCCTTTAATGCTCTGAGATGGGTTACAAACAACATACTCATTGATGAGAATACACAAGTGATTGACAAACTGTGTACAAGAATTGGCCACAAAGGACAGAGAGAGAGAGAGAGAGAGAGTAAAGCTCACCTAAATTTTGAGTATTTGCTGAGTTCTAGCAGCTTGGCAAAGAGACGCCTAGAAAAAATAAACCAAGCATTTCCTCCCCAGTTTGAGATGGTGAGGGTAGTGCCAGAATTTCATGAAGGCTTGAAAATGGCCCATAGCTGGATGTGGTGGTCCAATGCCTAGCAAGTAGCTAAGGGAAGGGAATGACAGACACCTCTATGAGAAACAAGGGCAGAGTGGCTCATGAGAAGAAGTAAGCCTCTCAAAAAGTAAGATTATTGTGCAAAGGGAGGAATCAAATGTTTTTCTGTAAGGGGGAATGGGTCACCTCTGAAATGTAAGCATGTGGGAGGAAGACATTTTAGGAGCTCAGGTACCAGGGGAGGTGACCTCTTACCATTCATTTTGCTTCTTATGTAAGATAAAATGACATCACTGCAGGGACAAACAGCTTTTGTACTGTGTGGCAATGTCATTTATGTAGCCAGCTCCTGCTGCCCACAGCAGACACTTGGGATTTGAACTCACGGTTGCTGGTGAAAGGTCTGGATTGAGAACACCAGTCTTCCACAACAGCCCCTAGGAGGAGGTACAAAGCTGGATCCCTCCCATGACATATATACTGAGTGAGGGGTTTCCCTTAACAAAGGTGGCTCATGCCTCTAAGGTCGGTTGCAGAGCAGAGTGGGTGGTCAAATGGGAAAAACAGGATAGCAAAGTGTCATATTTTGCCTCCCTTACCCCCTTCCTGGGGCTGACAGCGTCATTGGCTGTCCTCAGTCCTGTGCTGTGGGTCTAACCTTAAGCTTGTGCCTTGCAAAAGGGTTTGAGGGACTTCTTGAAGTCTGTGGGGCTTTTACAAGACAGTGTGGCACGTGGGGTTGGATAGATATGAATACACATCTGTCAGGACTGTGTCTGAGTGAGGGTGTTTTGGGGTGATAGTTTGGCCTTGATCTAGAGTTGTGTCTGGAGTGGAAGGATCTCTTACTCCTCTCTGAGAGACGGAAGAAGGTTTGTGCATGCAGGGCATGGCGGGGAGAGGCACTAAGGTAATTGGCAAAGGGTGGCCAAAGCATGAAAAGGGAGCTGTGTGGCGGAGCCAGGATGACGTATGCCTAAATAGTGAACATCAGCATGTAACACAGTCAGGTCCTTCATGGGGTAACACAGGGAGCTCTTTTAAACACACACATACATGCTAGCACAGAAAGAGCAATTTATGGTTGTGTCAGACTCACGTCTGGGCTCCTCATTAAAATTAATGAGGTAACGTCTCTGAGGCATTCTGAAACGGATGCTGCCCAGAGAGTGCGGGAAAGACCTCTACCACTTTGAAATAGCTACTTAACAAAATCAATTGCAAATTTTAATTTCCACAGATGTGCATCAAACTCAGGCCAGGAGCATCAATGACTACTGTCTAAACTTATATGCAGCTGACCTTTCTTCAGATACTTTGGTTACCATGACCAAGGTTGAATGGCCAGAAGTGAGAGATGATATAACAGCAGAATGCTGTTCAGTGGCTCATCCTGGAACTGAACCTGCAAGTCCTCAGTCTCCCTATTTGTCTGTTGCCTGCAAATAGCTGTGAAACTCAGTCAAAATTGGTGTCCTGCTCCATTCCCTCCTTTCCCTTCTTTCCTTTAGTGAGTAGCTTCTCTATGAAGAAAAGAACAGCTTGTTTTATGCAATAAATCTGCAGTGCAGACCTTTATTACTTGACTGAAAATAATAATTCTTCTATGGCAGCCAAAATGGGTGATCAATAAAAATTCATGTGACAAAATATTTTCACCAATTTTTCCTCTAAAAGATTTTCTTTTTTTTTTTTTTTTTTTTGCAGAGCCTTATGTTAAAGTTGCAGAGTTGATCACTCAGTGAGGAGATGCCAAGCATAAGGAATGTCTCTGTCTTGTGCTCAAGAGACATTCTGCTGCTCTCTGGTTACGTGAGCACATACGGTATTTTTGGTATGACCTCTGCCTCCTTCAGCGCACAGGGCTGACTGACCTGGGAAGGAATTGGGCTCTGGAGAAGAAAGCTGCTCTGGGTCAAGTGCCAGCAATGTCACTGGTGTGGCTGTCATGGCAGGAGCAGTGAGTGTCTGGTAGACAAGACAGAGAGATGTTTCACTGGAGAAACAGATGCTCTCTTCCTTGTCTGGGCAACAGCAGAGCCCACTCAAACTTCTCTGTCTATCACTCACTGTGTGTTGTGGTTTTTGCTGTAGACAGTATTTGTGGCAGTGCTGAGCACGCATACCTGGAGGGGAAATCAGTGGGAGCTACACACTGAATATCTAAAATGCTGTAATCTTGCCCACAGCTTTGGGAAATTAAGCCCTGAGTGCTTTCATTTTGGCATCCACAATTAGCAAGAACCTTCTGGCAACTTTGATCTCTCTCTTTTTATGGAGCAGCATCATCTCCTCTCCCATGCATGTTGTAAAGAAACATGCATCAATTTTTTGAAGCTCTCTGACTTGAGGGTAAGATGACGAGGTAATTCAGTAATGATGTTTACAGGGCTGCTTGTGGAAAATAGGCCTGCAGGCCACGTACCAGCTTAGAAGGACAAATATCTGGTCTGAGTAAACAGCCACACAGATGTAGCAGCAAAAGCACTGTGGTAAGAGAGTTTGTGTCCATGAGATTAAGTGCTGTACAACACCATGTGCTCAAGGTTGCAATAGGAGGTGTGTAGACCCCAAATTTTGATGGTCAGGCTTTGCTGGATATGTGCTTGTTTACTGCAGTTGTTTGTAAGCCAGACTCTAAGTGGACAAAGGGCAAACTTCCATACTGGAAAGAAGACATTGCCTTTTCCACCAGCTGAACATCTTCCCCATGTCTTCTCCCTATCTGAGCTGCTACATGATTCATTGTTTCTCGAATCATAAAAGAAGTGGCTTTATAAAGGAAGTCCTTAATCAAGATATCCTCTTCTGTGTTTAATAGTCTTAACTCTTCTTGTGCCTGCAGATTGGCTTGTTGACTACTTGCTAGCTTGTTTCTTTTGTCTCAGTCTCCATTTTACTGCATGAAAGGAACAGATTTTGAAGCTTATACTTTTCCAATCCATGCATTTCAGGAAATGGAAAACACTACTCTCTCACTTCCTGCATATTTTCAAAGATAGCTCAGGGCCTCTTTGACATGATAACAGCAATTTCATTTAAACTGGAGAACTATCTTGAAATATTTATCATCAGTATATATGAGCTTCATTTTGTATTAAAGAGATTGATAAAATTAAAATAGATCTGCTTTCTTTAAGTGTCCCAGATAGTGCTGGGGTGCTTCAGGCAGAAGTTCACCAGCTGGACAAGGGAGGGCATTGTCCTGCTCTGCTCTGGTCAGGGGTAGCCTCATCTTGAGTCCTGTGTACAGTTTTGGGTACCACAATAGAAGATATTAAACTATTAGAGAGCATCGAAAGGATGGCAATGAAGATGATGAAGGGCCTTGAGAGGAAGGTGTATGAGGAGCAGCTGAAGGCACTTGGTCTGTTCAGTCTGGAAGAGGGGAAGGGAAGGGGCAGGCACTGATCCCTTTTCTGTGGTACTCAGTGACAGGACACAGAGGAATGGCCTGAAGTTGTGTCAGGGGAGGGTCAGGTTGGATATCAGGAAAAGGTTCTTCTCCCAGAGGGTGGTTGGGCACTGGAACAGACTCTCCAAGGAGCACAGCACCAGCCTGACAGAGTTCAAGAAGCGTTTGGACAATGCTTTCAAGCACATGATGTGACTCTTGGGGCTGATCCTGTGCAGGGCCAGGAGGTGGATTCAATGATCCTTATGGATCCCTTTCAACTCAGCATATTCTGTGCTTTTCCATTCCTGTTGTGAGTGTAACATCTATTTACTGAACATTGAAAAAGAGGCAAGAGAGAAATCTCTGCTACCCCCTGTAGTCTGAATGTTACTGAACCTTACCCTGCTTCTCCAAGCTTATGAAGAGATTAACAGTATCAGACACATGGAAGCCTACAGTCATCTGATTAATAACCCACAATAATGCAATAATGGTGGAAAAACAGAAGCATTTCCTGATTTTCTAACCCAAGTCAGTACAAATAAAATTGCTAGATAACAGGAAATGGTGGAGAGATAAAAGTGGTCCATCTTCTCAAATGAAATCAACTGGTTCTTGTCCTGGCTCTGGTGTTCACAGCATCAGAGGGTTTGTGTCCCTTTGTGTTTCTTCTGCTTCTGCTCTTGTGTGTGCAGCTGGTCAAATCCTCAGTATTCCCCTTCCCTCTGGGAAACTTATTCTTCATCCTCTACTGGCTAGGGTTTTCCTCAGTTTCTTCTTCAGATGTCCTTCACTCTCCTCATCCAAAGATCTATCTATCAACTAATCTTGACGCATTTGTCTGTAAATCTTGTGTTGTATGAAAATACCTTTCTTCCCCTCCCTTCCCCAACAGACCCACGTATTCACTGTAGGAATTTCTAGCATACTGCTCTCCTCTTCCCTGAGCTGTGAAAGGTGGTATTCCATGGTAGCAGCCATGCCACTGTGTCAGATTTAAGGATGATATTATCTCCACAGCAGCTCATGGTGTCATCCTCTTTTGGTTTCTCACTGCTGCTGTCCTAATCTCCTTCTCTCCATCCTTCAAGCAAACAGAACTCCCTTCTCCCATTCTTTTTCAGTCTTTCCTCTGGGCTCAGCACTTCCCTGTCTGTCAGATGTGACCAACAGCAGGATGTGTCCATCCACAGCCTCTGACCAACAGTGCCTTGCCTACTGCAGCAAGATCACATGTCATGGAGGTGACACAGTGCCCTCAGACCCCTCCACAGTCCCAGTGAACACATGGGATTGTTCACCTATCCTGACCCTGGGCTTGCTCTCCAGAAGCAATCTTCAAGTGGGGAGTGACCAGCATCACTGCATGGCTCCTGCTCAAGCCTGGTGAGATGCTGAGCACAGCTACCCTGGCCATGCTCATCCCTCAGTCCTGCTGTCAATTTCGGGACTGGACTTGTACGTTCTGCTCCCTCTGACTCATCCTCAGAGACATTCCCCTAACACAGAGTGCCCAGTTGCCCTGGCCTGTTCGATCTGATGAAAGAATCAGGACTTGTTTTCAGAACCAGAGGGGAGGAGAAGGAAAAATTAGGGGATCACTATTCAGATGTTTTGTTCCTGTGCAGCTGACTTTAAGAGAAATCCTCAGGCCCTATCTGCAGAGCAGCAGATCTACACCTCGGCAGCAGCCCAGGACCCGTGCTTGATTATTTCCTCTTTGAATAAATGCTCTGGCATAGGGGTGTGGATGCTGGCAAGGCATCTGGGGAGGGATCTTGGATACAACAGCAGCCCAGATTCCCAGGGAGAAAAAGCATGTGGACTGTTGTGTGGCAGGGCCACAGGCTACAAAGAGCACTTGGCTTTGAGTTGAAGACAAACAGATCCCAAAAAGCATTCTGGCTGATGTGTCCACATTACTAGGCCAGCACCACTGGCAGGGGAGCCAAAGAGCAGAAATCATGCCTTGGTTGTACTGTCACTGCCATTGCCATGGCACCCAGACACCCCATGCATTCCAAGGTCGAGGACTAGAGGCAATTTGGGAGGTAAATACTGCTTTCCCTGAGGAGAGGATGATTTGCCTCTCGGTCAGTACCCACTAGAGTGTTCCTGTGGCTTGAGATCCCCAAGATTCAGGCTCTAAACTCTGCTCATAGTAGGGCTCAAATCCTGTTAGACTGCCCAGTGCCCCTCTCCTCACTCCTGGAAGAGGTGTTAGTGGGAATGATGATGACAGGCAGAGGCTGGAAATACTTGTCTAGTCACCCCACAGCTCTGGTTCCTGGTGGTGGGCACTGGGGACCAGTGCATGCCATAGAGACCTATTAATCTGCTCAGCTGTTTCTGGGATGACCTGCACAAGTGCACAGGCAATGGTCAGCAGAGATCACGAGACACCCTCTGGACTGAGACGGGCTGCCAGAACAATGAAGCATACTAAGGTTAGTGACTTTCTCAAGCCAGTGGCTGGGAGACATCCAAGGAATGTAATGAGAATAGGAGTCTTCTGGGAAGCTGCCAGTAACCTAGTATCACATGCCTACACGATGCTTAATATTCAGTGCAGTGCCTCTGGCCATCCAATGCCAAGCAAGGCCTTCGACCTGGGGTCCAGGTCTTTTGTCTGCAGAGAGTCTGGGTTATTATCAATTTTGTTAAATGCATCTTACCTGAGGCTAACAGCACCCTCTTCCATCCCTCCATTTCGTTCCTTTTTACACCACTACATTATTGGGCAACGGTTTTGCTAAATCATGAGATTAAGTCAAATGAAATACATGTTTCTGGTGTTTGAAGCTCTTGAGGAGAGTTTAATATTTTGACACTGATGTGCCTGAATACTTGATATCTGCATCAGAATGAAAAAATTTCTTGCCTTTCAAACATGTTTTTGAAGGCTTACCATTTCTGCCCAGACTTATGTTTTTGAGTGCCTGAACTGTGGGTTTTTTTTTTTGTTTATATGGAGCAAGAGCATAGATTTCCAGGAAATAAGCCTCAATAAACAAAGACTAACCCTATCTATCATGATGGTCCTGGTAAATACTTGTAAACATAGAATATTATTAAATACAGGCTAGGTGAGGCATTTGCTTCCTTCTGTTAGGCTGTGAATGACAGGCTGTTCTTCTGACAGCCCCAAGACATTCACGATTACGAAATTGTGATCTCTACTAAATACAGAGACAGGAGATACCCAGAGAAATGCTTCTAACAGAAGCTTTTGGTCTGGTCACACTCATTTATTTTTTTAAACTACTTTCAAGGCATTAATGCACAGCAGGAGCCAAAAAAATAAAATAAAATAAAAAATTTTAAAAAATTTAAAAAATTTAAAAAATCGTAGCTGTCTTGGATCAGGGACTACAGGTCCAGATGGTTTTTATGCAGGTCTCAGCAGCACAGGGTCCAAACTCCTAAAGTTCCTTTCACAGAAATAATACAGATAAGAAACCCTGCCTAACAGGATGAGATTATAACATCCAGGAAAGCTGGTGGCTACCAGAAATAATCATTGGCAAAATCACAACTGTAGTGAAGAAGGATTAGAACAGCAAGTTTTATAAGATCATATGTTTTTCTAGATCTGTGATAAGGAAAGTCTTAAAAGGAGAGGTTAATTCCCACAGAAAGAATTAATTAAGCTCTGTCAGAGGCAACGGGGAAAGAGAAAACCATGACAAAGTGTTGTTGTTAGCTTCAACAGTCAATATGTCATAAAAAGCGTGAAGTATTTGTAAAATTCTGAATGACAGAAGTCCATAAGGTGTGTCATTTTAAAATAGATGCAGGAGCACAAACAGAGCCCTGTACAGTGTTAACAGAGTTCATGGAAAGTAAATGGAGTAAAATCCCATTGCACAATATAAGGGTATCCAGAGTGTGCAGTCCTGTCAGCCCGCCAGCAGTGTGAGATTTGGGTATGGTACAAAGAAGCTGTGCCCTATAAATATGTGGATGCTGCTTCTGTGTGGGTAGCCAGCTCTAAAATAAGGTAAGGACTGGGCACAATTAAAGGAACAAAGGAAAATGGGCTTGATGAAACGTTTTTTATAACAGACCACAGGCAAGTTTTCTCAGGTCCAGGATTATTGCACTCAGTTGCAAAACCACACTTATGTATTAATACCTAGAAAAGCTCCACTGAAGGTCCTGGCTGGACTATGGGGCAAAAGAGAGATTGAGCAAGAGGGAAAAATCAGAAAAATCCCAGAGACTTCGGAAATTACAGAAAACCAGTTTTCACAAAGGACTTCAAGAGAACTGAGCCTGTGCATAAATCTGAGATAACTGAATGCTATAATATCATGACACTGTACCCCCATGGTGCAGCTCCTGTGAAGCCAGCCCAGCAGGCAAATCCTCAGGCTGGCTACTGTTGTGTTTGCTTCAGTGATGCGAGTGCTTCCCAGCATGAGGTCACAATGGAGCTCTGAGAGAGACATGCCAGCTCACAGATCCCATCTGCCCAAACCCCACTACCTCCTATTGCTAAAATTATAATCTGGCTGCTAGTGAAGAAACCTCGTGAATAAGCAAGTATTTGGTTATTTCCTTTGGGTTGTTCACTTCTTGCATGTAGTAGGACCTCATGTGTATTATTGTCATTGATTTGGACGGACACTTTCCCCTTTTGGCAAGTTTTGCTGTGAACTCAAGAGGAAACCAGGAAAGCCATTCTCAGATTCTACTTTAAATAATTCTTAGTCCAGGACAAACTGCTAGAGGGAAAATACATCAGAATGTTGATTTTAAGAAAATAAGTCAATGTCAAATTCCAATACAAAAGGACAGATGCTTTGATGTTGTAAACCAGTACTTAGTCCGTAGATGGATGGAACTACAGGAATACACATTATTATTAATCTAAACACTGAGTTATCCAAAGGCATAAAACAATGAAGTACAAAGGGGGATGCCTCAGACCTTTCTTGCAAAAGCACATCAGTGCATCCCTTCTAAATGTGCTGGGGAAGGCTGTTGACCTTCTCAGGCATGGGACGGCTGATGCAATTCACGAGTGTTCCTTAACTCAAGGGCTCTTTATCCCAAACACTGAATTTACAAACTGCTTCCCAATAAACAGAATAGGACTTGTGTGAGCCTTCTTAGTTGAGAAAATGAACAAAACCAAGAGGCAAGAAAGAGAAGAAAGAGACCTGTGACTTCTTTATCATATTCTGCCTTAAGAGTGGTGCTGTTGTCTTTAAAATTATATTGCAAATATCTGTGCACCTTTGGAGTGTCTTAGCAGTCCTGTGCATCTGTTGGAACTCCAGCAAAACTGAAATAATGCTGGGAGACCTGTTCACCGCCTTTCACCCCCTCCATCTACCATGCTCTTCTGCTGGATGTCCCGCCTTTGAACACCTCAGTAACAGGGAGCCTACACACAAATCCTTACTACAAATCCAGAGAAATCCATACACCAGTGTCACACTCAAGTTTCTGAATTTCAAGGGTCCCATTTGGTCTTCTGACACTTCACAGCCTCCTGGGAGCCTGTCCAGGAGGCTCCTGACAGGGACCAGAGAATCTGTCACCAGAAAACACTTCCCAGCCTATGCCAGAGGCACATGGATTTTTTTTTTTCCCTGCTTGCACTGTAGTGTTCAGAGTCCAATTTACAGGCTTCTCTGAGCTATTCGTAGTACAGTCGATAAGCCAGGAACATTACAGAAGCTGCCCCCTGCATCTGTGATTTATGTTTCTTGCTAAATATAAAGCTCCCAAGGCTCAGCACATCAATATTTTGGAATGGAACACATGGAAATATTTGATGGACTGGGGAGAACAGATCCCTGTGACCAGTCACTCACACTTGCCCTTTTGTGAGCAATCTGTCTTTCCCTGCAACAGGCAGTGGGATTTGGGCACAACAGCTGGAGTTTCAGTATCCCCGCATGCTTTATTCATGAGGAAGCCTGGATTCAAGCCATCCAGACACTGACCATCCGCAGATGCAACTGTAGCATCAGCAATGCCAGAGCCTCTCTGAGCTCTGACAGGCTGTGTGGAGCGCATACCTCCTGCCCCTGACTTCATGTGCTGCACCATAACCTCAGAGGGCTCCTTGGAAAACAAGTTGTCCTACAGGCACTCCAGGTTTCTCCTGGCTGTGCACTGGGATGGTGCCTGCTTACCTGAGAGGCTAACGCTCCCAGTATGTCTCTTTGGGCTTCATCTCTGTAAAAGCAGTAAAAAGCCCGGGAATTCCCAGTCCTTGTGCAATGGTGTAGATTTGGGACATGAGGTGCTGAGGCGTATCCATTCAGGAAAAGGAAGGGTGGCCAGTGAATAATTGCCAGTGGGAATGGCTCCATGGATGGCAGAGGGCAAGCAGACCATCCAGTGTGTGCACACACCTTTTTGCATGCCATACCCTTATATCCCAGCTGCTGTAAATCATTTTAGATCTACTGCAGTCAAGGCATTTTTTTCCAGCTGAGAATCTGGGTGGAGCTATGTCAGCTCTGCATCACCCTGGACATGGATCTAACAAGCAATGTTTCAGATCTACCACAGAGGTACCCAATATTTTGGACAAATCTCTCAACACAGTGCTCGTTTTATCAGTCCAGGGTATGTTGTTTTCGTCAGAGAGGAATGTAGCAGAGGAAAGGCGTGTGGCATTTTTAGTGTAGCAGGTCTATCTGTGTGGCAGATGTCCTCTGACCTATCAGACAGTCTGGCTCAACCACAGTTTAGGAACATCAGTCAAATAGAATGTATTGTGGAAAACACACAAAAGCTCTCAAAATTAGCAAAAAACCCTCAGAACAGCAGCCCTTTTCAGAAATGCTTTCACAGTTCCCTTTTGTGTGTTTTTAGCATCTAACATTTATTTTGGAGTGGGGCAGAGAGGTGGATTGGCTGCTTGCCTGCCTTCTGGGATGGAGAGCTTTGCATAAAAGGAAAAAGAAAGAGAACATCAAAACCAGATTGAGGGGAAAACAAAGTCACCTTTTTGCAGTGAATGCTTATGGTTTTGTGCAAGTTTGGATTATAGTAGTTATTTTCCAGCTATTGCTATCCTGAATTTGTCCTACTGAATAGCCTAATGGAGTGGCCATGACAAAGTAAGAATGCATATGCTTGTTCTCACAGAAAGAAGATTGAATTTTACCACGAAATGGGAAACAAAATATGTGTGTAGCTAGTTCTGTTGTGTGTAAAGCACCAGGTACTGGTTTCCTTGCATGGACCTCCATAATACTGTGTATGAATCGCTGCTCCCTAACACACAGGTTCAAGCCAGCAATGCAAGCCTATTGTTCTGGCTGATTGAATTCCTCCAATGCATTTAATTCTGCAGCATACCAGAATGTCTCTGAGATAAGGGCTGGTTCAGCAACCGCCCTGGCAGGGGAAAGTCAGATTGCGGCTTGGAATGACAGCCCTGGGAAGGAGGGGGGCCTCGCTGGAGTGCTGGAGCATAATAGCCTCTTTCTGGTCATGCAGTGCTCAGTGGCCAGACAACTGCTGCCTCCTCTAGCAGGAACATATGCACTCTGTTTCTGCATAAGACATACTACTACTATGGGACATGTCCTAACACCCTGAAACTAACATCCTGGCTTTCAAAAAGCACCTGTCACTAACATAAAAAAGGGCCAAAAGCCATGAGCACCAAGCACAAGAAAGCAAGCTCGTGCAAGCTATGGCTCAGTCCATATTCTCTCACACTAGCAAGGGATTTGTTAAGTAAAATTCCATTAAGGTTCAGTCTTTCTCTTGGAGAGTTGTACCAAATCCTTGTAGTAAGCCTTTACCAGAGGAGTTCTTAGACCCACTTCCTGTTTGTTGAGTAGGAAGTATAAGGCCAGGGAATCAATAAGCAGAAGTTCAAACTTCGATATAAAATGCCTGATTTCCTCCCACCATGACCACAGACTGCATTTTGGCCTGGGTATTTATTACTCTACGGCTTGATGAAGCCTCCAGTTCCATTTTCCCAATCTGCCAGACAAAGCAGGTACAACTTCATCTCAAAAATATCAGACAGAAAATCATACTGCAGGCAATGCCAAACTGGTGTGTTTATACAGCCATCTCTGTTTCTAGTCACTATGACTAGATAAAGATATGCCCTCTTCATGAATTGTCTTTGCCTGCCAAGTCGTGAGAAACAGCCAGCAGTTGTACTTTTCATTAAAAAGTGCAGAAGGAGACCTCTTCAGACACCAATAGGATTCATAGCATGCACGTGTGGCATAGAAAAGACACACAGGATTTTAAGGTCAGAAGGGGATCATTTCATTTTAATGCATACATGCCACAGGCTACTGAGCAACCTTGAATTTGAACAGACAACCTTGATCAAAAAATTTTCCACACAGGAGAATCCATCACAACCTCAGCACATCGCCCCAGTTGCTAGTTGACTGCTGCCTTTCTTCTAGTTTGACTCTCTCTTTGCCATATATAAGGTCTCACTTTGTCTTCACAGGCTTCTCTCTCTAGAGAATAATGATCACCTTTCTTTTCCCCTAAAGACATCAATCAAATTTTTTTTTTTTATGCAGCTCACTGTAAGTGCCAGCTCAATGTCCATGTGTGAGATCCATCTAGCCTAATAAGCTACTTAAAATTAAAATTCTGGTCTGACCCAGTTTTCTAGCCTGCCACTAAGTTTTGGAGAAGTATAGGCTTTTTTAGATGGGAATTTGTCATGCCTAGAACAAATGTCACACCTCTCTAAGGATGGGTGAGACTTAATTATTAATGAACTTACGTCTCCTTCTCCGCTATCAATAAAAATGTTATATAGCAGAGAGTCTAGGGCTGGAGGACCCTGGGTATCTGGAGGAATTCTCAGGAAACTGGTGAGAAAGAGCACCCCCTTTAGAATGACACTTCAAACTCTACTGTTAATTGTTTCAAGGGTGTATTACATATTTCTTTAATAAAAATACTGTGTGATACCAAGCCAAATGCGTCACAGAAGCTTAGGTGAATCACATCAACTCTTCCTTCCACTGACTGAGCCTATAAATCTCCTAAATCTGAGATTATAGCCTAAACTGACACGTATTCCATTCATGGCCCTCTGGGTCAACAGCAAGGGAAGGTACTCCTTTTAGGAAATTGTCTTCTGAGCAGTGAATATGCCATCCTTGGCTTTTGAATGAAGACTAATGGTGTTCAAAGTCTGTGTGCGAAGCATACCTCTGTGTACTTATATCTGCTATATTTCCCTGAAAAAACCAACCTGTGGCCTCGGGTCAATCACACGCTCCTGGCTAGTACTTTTATGGAAATGGAATGATTTGGGCAGCTGGTCCTTAGGGACAGAAGTTGTTCAGATGCAGGATCTTCTTCTGTTCTGAGAGGCCAAGAAAACCTTCTGAGACACAGGTCTGAGTGAAGTCCAGTGGGTATCCCGCCAGACAAAACTCAGTCAGGGATGTTCCACTACAAATTTCTTTCTCCTATCCAATATACCATATATTCAGTTTCTGCTTTTCTTATTTTTTTACTCCCATGATTGGTTGGTTGGTTGGTTGGTTGGGTTTTGTGTATTTACATTTGCTGGGGTCTTGAATGCGCTATTCTGAAAACAGTTCATAGCTTGGAGGCAGTTGAGTCCTGCAGTTCACATATCACCAGCTCACAATTTCTCGTTTTGTTAGCCTTTCCTTTAAGCCTGGAAATGATTGCGCTGTTCGACTGAAGAATTATGTTGAGAAAAGCATCTGTCCTTGATTTGAAGATATCAAGAGATAGGGAACCCAGAACCAGCACTGGCTTCTTAGTAGCTAAGAACCCACACTGTAATCCAATTAATCTGGCTTCAGCTTTCAGTTCCTTGATCTTCCTTTCCCTATGGTTTACAGAGGCCTTGTGTCTTTAAATCTTCTCTCACTCTGGCTTTAGATAGGCAAAACAAATGGAGCTCTATAAGAAAGATACTGGCAAACTGGCAAGAGTCCAGCAGAGGACCACTGAAATAGCTGGGACATATACGGTGTGTGAGGAGAGGTTGAGAGGACTGGGATCACTCAGCTTGAAGAAGGGAAAGCTGAAAGGGATTTGCTTGCTGTTTTGCACTCTCTAATGGGTGGTGGAGACAGACTTATCATGGAGGGTCTCAGTAGCAGAATGAGAAGCAATGCTGCAAGTTGCAGCAGGGGCATTTTCTGTCTCTGCACATAATGATTTCACGGTGAGGGGAGGCAAAGCACTGGAGATTAACAGAGATTTTCAAACCTGGGGCAGAAAAGGCCTCAAGAAACCTGCTCTCCTCTGCAGCATTTTTTTTCTTAAGTCATACTATATAAGAAAATTTTCTACATCCATAGAGACCTCTATGTGGTTCTCTTATGACCACCTCAAGATTTAAGCATCTTCTAAAAACTGCAAGCAAAATTGACTGCAGTATTCTTACATTTTTTAAACAGCCACAGAAAGATCACCTTCTATGAGTCTTTTTATATCTCAAGGGATTGTATTAGCCATTAGAGCCCTTGACTGAGGACATTCAGTTGTCCTCTTCTCACCCTTAATCATTTTCAGAATCATCTCTTTCCAGAACGTCATCTCCAAGCTGTTATGAGCAGCTTATGCTCTCTAGATGAATTTATTAGCATTTGCTTCACTAAATATGTGCTGTTTGAAGGGCCTAATTTATCAAGTGATACAGTCAGGCAGTGTGATTGCCATGCTTTCCACACTATTTACCCATCTGCCAATCTTTGTGTCATCAACAAATGATTACCAGAGGTAATTTCAAGCTTCCGGCTCATTGATGAAAATGTTGACTACCACTCTCACCAGCAACACATCCTCCTTCAGCAAGAACTCTCTGCTGACAGCTGCTTCAAATCTGTCAGTCACTTTGTCCTTCATGCCACTTCACCTGCCCTTTCCTGATGTTTGGTTATGCTAATTTGTAATCAGACTGTACATGGTTACAACGGACACACTTCATCAGGGACTATCATGTAATAGTTGACTAGTGACTTTACTGGCCATACCTGTAAACTCATCAGAAGAGCAGTATTATATTTATTCAATGAGACATACTTTCCACAGCACCATGTTATAGGAATTAATTGCTTTTTTTGTTGTCCTTTTATTCTTTATCAGTTGAGTCTCATGTCAGTTTTTCCATTTTGCTTGGACCGTGGTTCAGGTAAGTGATCTGCAGTTACCTTGCTCATCCAGATTGCCCTGTTTGAACTGGCATTGTGCTAACGTTCCTTCCATTTTCTGGGCTCTCCATTTCACAAGATGGTTTCAAAATTAATCCCAACAGACCTCAGCTAACAATTTTGTGAATCCTGAATGCAGATTATTTGGTCTTATGGTTTGCAAACGCTTTGTATATAAGGGATATTTAACTCCCAAAGTCATTTAACACCAAAGCAGGAATATTCACTGAATTGCTTCTGATTCATGTTATCACTTCTGCTTTTCCTATCTTCATCCAGTAATGAGACTGAGTGGTTGCTGCAGTTTCCTTTGTTCAGAATATCCTTTTGAAAACATCCTTCTGTTGCCTTGGGTCCTGCTGGCCATGTATTTTACTCTGACCATTTTAAACCTTCAGTTTTAAAACACTGGAGTCTGAAAAACCTGTTCTTTTCTCATTTGTTTCCTAAAAATTCTTTTTTTCTCCTTATTACTACCCTCAAACTTACTGCAAAGCTTGTGACTAATGTTGCGTTAGTTCTTTTTTTGTAGGTTAGCAGATATTTGCCATCTAATACAATTTTACTGGACATATCTACTTTTATTCACAATTTTTTCCTATCTGAGTTATTCCTTGCAATCTGGCTAATCCCTAGTTTTCTTTGAGTAGGAAAACAGCTCTTTTGAGGTCCTGGTGAACATATAACTGTTAAGGACAGCCGTTATTTGCCCATATTAAATATAATCAGGTAATACTGTTCCCTGGACAACTGTCAACTTTCAGCACATTCATTCATTCATCTTTGTCAGAACAAAGACCAGAAATGTTAGAACATGATGGCCCCCTGTGATAGAAAACAGACTACAGTTTTCCCCAAATCAGGATGCTTTCTCAGTGGCTGTTTGGTGCCTACAGCGTATGGAAGTCCCCTGGAGCACCATCTTTCTTTCCTTGCATTTCTCATGGAGGCTGTGGACTAATTCCAATTCTATGGCCAGCTTTTATGGCATGATTCACACCGTCCATTTTCACCAACTCTATCTTTCCTAAGCAGGTCATAACCGGTTTTTTTAACATTCTGATCATGCAAATTGAAACCAGTAGATTTGAGTAATGCTGATTATATCACATTTCTTCTCACTAACAAGAATTTCCAATTCCTCTTGTTTTGACCCAGACAACTAATGGCTGCATAAAATCAAATGGAAAACGTCTTCTGTTCACATTCTTTGTCACACGATTAAATCATTTTGCAACATGCCAAGCTTGTCTGTAGTTCCTTAACCCACAGTTCTTGCATTGTGCAAGAACTTAACTGCTGCCATATTCAGGCTAGGAAGATTAATTCCCGCTCCTCAACAGCAATACGCCTGTCATCCTGTTTATACAGGGGATATGACCTAGTGCCCCTCAAAACAGAGACTTTCAATGTCACCTCCCTCCCCTAAACAGTAGTTAGTTCATTTTTGTGTTCTGTCACTGATGGGGCTAAAGGAATTGTCAGTAGGTTACGTGAACCTTGCTCTTCTTTGGCTCCTTTCCAAGGGTTCCTCAAATCTTCTATAGTCTGTGCTTCCTCATATGATGTTAAATCAGGAATTTCCCCATTTATAGTCACCAGTGTGACTTGCTGAAAGAATGCACAATCCAGTACCTACTATGCTGTTTCCCCTGTTATTTTCTCTAGGGATATGACTTCCCGCCCCATTTTCTTCATACCAATGTCCTCATCCATTTCGCAATTGGATTTCCTTGGTAAGTTCAAGAATCCTCTTCATTCTTTTCACAGCTACCATCAACATGTCCTCGAACAAGTTCTTGGCTATTATTTTTTTTTCCATTTGAAATTCTTTCTTCTAACCAGACTCAGTTCATGTAACTTTCCCTAAGTATCCCCACACTTCATGCTATTCACATGTTGATAAGTTTGGATTTTTTTTCACGAACTTAGCAAGTACAGTCAAATCAAGATTACTTGCAACATAAACTGGTCACTAATCAGTTTCTCTTCTCTGTCAATATCACGTCATAAAATATATGTGAAATGCATAAAGATGCAGCTCTTTCTGAATCCAGCGACTATCACCTGTGGTTTTTAATGGCACATGGATAGCTGTATATTAAGGCTAGCACTCTATATCATTCTGATTGAAGCACCCTGAAGCATTTACTAGGATTATTGGTTAATGTTATGAGAACCTCACATCTCAGAAGAAAGTTTAGGTAAGTTCATTTTTGGGTAAGTGGCTCCATTTGCCTTTTAGGAGGTGTGATTTCCAGAGTGTAGTAGAGCCAGACTGTGCTGGAAGCAGTTCAGTCTGGTCAGGCTGGAGTGTTTGTTTAAAATCAGAGTTGTTTCCTGAACCATTTGTTAAAAGCTGTATCATCGCACTCTTTGCTGGGCTTCTGCCTCTCCTGGGAGCTGCAATGTGCATACCCAGTTTGACTTTATGGTGATCCCTTCTCTCGGCCCACCCAACATCCGACATGGGACTCCATCCACAGGGGAAGGGGGTGAGAATCTGCTGGATCTCTTTGATCTCAGCCAATGGGGTTGGTTTCTTGTCTCTGTCTCTGTTCATTTTATGATCCAGATTCAGATGTCCCCAGACTAAACAGGGAAAAATGCTCACCGTGAAATCCAGTCCATTCTTGGAATAAGCCATTAGGTGGCTTGGGATGCCTGCTACCTGTCTCCAGCAGAGAGTGAGATAGTTCAGAGTTTTCTCTGAAGTTTCAGCACAAGAGATCTTCTACTTGTCTTCTGTGGGGCAGCTTTGCTATCCACAGTGAAGCAATCAATAATGGTCATGGCACATGCACATTGCATTTCTGCATCCTTTCCTTGCAGAATCTAGTCCTTCTGCATGACAGAAATGTAGTGAATCATGTTCAGGATGGGTCACTAAGACTGCTGGGGCAGAAGCTCAGCTCATATATTTAAATAACTGTGATCTGAAGGGCCCATCCATAATGCCTGGGAATATCTTCCCTTGGGCAGTGGCAGCAAGATTGGAGCATGGAGGGAATTTTCTGTTCTCCATTATGGCTCCCCCGCACAGCATGTAGTGTGACTGTAGCAACTTCATGTGAAAAAGTCCTTCTTGGAGATTTTCTTCCACCGTTCTTCTGAATCAGTGACACCTGAAGATGTGATATTAAGACCAGATTAGAAAAAAAGAAGCCAGCTTTGAAGTGAAGTGTGTTTCTCCTGGGTATTTTCTGGTGATTCTGGAGGCCAGGTAAGACTGAGCTAACTTCAGATGTGGAGTGAGAGTAATGAAATATAATTGCAATTTCAAGTTTGATTTGATCATCAAGGCCATTGTCTTCAAGCTGCAACATATGCGTACAGTGGCCCTAGGAGGACCTGGATCCTGGATGTTGATTAATGGCATTATTTAATTTATTTATTTTCTGCCAGTTGCAACATTGGCCAGGGAAACCTGCCCCACAAGTTTTGCCATTACATTCATTTTTGGCTTCCAGCCACACTATAAAGTCAATAGTAGTCAATGAAACAATAATGGGAGAGGAGGACCAGGATTAAAGACAGAGCCCATCTCTCACCAGAAGACATGTGACTCTAAGGCTAAGTGTTGGCTTATAATTATTATTAACAAAAGCGACCTGGGAAGGAAATGTGATCTTCCCTTTGTGCCATGTGCAGGGTCAAATCTTGAATTTGCTTCCTGGGAAAAAGAAACAACCTCTTGCACAGCAGAGAAAGGCAAGGACTCTCTGTTGAACCTGTGGTTTTCATTTGTCTGGTTTCTGGATGACTGCATTACGTTATGGAAAGTTTTTTGTAGTTTCTAAGTCCTTTTGTGAAGATCAGAAAGGTACGGTGGATGAAGAAAAATAAATCAAAGTTGTTGCCATTATCCCTTCCTCAACCCTACATTTTGCTCCAGCAAAGGATGTGATTTATGAGAAATTCCCTGGCTTTATTGTGGAAAGTATCAAGTGCAAGAGTATATCCATTTCATTCAGCATAGCTTAAGATGATATAGCTGGGAGTTGACTGAGTTGAAATCCCAGGGTATATACTGCCAGAACTCAAGTGTCCTAAAAATACACACAGTGATTTCCTGATGTCCTCCACACTCACCAGAATAGGGCTAATGTACTGGTCATAGCACAAAATGCTGTATATCGCAGACTGCTGGGAGTAAAAAACACATTAGGTTTTAACTATTCAATGTAAGATCTGCTCCAATGCAGTTTGACCACCCTGAACATTCTGTGCTAGGAGGGGTTTTGCCACAGTCCTTAGAAATCACCTCTTTCTCAGGTACCACTGCAACATTTGACCAGGTGACTCATTCCTGTACACTTCAGTGTCTGGGGTGAGGCCTCTTTTTTTTTGCAAAGAATCCTTTCTTCTCTCATCAAAACTCTCCAGAGCAAGGATTAACTTTTGTTCTGCTGTATTTGTACAGCACCACACACAATCTTGCATGGTCCCATAGAGCTCAACCCTTCCCAGTCCTCTGACGGGCTGCTGCTCCTGGTTACAGCTGACTGCAGAGCTTGAGTTTGGTTAGATGTTCCTGACAGAACTGCTAACTTCTTACAGATCTGAAGTCAGATATAGACACCCTAAAACCTAGACACCACCCTAGAACACTACCCCAGTGCTGGGTAGCAGCCTTTGTCCCTAAGAGGTGTGTGTGTGACCATGTGGTTCTTTGGTGGGGCCTAAGCAGTTTTTGGCAGCTGATGCCAGTACCCAGGAGGTTTAACCTTCCACTTTGCCCATGGATGAGGAAGCCTTGATGAAGAACACATGGAGCATAACTCCTCTTTGCCACAAAGACAGCTTTCTGTACCATACTCTTCATGAGAGTCTCATCATGGGCCAGAAGTAGGACATTAGGGGGTGAAAAATCAGATCTAGGAGGACATTAACAACTTGAGATGTGCCCCTTTTAAACAATGTCTTAGGCTTTGCACTTTGGTATCTACTGGGTATGCAAAAGCCTCTTTCAAAGATAGCTCTTCCTGAGAGAAACACAGAGTAATTGTGACAGTTACCAGCACAAACATGAGGAAATATAAAGTTGGGACTAGAGGTGGTATCTGGGTAGGAGAAAGAAAGATGATATCAGAGGAAGGGCTTGCCAGGCTTTTGGTCACATGCTCAGTTTTGTGGAAATGAGAAGGAAAAGCCTTCTACTTTTCCTCTTAGTAGTCTAGCCTCATGGTCTATATTTGTCATCTAGGACTTGAACAGCAGAGAAAAAATTTGCATTGCAGTAAAAATAAACTGGTTTTTTTGTTATTGACTATTTATATCAAATGTTTAAAATGAAGCAGTGCAAAAAAATGAAAATCATACCCATTCTTTTGCCAATTTCAATACAGATAGAGATGGGCTGAACTATTTTTAACAAAAAATAAATACCCCTCTTTGAGGTCTTCCTCTGAATTTCATACCAGGACCCTTTGTGTTCCCTGGAGTGAGTGTTTGATCCAAAAATACACAAAGATCTGCCAAACCACTAACTACAACTGAGACAAAACTGAGTAAAAAAGGAGCCAAAAAAAGTTGTGTGTGTGGCTTTTCTTGAGAGGTTAGATCACTTCTATGTTTTAGAGATATGTAAATACATAAATGTATAAATGACTTGTTGCTTATCAAGGGAAACTGTGCAGGTAAATGTAAAAACATAGAAAAGACCATTAAAACAGGCACAGGAAAGAGATTAGAGAATGGAGAATGGGTCAGGGAAGTTAAACTCAGCTGTTCCATCTTCAAACTGAGAAAAATTATGGTTTTGTAATTCTTCGTGGAATTATCATGTAAAACCCCATGACACAATATGCAAGCAAACCACAAATTTTGGAGAAATACTAAAAGGAGCTGACAGCTCTGGTGCTGATATAAACGGCAAGACTTGAGATGGGAAGGACTGGTAATTTGCAAGAGTGTACCCAGCTGGCAAAAATCCAATTGCAGAATCAGGGCTTTCAAGCAGAAATGGGGCTGCAGGCTGAGAAAAGAGGCTGGCACCTGGGAACTGGTACTCCTAATGCTGGGAGTAGGAAGGTGTTTCTCAGCAGATCATTTTGTTCTGTCCTCAGCTGGAAAAAAAGGCTGATCAAAGAGTATCACAGCCCTGTGGAATTATGACTGCTATATAGCACCAGTATATTTAACTGCTGAGAGGGACCCCAAAAGGACAATCACAAAACTTCTTAGAGAGTTTTTCTTACAGAAATGGGGTGTTATCTGAAGTGATAGCAAAGCTTCCTTGTGAAAGGCATAGCCATGTGGTTTTACATCACGTAAGCCAGTATTCAGGACAAAGTAAACTCGAAAGCGCATACCTGTCTTTGCTTTTTGTACACATATTTGACTTTAAATTATCTGGAATGAATAAGTGAAGCCAGTATTTCTTCTTTGTGGCACACAAGAAGGTCCTGAAAGGAACCAGAAGAGATGACTGTCTTCCAGAAAACATTTCCAGAGTATTGTACTTTTCTTTTGTTTATTTACCTAAATGAGACCTTTTTAGTTACACTGCGAGTTTTGCGCTATGTTTCATCTCAATTATCCAAATACTGCTATGTGTCACAATGTGGACCTGGAAATCCAGAGACTATATCTTTCCAGACAGATTTGATGGTATCTTGTCCTCATTCAGCTGAGAAAGAGCTAGAGAAAGGATGTTTCACATAAATGTAACACAAAGGATACTTTACTATTTATAGAGAGGAGGGCTTTTAAGCACAAAAAAATTATGATAGATACATAACTTGCATAGTCTCACTGGAACTGGGGGGCCTGTTTTCTGTTTGCATTTTAAGATGTGTCCTGACTCAAACATATTCAGCTAAGGCATTTCAAACAGAGAGGAAAAAAAATCAGGACAGGGAGGCAAGCTTATTTTCTGGTACAGTAGGAACGCCAGCTTTATCTGGATGAAAAAAGCCAGAGATTAAATTTAGTTCCTCAAAAGGATGGTGAATATCAAACATTACTGCAAGGTTTGGATAAGCCTTGTTTGTTTGGATTCTTATCCATTCCACAGGCAAGAATAATTTTCTCTCCACAAACAGAAATGTTTCCAAACCCAGTCCCTCTTTACCAAACCAAAGTGTTAGACCTAGAGACAGCAAATGTTCCCCAGACTCTGTTTCCTCCATACAGCTTCCCTATCAGCCCCAGAATCTGAGCTCTCCCAAGCGTCCTGTTTTCCACAGTTGCATTCTCACTTTCATGGTTTTTTCTGAAGTATTCCCCACCACAGCTGGTGTAGTTTCTACTTGGGAAAATATTATTTTCCTATATTGCTGCTGAATCCCTGGAAAAGCTCTGCACAGAGACCTGCACAAAGACCTCCTCTGAGAACTCTATCATGGTGAATCACTCTTATTAATGCTTATCAAGGCCAGATACTCAGCCTTTAAAGCCTAGAAATTGCTTGATATTCCAGGAGAAAGTGATTTCAAATTTCTTCACACCTTGCCCAACTGCAGCAAAAAAAGGTAGCACAGGGGGAAGTAAAAAATGTTCCTTGTCTGTCCCATGCCCCTGCTTGCAAATAGCTTAATCCTGAAAGCAAATTTCACTGCTATGTTGCCATTGTGTAATGAGCAATAGTATTTTGACAATACCTTAACCAAAACTCTTCAATGAAAAATGGCTTTTAATCTAAATGAACAAATGTTTGAAGAAAATGTCTGCTTTGGTTAAGTACTGATTGAGGTTTCTTTTGCTTTTCAAATTACAGCTTTTCAAAACAAGGGACCTGATGGGACACTGGTAGGTGGCAGGCACATGGATCCACAGACAAACACTGGGATGTGCCAAACTCTGGCACTGTTGTCTATGAATAGGTACTTTATGATTGGGCCCTTGCTAGCACATGATGGCAGGAATGGTAAATGCCTGGGGTTATTTTATAAGGGAGAGATCCCTCTGGCCTAGACAAACAACCTGGTGGACAAACACCCTCTAAGCTGGTTCCCCAAATCCTGCACTGAAAATAAGATGCATTCTGATGATGGCTCCTCCTGATCCAACTCCTGTCAATGGATGATGAAAACCTGAGACAGCTCCTGGAAAAAGCTAGGATAGTGAAGGACATGGGAGTGCTACCAGATAAATCCCCATCAGTGGGGATGTGGGATGTTCCTGGATAAGACCTGCTCCAGGGAGATGACTGCAGGTTGTTGTTCCCACCTCCGGCTGCTGAGGCTGCTGTGTCTGGGCTTAGATGTTTGCCTCTCTCTCCGCTCCCCAGTCCCTGCTCTCCTGTCTGGCTCATCCTCCCTTTGTTTACTCACCTGTGAGATATATTGTCTCAAGGCCAAACTGCTAACTTCCCAGAGCACGCAGTCTGGGAAGCACAGCTGCCGGGGATATGAATTAGTACAGTTATGTGCCAATCCTTTTTTAGGGCAAATGCACAAGAATGTAGGGCTTGTAATAAAAAGTGAACAGCAAAATGCAGGGGTGAGCAAAGACATGGCAGGTGTGCACTGGTGAGCAAGGACCTGGAGGCAAAGAGCCCTGGGGAGAAGTAATGGACAGCCCTGTCCCCTTGTCCTTCCCCCTCTGCCACCCTACTCCAGCCCACCACTTCCCCCACCTCACCCTTTGGTTAGGCTGCTAGAGCAAAAGGACAAGGAGGTGAAGGAAATGTGGCACCTCATTACCTGAGAAGACCCCAAGTGTGCATCCAGGAAGGATGAAGAGAGGACTTCTGCTCTCCCTCCTGCTTCTACCCCACCTCCTGACCCTCCCAGCCACCGAGGGGCTGCCTGAGTGCTGGCTGGAGTCTCATTTCTGGTTCAGTTCAAATAGTGCAGACATGATGCTCACCTGCCCTTCTGTTCTTTACATGCCCAAGGCAGTAACTAGATGGGCTTTTTGATCATCCATACTGCAGTTGGGTGTGTGCAGGTCTCTTGTGGGTGGAGATGTGTACAACGAAGTACAGAGAAATCAACGACCTTCATTCTAGCTGAAAGTGGGGGAGTGAAATGAGGTCCTGGGAGCCAGGGATTGAGACAGCAATGTGCCATTTAGGGCACAACTAAAGCTTTGAGACATCATCTCTGAGTTTTTATGCATTGGGTTCACACAGTTTGGCCCATCACTGGAGTGAAGGCTTTCCAGGGTCAGCTTGTGCCCTGCGCCACAGCTGATCTGTCCTCTGGTGAATGTTGTGTGGAAAGGTCCTGTCACATAGGTAAAGATTTTGAGAGGGTCTGTAGAGAACAGAAAATTACATTGTTCTGTCTTGGCCCGCCAAGGAGCCGCTCTGCTGCACAGGTACTGTACATAACATACAGGATGCTAATTCAATTTTCATGTACATTTTGGAGGAGCTGAATGTGGCTTTTGTCTGATGCTTTGGCTCACTGTGGCTTTTTCATAAGAAATTCTATTTAAATGAAATAGAAAACTTTCTGATAGTTACCAAACACCAGGGGACAATGGCAGGCTATATCTGTTCATCATCATCAGCCATTCATTTATCCTAGGAAAGAATTTCTTGGTGATAATCCTGAGTGAAGGCTTGCTTGTTTGCATGACTGGATGAGATCCAGCATCGATAGCACCTTGCTGAACCCTTTGGAGCGTCAAGCTGAAATTACAGGAGAGACATAATAAAGCTTGGGAAGCACTAACAAAAAAACCTATTCTCAGCTGCACCATAAGCATCTTTCCATCCTGGCATAGGAGGATATGAAGAACAAGAACAGATGGGTAAAACACAGACATGCCTCCAGCAAGAGGTACTGTAAGGACCAAAACACGTAAATTTTAAAAGGACAAACAGGAACACATTAGAAGGGATAATAGGAAGAAATAAGCTAATAGAAATTGGTTGTGGTAAGATTGGGGTGCAGGAGGGCAGCACCACAGCAAATCAGGAACCTGAAAGCCCACCTGGTGCTGCTGAGTCCTGCAACTCAGGTTCATCTGCCCTCCATAGGTATGTGCATCATCTCCTCTTATATACACCCTGTGGTCTTCCCAGGCACCATGTGCTGCTGCCTCACACCTTTAGCATCACAAAGCAATCCCCAGTCCCTAACTTGGCTCTCCCTTTCCTCTGCTGTAGCTCATTAATTATTATACCGCCCCTGGAGATGTGATAATTAGCTCATTAGGGGATACTTTTGCCTGCATAGAAAGCAACAGTTGCAGCCATCATCAGGAGAGAGGAGAGTGTCTGTGTGCAGCCATCTCATGGCCAGATGGAGTACAGGTTTCAGGTGAAATCCTGCTTTAAAGAATTGACTGAGAAAGGAAGGCTTTTCTTCTTAATGATGTTGGATATGTTCCAGGACCTTGCAGAAAAAAGTCGAGTTAGATCCCAAGGGAATTAATGCATCAGTTAGCTCCAACTAAAGCTTCTAGGGAAGTGATAAGGCATAGTAAATATTTTACCAGGGGCTAGGCTGAAATATCTGAACCACTCTGGGGAAAATTAGTGGCTGAGGTCCTATCAAGAGCACCTAGCAGAGCACAGCTCCGAGGACGACACACAACCTTGTTTAACCCCAAGGAGGTGTCAATGCTTCTGTGGCAAGTTTCCATCCTGCCTCCGGCAAGCAGCTGGGCACGGTCCCAGACTGCTTCTGCTTTCCTTCACCAGTACCACAATAAAAAGCATTCCCCTCTCCCACACTCGCCAGGGCTTCCAGAAGAGCTCACATTCTTCATCTGCATTTCAGGTGGTTTCCAAAATGTGAGCATTTTGTCACCTCTTGATGGGAGCTGAGGCCTCTGAGTCTGTGTGTGGGGAGCCAGCTGGGGACCAAGGGGGCAGAAGATTTACCTGCTGCTTTCAAGCAACAGTGGGAGACCAGAGTGCAGGAGATGAACTGTGGGAACTAGATGAGTATGTCATGTATAAAGGCCAGGCAAAAAGGGTCAACAGGCAATTAATGAAAACCAGAACTATTATTTGTCTAAGTGATTGCAACAGGTTGGGTCCCAAAGAGCCCAGACTTCACTAGGGGAAGCTGGACCTTGTTAGTCTGCCAGAATGCCTCCAAATGAGATGGCAAACTGGTAGCAAAACTGATTCAAATGATTTATTAAGGGATTGTCAAACCTTACTGGCAAAAATCTGTCAGAGAGAAAAAAAAGTGTAAAGGAGTTAGGCAAATGACTACTCTTACATTAGTCCTGGGGCCATGGGCATGTCTGTGAGGCGTTTTGCAGCCAGACACTGTTACACTGTCTGAACTCCGAACTAATCAGACACTGTAGGATAGCATTGACCCTAAAGTAACCCAAGCTTGGGGTTCTCAAGGTGCTAACTCCTTTAAATCAGCTTCCACTCAACTCTGCACACAGAGAGATCTTGAGCATGCTTGCTCAGTGCCTGGGCAGAGTGCAAAGCTATGGATGGATGTAGCCTGAGAGAGAAACTTCATTAATAGATGCAGACAAGGTCTTAGGTTTTATGCTGAACCAGAACACAGGGAAAAGGGCATACTTTAAAAATGTGAAAGCCAAAAAAAAAAATGCAATATAGAGAAGAGAAACACCAGTACACAGTTGCAGCAGTGAGTCCCAGGCATCACCCCTTGCTTAGCAGGCTGTATTTCTCATGTCAGTGTAATTAATGTGAATGGGTGAAGGTATAGTAGCAATGGCTAAATCAAAAAAAGTAGAAAAGCTGTTGAAAGGTTTGAAGAAATTTGCTTCAGCACCTCAGACTCCCTGCATTGGAAATAAAAAGGCAGATATCTCTACCCACAGTCAGGGTTTCTGGATGGTCCCATGGGGCAGGAAGGACACCAGTACCTGGGGGACTTGGTCACTATTTGGAGAAATATGGAGTTCAATACTGTGTATTTCTCTTTGCACTCAGTTTGTATCCTGGTAGGATCAGGTTCTCCACCTTGCGGGACCCCGCTAGGCAGCTGGCCACAGTGATGCCCATTTTGCTGCTGGTTCTGCCTGGCATGGATGCTGGCAGACAGGCTTCAGGACAAATGGCCACTTGTATGGGCTCCCTCTGGGCTGCCTAGGGAAGGACAGAGCCTGGGGCCACCATCGGGGTGGGCAAGAGACAAAAAGAGCTACTGCTAATATTCTACCTGTCTTAGGGCTTGAATTTGACTCTTGGGTCAACCAGATCTGCCAGCATGGCACCTTCTGCCAGCATAAAATGGCCTTTAAAGTGGGAAGGGAAATGAGTATGTAACACAAACAAATAAAAATTGGTTGACCAAGAATTCAGGGAGGACAGTATAACTGCACACAAAACTGAGTTTTGCCTCAACCACCAATTTACCTTGTCTTGAGGGCACTGGAATATGTTAAGAGGCATTCAGTGGCCACAGACGTCTGCCGCTCACAGCCAGGGCCCGGCGAGCGGCGCCAGCACTTGCTCCTCCTTGAGCCCTTCCCAGCTGGCAGAGGTGGTGCCCTTCAGTTCTGCATCCCAGGCCTAAATGTGGCTCTGACAGCCCCTGGGCTGGTCTTTCCCACTCCCTGCTAAATATCTCGTAGGTATACCTGGTGAAAGGTCCTGAGATTCCCAGAGGAAATCCCACTGAAGCTCAGGAGGATGAGAGGAATTAGGAATGCACACCCAGCAAGAAGCAGTGGCCACGGAACATGGCCCTTGCAAAGCATGGCAGGAAAGCTGGGGAAGAGTAAAATATATTTAAATCCGCCACCTGGAAGGGATGTTTTATAGTGACTTCACTGCAGGCTAAGCAGTCATGAGACCATAAGGGAAGAAATGCTCTCTATTTGCAGAGGCAAGTCCCAGACAGTACTAGAGTAGCTCTGCCATTCTTAGCTGTCTGGAAACACAATTCTGTCTTTAACAATGTTAAATACAGATGCATTTAGAGGGCAAAATTACAGAACTGAGCTTCAGCTTTTGGTTGTGGGGGTTGTGATATTGTTTCTAGGGGTTTTTTTATTTCCTTTATTTGTACGCTATTGCATCATTTTCCCTCATGCTGTCCTCCACCAGAGCTGCCCAGAGGAGCAGACTGACCTGTGAGAAGCTGCTTGGAGCATGCTGCACATCCAGCTTGATGCAGCATTGCTAAACAAAAGAGGGGGCCCAAGGGAGCCATGAACCCCGTGGTGGGGCTGGTGGTGTTCTCCAAACCCAGTTTCTGCAGAAAGCTCAGGATGTTCCCTCTTCTGCCTACAGGGACATCTCTGCGGTCCTGGGAGCTAATTTTAAATGCTTTGTTGGGGGCTGTGGAGCCGACTGCAAAGAAAGACTCAGAGGTGTTCAGTTAATTTGTCAGAGGTCTGGCATTTTCAACCCTACTTTCAACTGGTTCAGGCTGGAGCCTCTTAAAGACACAGCTGTCCCCAAAACCAGTGAGGAAAATGTTGCTGAGCCAAATCAGAGAAGCCACGGGCCATTGCAGCCCCCAGCTACAGATGGTTAGCTTTTTAACCCAAGCTATCTTATCTCACGCTTTAGACTTCGCAGAGGCTGGGTTCAGCTCTTGGCGCCTCAGCCAGGAAGCTGGCTGCCTTGGATGCTCTCCAGTGCTTATTTACAACATGCATATGCAGTGTGGCCATTGATTTATACTCCAGGCAGCCTCCGCCCCAAAGAAGCAGATTTAGAAGCAGTGTCTCTTCAAAGCAAAACCAAGCTCCACTTTTCTTTGCCCTCAGCTAAGCCTCATCCTATCTGGATGCTCAAACACAGGTAGTGGTGGTGGAATTTTTGGCAAAGGCCCCCAGCAGGATTAA
Source organism: Thryothorus ludovicianus (assembly GCA_013397245.1). Classification (NCBI taxonomy): domain Eukaryota; kingdom Metazoa; phylum Chordata; class Aves; order Passeriformes; family Certhiidae; genus Thryothorus; species Thryothorus ludovicianus. The sequence goes on from VZTB01007636.1 coordinate 323,055, forward strand.
ACACCCAAGTAGGAGCAGAAATTTCCATTCTCTTACATCAGTGTCTTGGTTCTCCATAAGCACTGAGCCTCTCCAGGCTTTGTAAGGGAGTCTGGTGGTGCTCTTGAATAAATTGAGGTTCCTAACTTTAGACCCTTCTTTGAGAAAGTTGGCCTTTATGATTTAGGTACAAAGTATTTCTGCATGGTGACACACTGTCATCCCTTCTATTCTGGCACACTACCACCTATTCAAACACACCAGCCATGCTAAAACAGCCAAACCAAAGAAGTTGTCTATTCTTCCTCCTTTCTCCACACTCTACATGTGGACTATTTCTGTCCTGAATCACTCAGTCTGTTCTTCAAGATGAGGCTCACACACCTAAAGGGAAAAATGTCCTGTTTGTGGCATTAAGGGGGAAGTCGATGCCAAAGCTGGGCGAGTTTTGGCTAGCTGATCTTTGCCCCACAGCTGCAGCTGAGCATCCCACTCTGAGCTGAGCTCTTCTCCCAGCACCCCACCCTTATGGCTCCACTCCACTGGCCAAAGTCTGGCTAGGAGCAGCCTCACACCTGCTTTTCTTCAGCAGATCTCCCTTTTCTTGGGCACATGAATCATTCTGTGACATTTTCAAGGATCTGCCTGGTGCCTGGGATCAAAGGCACAGCACCTTCCTTGCATGTGAACTTGTGCCAGCATTTTCATAAAAAAAATAATTGTGTGCCTTGTTCAACAGACCTGGGTAATGGCAGGTTCTGAGAAGCACCTAAGTACCTGGTAGTGGAGATGTAATAAAACCTGCTATACTTAGGCCCTTGCAGGCACTTCCAATTATAAAAATCTATTTTTGTACCTCTATAACCATCCTTTTTTAAAACTGTTCTTAACAAAGAGCCTCAACCTTTGAGCTATATATTTTTCTTACATTAAAAAGCTCGAATATTGTTTTGCTTATTTTGAGCTGAGCAATTGGAAAAAAAACAAACAGGTTTCCTGGTGGGAGAGCCATTTTTCATGTGTGTGCAAATAATGAATAGCGTGATGGATAAAAATGAAAGTCCACACAGGATGAAAAATTTCCCTTTCCAAAAGAGAGTTCTAAGCATGTTTTCTGAGGTGTTTTTGAGAGTAGGCTTCAAGGCTTTTGGTCTTACTCACAGACAGAAAGGGCTCTCTAAGGTAGGGAAAAACTCTCAGGAGAATCACTGAAGACTTTCTATGCCTGCCTGGCTCCATGCTCACTTCAAGGCAATGCAAAAAACAATTACCAGCGGGGAGCAATTTCCTTCTCATTTGATAGTTTGGGAGTATGACCTATGAAAAACCAGAAAGAAAGAAAGAACAACTCCTTCTGTCTTCAGTAGAAGAATGGATGCATAAAGTCTGAAGCATTTTAGCTGCCTTCTAAATAAAAAAAAAAAAAGAGGAATTTCATTGGTTTTGATTTTTTTTCTTTCTTTTCAACCTAACAAGTGAAACTGGAAAATACAAACTCAAAGACCATCTCTGCACTGAGAGTCACTGAGCCAATTCTGTAACAAGAGTGCAATTCAGGCATAAACGTCAAATGTAAATTTATATTTCTTTTAAATTGGTCACGTCCTCTCCAACTACGTTATAATTTAGTGGGAAGGATGCTGTACTTGGGATGGACATGAAAGAGCATGAAGTACAGCCTGATGCACAGGCAGGGATGCAGTTCATGGGGTCCAACGCCTCACCCCCTTCCTCGCCCCTTCTCACAGGAGACCTGGATAACAGCAGTGCTGGGGAGCCCCAGCTGCTCAGGGGGCTCCGAGCCCATGCACAGAGCCGTGGGCACCAAAGTGGCTTTTTGCATGCCCAGCTACGGCTGGGCACCCGCGGCAGGCGGTGTCGGGCGGGTGGGTGAGTCAGCGGGGCAGTGAGGATGGCTCCGGGCAGCGAGGAGCGAAGGGCGCTGTGTTTCTGCCTGCTTGGTGCAGCGCAGTGCCGTGAGCCGCCCGCCAGCTCGGGGCCGTGGCCAGAGCAGCCCGCTTGCTTTCCCATCGTGTCCATGCTCATGTGCCCTGCCCCGTGGGCTTCTGGAGTCTGTACAAACGGAGTCAGCTCCAGACTGTCTCTGCCAGTACACGCACATTTGAACCACTTACGTGTCTTGGTGTAGAAACAAGCAGTTGACATAAGGGACAAGGGTCATGGCTTGGTGGCCAACCTTGGCAAGGTGTTGTTGCCCATACAGATGGAAGGCTGTGCTGAAGCACATGGGGCCAGAAGTATAGAGAACCAAGTTGTACTTGGTGTATGGAGGGTTTTTATCCCATCACCTTTCATTCCTCAGCTGCTGACCTTTAAACAGCACACTTAAGAGTCAGGGATAGACTACTACTAGTGGCTCTGTCCAGTCTTTTTGTGGTATGGGGCCGTTTGTAGTTTCCCCAGAGATAACCAAACCAGGAGAGTTATCAAGAAAAAGCAAGACCAATGCCAAAGGTACTATTATCCTTGCGTGCTTTTAGATGCTTTGTATTAGCCCAGGGTAGGGAAGAGCAGCATCAGTACAAAGACTTTGAGGTGGCCTGATTCTGTGTGTGGATAAGGTGGATGTGGGCTCCTGATTTATTACTATTTCTCCAATTGTTCCTTTGTCCTGTGAAACCTCCCCCCAGGCCAGCTGTGAGGCTGTGTGCAAGGTGTCCTGCTGAAACCCATGTCAGGTCCAGCAATCCTGCAAAAGCCTAAGTCACTTGCTCTGGTACTGCAGGCTTTGGGTATCTCTTGGGAATTGGGAACTTTTGTGGTGTTGTGGTAGGTTTTGGACATAACTGAGGGACAAGACATGGGAAGAATGACAGCTTTTACTGGATCAGATGTTATGGGTGGAGAAAAAAAGTGAACTTTTGTCTGTATATGTCCTCCTGAGGGGTGCCCGAATGCTTCCCTGTTTTTTCTACTTATATCTGTAGGTCCAATGAAAGCTGGTACTGGCCCCGCCAAAACTTGCTGTGGGAGCCAAAAGGCAGTTTGAAAAACCAAACCAAAGCAACAATGTGTAATTGTCTGTAATCAGAGACAATGTTCTCTTAGCTCAGTTTTTCAGTCAAGCAGGATAAACTCTGACACGTTGCCCACAGCTGAAATCAACTTTTGGCAACAGAATGTGGCAAAGCAAAGAGCACCTTATAGTGTCTATGACTGGTACTGCTAAAGCTGCTTGTGCACCGGTCTTCTCCTCAGCTCTGCTTGGCCGAGTGCAGGGCAGCACACTGTAAAGTGCTGCTTCCAAGAGCATGCAGTGGAGAGTGCCTTCGGGAAACGACTCTGGGTTTATATTTGACCAACAGCGATGCACCTTCTGCTGTTCCTAGGCAAACTAGGGGGCATGTCGGCCAGAGGAAGAGAAGAGGAAGGAGACCAGAAATGAGAGACACAGGAGGAATCCAGACAGAGAGAGGCCAGCTCAGTTGAGCTAAGATCTTCTTGGCTGGGTGGATGCCTGACCCGGCAGGGGATGGTCAGCATGCGCAGAATGAGGAGGATGGCTGCAAGCACTCACACTGTCTGGCCCGGCAGCAGGGAGGTGACCTTGACAGACTGCTCCAAGTGCCAGGGTAGCCGGAGGCAGGAGGGCAATTGGAACCATGTCAAAGAGCATGGATCACTCCAGAGGGAGAAGGAAGTATGAGCCGTAGCAACTGAACTTGTTTATAACTTGTGTTTCTCAGTATGTGAGTGACAGGAAGGCAGGAGGTGTCTCAGGCAAGGAGCTCCTGCCTGCACACAAGAGTATCTGGTTTTACAAATTAGCCTCCTTGTTGCCTAAAATACTCTCACATGTATGTGCTTCACTATCACCTCGAGTCATTAGAAATACACTCATAGGTATATAGATGTATAGATTAGATAGATCTAGGTGATAGATATAGAGATAGAGATAGAGATAGAGATAGAGATAGAGATAGAGATAGAGATAGAGATAGAGATAGAGATAGAGATAGAGATAGAGATAGAGATAGAGATAGAGATAGAGATAGAGATAGAGATAGAGATAGAGATAGAGATAGAGATAGAGATAGAGATAGAGATAGAGATAGAGATAGAGATAGAGATAGAGATAGAGATAGAGATAGAGATAGAGATAGAGATAGAGATAGAGATAGAGATAGAGATAGAGATAGAGATAGAGATAGAGATAGAGATAGAGATAGAGATAGAGATAGAGATAGAGATAGAGATAGAGATAGAGATAGAGATAGAGATAGAGATAGAGATAGAGATAGAGATAGAGATAGAGATAGAGATAGAGATAGAGATAGAGATAGAGATAGAGATAGAGATAGAGATAGAGATAGAGATAGAGATAGAGATAGAGATAGAGATAGAGATAGAGATAGAGATAGAGATAGAGATAGAGATAGAGATAGAGATAGAGATAGAGATAGAGATAGAGATAGAGATAGAGATAGAGATAGAGATAGAGATAGAGATAGAGATAGAGATAGAGATAGAGATAGAGATAGAGATAGAGATAGAGATAGAGATAGATAGATATAGATATAGATGATATAGATATAGATATAGATATAGATATAGATATAGATATAGATATAGATATAGATATAGATATAGATATAGATGATGTAGATACAGATGATGTAGATACAGATGTAGATATAGATGGAGATAGAGATAAAGATATATAGATAAGCCAGTTAAGTTCCACTGTGCTATGGGCTGCACCCAGTCACATTTCTGCCTTACTCTTTGGTGTTCCCAGTGCTCTGTAGCCAGTCTTCAGTGCATGGGTACCTGTATCTACTTTCCTTGGTGTTAACATGTTGAAAGCCTAGGAGCTGTAGACTCTTAAGTTCCATCCAAAAGACTGATGAAAACCTAGAGGGGAGTAAAATCCAGGTTGCATTGCAGCAGCACAATTTCAGCTGTATCTTGCAAAGGTGGTTTAAATCTGTCTCACTTCCTGGGAAAAAAGAGTGCTCAAAAATAAACTGTACCTTAAAACAAGAACTAAGGGCTTCTAGAAGGAAAAAATATTCTCCAAGTTCTATTTTAGTGTAGCTGGATGTGCAACTTGTTATAAACACCCAGACTCCTTTAAGAACATTCATCAGTAAAACCCACTTCCTTCATCCCTGGGACAATAGGGCAATAAATGGGAACATCTCTCCAGGACCCTCCATAACCTGGAGCAGCATTACTCAATCTCTAAGCCACATAGCATCCAGGCCAAGCAAAATGCAGAAAATCAAAAATGGAGGGAAATAAAAACAAGACAAAATAAAATGCATAGCTTTTTACCCAAATTTCCATCAGCTGAATGTGAACATTATGGCTACACTGAAGGAAACACTTGGTGTTGTTTAAAGAGGGCAGGTGACCAGGGGAGAAGGACACCCTCACAACTATCAATAAATCTGCAGCTCACACGACTAAGAGCTGCTTCATGAGACCAGGGAAGACCATGGCTCCCATTTCTGCTCAGGGTTCAACAATATCTTTATGAAATGCCTTATTCAAAATCCACTGAAGCCTTGACAAATGTCTCCTATCTACCTGCTTGGATAGATGTTGGTTATAGGTCCATCCTGAAGGACTGAATCTGAGCCATTTTCCTCGGTCTACCTGTGGCAAGTCTGTACAAGCTTTTAGTAATAAAATGATTTCTAAGTTTAATTCAGTCTGACTGAGAAGGGCTATGGCAAAACTGCATCCTGCTCCAAAAGAATTCTCCATTCTACTATTCATATGTTTTAAAATATTTTACCTGTTAATTCTCCTGCTCCTTTCCGGGGAGAATTTTTTTTTTTTTTTTGAGTGTTTGACAGTCCTGCTACAGGCTGTTTCCTTCACAGTGGAAATGAAGAGATATCCCAGCCCTGCGCCTTGAGAGCCAATAACTGAGTTGTGCCTGAAGTAAGCTGCAGTGAGAGACATCAGCAAGGCTGCTGTGGGACAACATCTGATACCACTTCAAGGAGCTAGGGGATGGAAAAGACAGAGCTCTGTGAGCATTTGAGCATTGTCTCATTCTCTTTTTTATTATTAGTGTTATTTTTTGTGCTAAGCACAAGGCATCAGACACAAAGCATGACGAGCAAAGAAAGAAAGAAAAAACCCGAGGCTCTGGAAAACACTACTCTTAATAAAGTCACAACTCAGTTATTGAGGTTGGGTGGGGATGGATGGTTGGTGTCTCTCAGAGACACCTTCCTTAGAGAGAGGAAACAACCAGGTGAGGAGCCCATGTCCCCCATGACAGCTCTCCTGCTTGCAGTGATGCAAAGGGAACAAAGGCAGCAAAGAAGGGTTCTCTCCCCACAGGGAGGTGACACAGTGAAGACACCACAGCAGAGTCCTGCCACTTTCTGTAGGGCAGAGCTATGCAGCCTTCAGGACTCTCCCAGGATACTGGAGGAGTCCTCTCAGCCTGAGATGGAGCTTGCTGTGGGGTGTCACAAAGAGCAGGAGGAGTGGAGGAGGTGAGGATGCACTTGGGGGCAGAAACCACAGGGCACTTGCTGCATTGCTCAACTCAGGAAACCCCGATCCTGTTTGCTGAAAGCTCAAGGAATATTTGAATAGAAAGATTACTCTTTTCAAGTCTATGTCTAATACACTTTCCCTAAGTATTTCTTGTCAGGCAGAAAATAATTAGTGGGGTAAACAAGCCACTAGCCTGATCTCACATACCTAATAACTTTTGACAGCTGTAGAAAATAGCAAGGGATGACAAGAAGGCATCCAGTTCCTTCCTAACCTACAACACAGATCAGGTCATTTCCATTTATGTTTCCTAGTGATCTCTGATCCCTTCCTACTTTGAAAGAGGACTGGACTAGGTCACTTCTGGTAGTAGTGTCCTATCCCAGAAAAGGGCAATCTGGCAAATCTGGCAATAGGATCCTGGTGCCAGAGGAATTCAGCCAGCCTACACTATCTTACTGAGTTGCTCCCAGTAAATAAGGTGATCAGGAATAGGCAACAACCCAAGTTATTAGAATTTGGAGGCCGTAAAAAATTCTTCAGAGAATAGAAAAGTTGATCCTGGTTTCACTTTTTTTAGGATACCCTTCATTAAAGCAAGGAGTGCATCTCTACAGGCAAATTGATACTCCAAAAGAGTAAAAGTGACCAATAGATTCAGGTAAAACTGTAATCACTCAAAAGTGATTTTTCTGCTCCCCTGGGGACTTGTGTGGCTTTGGAACCCTTGGATTCAAATGTCCCTGGCTGATGGCAAAGCTTTTCCAACAAACTTTCCCATTTCTTCCTGTCTTTTGTCTCCCCTTGTTTAAGATATTCCTTCTTAAAAGCAAACTTTGTTTCTTGCTTCACTTGTACCGGATTCTCATAGTCTCAATTTCTGTCTGGAAGAGCTATCAAGACTCCGTTGCTGTTCTGGAAACAATAGGGAGTCCTCATCACCATAGAGTTCTGCTTGACTGTCCCTACCTAACAATCCATTCCTGTTTTCCATATACTATTTCAAAAAGACAAATCCAAATCCATTGCAAAAAATATAATCACAAATGCTGGTTTTAGGTTGGTAAGGCAGAATTCCCCGAAGACTCACAATCTTGTAACAAATCCTCCACAGCCAGGTATCATCTCTACTCAAGGTCAGGGCATTGCAGATTTTCCTACCTTGTCTGCATGGCAAAAAGAGATATATATTGGGGGCAATTAAACAATCCTTAGAACTCATCCTTTACTGTGGTTTCTAGAGGGAAATAAGCCATTGTTTCTGGTACTTCTGAGTCTTACAGTCTGCTGAGATCCCTGTTCTACATATACTATTATTCCTGCAAGAGAACATCTCTGCTACTGCTTTCAGCATTACAATTTCCTGATAGTCTTACCCACTTATTCTAGAACATCTCTGCCATGTAACAAGCCCATAAGCAAATGACTTCAGCTTTTGGAAGGCTGCATGATGGCCAAATAATGGCAGTGTAAATTGTTTGAAACCATGAGCTTTTTACAACATGTCTTCACAGGTCCTTGCACAAGAGGAGGCCATGAAGATATCCCTGCCAGCCTGGTGACAGCATACAATGTGGTGCCAGCAGGAGCAAACTCCACAGCTATGTGAGAGAGGAATGGGTCTTAGTAGAGACTTGAATCAGCAGGTTCTTCTGTTCTCTATTTCAGTTCTGCTTGTGGCCCTGTAGTGATGATGGGAGCTATCCTCCCTCAGTCAAGAAGAGGTGACAGAAGCTTCTATCAGTAGCTCTGTCCACTGACAAATACTCCCTAAAAAATAGAAATATCTTGAACTGTTGCAGTAGGTAAGCAAAGCCCTGCCCAAGTTTTACTGCCCCATTTAAAACCCTTCTGATATGTATCTGTATCCTGGGTGTGAAAAGGAAGGGCTGTGCATGTGATGTGTCTCTGGGGAATGCATGAGAGAAGACACAGACCAGCAAGAATTGTGACTCCACCTTTCTTATTCCCTGTGAAGCCATTGGAGACCGTGCCAGCCAGACCTGGTTATTGTTGGCCATTGAGTGCCACTCCGTGGGAAAGCAGTGCTCCCATACCCTCGACATGCTCAGTGAGAAGGTGTTGGTTCTCACAGTGTTTTCAAAGAAGGTACAAGTATTTCCAGCTTATTGAAACATTTGTTTTGACTTTTACCACACTTTATAAAAGTCTTTGAGTTTTGTCTATTAGGTTTCCATGCCATAATATTATGACGGGTCATGGCATCATAGTCTTACTGTTTTGACTCCAAAGCATGCTGTAACATAGGTCAAGCTGATGAAATCAAAATGAAATTAATGTTTTGTTTTGACAAGATTGTGTTTCTCTTTCATTTGTTTGATAAAGTCAAAGCAAAAATGTCAGCAGGATTTTTCCACGGTGCAGTCTCAAAATTACATTTTCTCATTCAGGTGTGGATTTTGAATGGGCACCATAACCTTGTTTTGTGCTCAGATCATAACGGAAATATTTTACATGGATAGCATCTCAGAGTAACAGACTCTGCCTGACTCTTCAGCAGTTTTAGAGACCCTATTGCAAAAGTACAATCTTGGACTGTACTTTGAACTATGCCACCTTCTACTGTGCAGGTCCCAGTCACCCATCCCTTCTGTTCAGCCAGCAGGAACTCAGTTCAGAAACAGACTGAGAAAGAACAGCTCCTGAAAAACTGGGCACTGTGTCCTGTTGAGTCAGGGAGCCTCCAAAATATGGAATAAAATTATCCTAGAACAGCAGGGTTTCTGTAAGGGGCCAGTGGTGTAGATATGCTCTCTGTGGTTATAAGGCTGATCCAGCATTTATTCATGTAGCACCCAGAGAGCACAATCTTTTAATCCTTTTCCTAGTCACATATCATGTTAGACAAGTGTTTGTTCCTTCTTTCCCCTCCCCTTCTTTGTCTACTTGGACTGAAGTGTTTCTGAGACTGAGACTTGATTACTACATGTACAGAGCACCTGGGGCACCATGGGGGTCTTGATCTCTGCTTCTGGTGACTGATAATGTATCCTTTCTATTGTGCAGTTTTCTACTCTGAATACTGACTTTCATGGTAATATATTTATTTCCCTTGTTTATTCTATCTCTTTATTTTGTCCCCCAGAGCTTCCCTTTGTTTGCTTGGTTGTGCTCTGATGCACAGGTATTTATCTAAATGGGGTCTGCTGTATTTGTACCAGCCCAGGTGGCAGGTAAGATGCAAACATCAGACGCCTCTTTACACATCCCCAGGTTTCCTGAATGATTGATTAATTGCTTTCTCCCTTATCAGCTTTTCTTTCTCATAACTGGGGGTCAGCTTGCATGGACTAACACCTTCAGGGAGGCCCTATTTCCTATATACATCAGCTTTACTGGCTTCTTATTATCTCAGCCCTATCTGTACCTTTGTTCAATTCAAGAGGTAATTAAACTCAAAGCCAAAGCAAATGTCAGGGTGATAATGAGACAGATAAGATTAAAAAGAAGTCTTTTTTTTAAAGACCTTACACACCTGAAGTGCCTCTTGGACCACAGCCAGTGGAAAGTTTCCTTTCTTGCTCGGATATATAGTCAGAAAAGTGACCATGTAAAAAAATGGCACCACCTCAATCCAGGTGTGTGCTGCTGAGAACAGTACTTACCTAGCAAAGCACTCAAGCATGTAAGTATTTGCCCTGAAATTGTTTACTCATATGCTTAAATTTAAGCACGTGCTTTAGTGTTTTGTTCAACCAGTGCCTCAACCCAGTGCAGCTTGAGAGGGTGTAATTCGGCGGGTGCAATTCCATTCATTTCAGTAATGCCAGGGGAGTCACCCTGGGCTGTAGCCATTGCCTTCAGCCTGCTACTCCTGCCGAAAGCCCACAGTGAGTGCCAGGGCTTTGCCGTGCTGCCCAGTCCGCAGGAGAGCTCGGAAATTGCCTGGCCACTCCTTTGGGCCACGCAGTGGCATGCATCACCTGCTAGACTCCACCTTTCTCTGCATCGTTCTGGGATGGAAAGATGGACACGCTAATCCCTGCTCTGGGATAAGCTTTTCTCAGCAGGAGACCCCAGAGACTCAGAAACCACTTAGGGGGGAGATTGTACACGGGATGTTGTGGGCTCTCTCTGCCTCATGGGCTGTCCACGTCTCCTTATGCCATTCTAAATTGAATGAGTTTATAATCTGAAGCAGACCTGTGGTGTAATTTTCAGAGATTAGGGTGGAGAAGCAACTAATCAAAAAGTGTTGCAGTTCTCCAAAGGAGGTTCAAAGCTTTCTGCAAGCAGGAGAGCCTGTGAAGGCTACACATGTTGCTGGATAGGCAACCCCCGACAGTTAAAGTTTTACTCAAGCCCATGTGTTTTTCCACTGGGTATTTTTATCCTCTGAAGTCTACTGTACTTGGCTATGTACTGTAAACACATCCCTGTTGTTCTCTCACATCGTGTTTACTTTGCAGCTGGGGGAAGCACAGCTCACCATGTTGGCTTTTGGTAGCTGGCTGAAAGTGAAAACGAAGCACCAAATAACCCCAGCAGCCCTGGTGTATCTTGCCTATCTCCTCCTCTGGCCTCCCTACCTTGGAAGCCTGATCTCTGCCTCCCTCCCACAGCACAGGGCACAAGCACCTCAGACCCATGTTGTCCTCAGCATCCCTTTTGCAGTCTGGCTCCCATTCTGCTCTGTTGCCTCAGTAGCAATAGGTTCTCACCTGCCAAGAAAAAGAAGTTGTCCAAATAAGCCTCTCAAAGAATGAGTGAAAAGTGGATTTATTTTCTCATATCTGAGTGCTGAGTAGAGGCAGTAAGAGAAACCTCTCTGTGCTGAGATCATGCAAAGAGCCCGTGAGGTAGTCAGGAGCTGAAGGCTCTGCATCAGTGCAGGACCTCACATGGCTTTTCAGCAGCTTTCAGTGTTTTGAGGTGGGTGCTAGCTGCCAACAGAGTGATTCCACAGGGCTCTGCATCCTGAAGAGAATTATTGAAAGTGATGACACCAAGGTCAAGTAATTATGTAAGCAGTAAAGTTTATTAGACTCTTTACCATGGCTCTGTCCTTTGGGGACTCTTTAATATTTACCAGTATGTCCAAGTTCCTCCTAGAACCTTTACCCTGAGAAAGGTGAGCAATTTTTTTTTTTTTATTCCTTCCTTAAATAGAAACCAATTTTTACAAAACAGGTAGTAATTCAAGGTCTCTTGAAATTCCCTTTTCTCTGCTGCTGAACTCAGAAGCTGGGAGGGTGTGGAGCTGCTAGGCTCTAATAGTTGCATGAACATTGTTCTGTCAAGATACCAATCAAACAAGTATTTTCATGCAGCTCTGAAAATAAGCAAGCAAATAGGATGCAAGAGAAGAACCTGGTTGGGAAAGGTCAAGTTCAGCACAAAGTACTGCTGTTACAGCCACGCTTCATCCTGTGAAGAGGCTTTGTGCTTTGGGTGAAGCTTTGGTCTGCCTAAACAACTGTCTGTCTCCTCCCCAACACTGTGGAGAGTTTTTGACTGAAAAACAGTAAGTTACACTAATGTGTGCTCCTTTCCAGCTGTAACATGAGGTTTAATAAATTTTAAAATTCTCTGAAAAAAATTCTTTATGCCATCAGCCTTCCATTATTTATTTGACAGCCTTACTTTGGAAGACAGCTAGGATAGAAAGGTTAAATATAAAGGCATGAAGAAAGATCTATGTAATTTTGAATATAGATTGTGAATCCATATTTAACTGTATTATATTATATGTACTCAGGTTGAATATATAAAGGATTACATAAAGCCCCTGCAGCAAGGGGCTCCCAGATTGAAATCTTTTGAAATAGTTGCCACATATTTCTTACTCATAAGGAAAATGTCTTTTTCTAAATGATTTATAAAAAGAATAGTGGTCAAATAGAAGAGAATCACTCCTTCAAATAAACAACTAAGCCCACATGTTTATGAGATGTGGTTCTTGTCATGTCTGAGAAAATAATAAAGAAGCAAAATAAAATTTTCCTGGATATTTACCGTTTGAAACTTTCTCCCCCCACCTGGTGTAAAAGACAAGCAGGCTTCACCCATAATGGTGAGAAAGTCCTTTAGGTTTCTGCTGCCTGTCTTTGGATGGGTTTACCAAGAGATTGCTTGGCTCTCATGGGTGTGCATATAGGCAGCATTACCTACGTGAAGGAAGCCCCTGCTATGGAGAAGGTGGTGGGGTCTCTCCCCACTCCCGATGTCTTGATCCCACCCAGAGCAGATCCTGGCCGTCCTGAGCTCAGGGCACAAACCACAACCTCCCCGGGAGAGGTGACTCGCTGTGAGACATTGCACACTGAGAGGCAAAGCTAACAAACGCCACTCTGGGCAAGGCGTGTGGATGTACAGCAGGTACAGGAGGCAGCCCACCTCCCTGCGGGGGCAAGAGACGGGCACTGAGGTGGCTGCAGTGTTTCCAACACCAAAAGGACATTCAGATCGTGATGAGGGAAAAGACGCCCACTCACTGCCATGACACAGCGCTCTGCAGAGATGGGTAAAATGTTCTGGGATCAGGACTTGCTTTCACCAAATGCTAAAGCCCAGACGGGAAAATTACATTATTCTTCTGTGAACATAGTTCATGGCAGCTGCTGCAGCTGAGAAGTTCCTGAGCAGTAAGTGTATTGCAGCAAAGCTCTCCTTCTAGCATCAGGCTTTACTCTGCTTCCAGCCTCGGTACAATGGGTCAAGAACAGTGAACCAGCCTGAAGCCATGTCTGCTTGGTGTGTTCCCTTGCTTCTAGGCCCTGCCTAGCATGGTGCTGGGAGAGTGCCCCCCAAGGATGGCTGGACTGAGTTCATTGTTGGTGTCAGGGATGTCTGTCTGGCCCAATTAAGCACAAGCCCCCAACAGATGCTGTAGAAATAGGGGAGGTCAAGACTATAGGAAAGAACTGAGTAAGATGAAAGCCAAAAAGTAGAAGTTTATGTAGTTCCTTCTCCCTGCTTTTGATGCTTTTCTGTCATAAAAACTTAGCAAGAGGATGTTTGAAATGCCTGTCACGCACTTACTCTTTCAGTTTGTGATGTCTGGTATTTCAGCAGAACAATGGGATCCAACTCACACTGTTGCAGTGTGTACACAGCTCAGGGGAAGGGTAATTGCACTTCTGCTCATGAAAGAACCTATGATGGCACTTGGACAGGAGATGAGCTGCCAGGGTCCCACAAAGAGGAGTGACTTTCATTTCAACCTTTGCTCTGTACATCTTGTACAAAAGTGCAAGAAATTATTCACTTGCTGAGAAATCAGGAACTGAAGATAGAGACAACCAGCTAATTACACCTGGTATTGCAAAATGGGAAGTAGAAAACTGCTACTGTGTTTTGGGAGTATCTCCTAGCCTTTTCTACATGGGACCACCCATTTTTAGGTGAGGGTAAGATGCTGAGGACCCAGTTGCAAAATGTGCCCTTGTCTTTCCATGGGTGCATGTATAGAGGAGGTCAGCTATGAGCACTGTGAGATCTGGTCATGCAGCTGCTGATACATATAGGCAAAAAAGAAGATGCAAATTTCTGCAGCAGAAATGGTGGGATCAACACAGAGCTGAAAAACAAAGACAGGCAGCATGCCTGTGACATCCATAGATTCAAAGTTATAAGCAGAATGAGGCAGTGCATGAAATCTGCCATTCACCTCATGAGCTGCCAAGAGTGGTATTAAAAAAAAGCATAGGCTTGAACATGTTATGGGGCTTGGGATCAGATTTTCTAGGTTCCCATGGAAAATCAAACCAGCATTAGTTTGATTTTCCAGCCCATCTAGGGTTTGGATAAAGAAGCATTTTCCACGGCTCTATTCTCTGGCCAGGAGCAGAACAGCAGATGTGCAAAGCTGCAAAGCAGTTTCCAAGGTATCTTCCGAACACAGCATCCTGCTGGCAGCCCTTAACACAAATATCGCTTCACTTCCCTCACGTTGCTCAACTCTAGAAGGAGTCAATTTCCCTTGAGGCATCTTTCTAGGACTGCTGTGAAAAGCTTGAGTAAAGAAATAGGCAGTACATTACTACCCGTGCTTTACTTTTTGGTGCTTCATCAGGACAAATATCAGCTGTTCAGAAATGAATGGTGGTCCCCTGTAGTGGAAAGGGCAGGGAGAGGAGTGCTGAGAGGAAGGGCTAATCTAAGGGAATAAAAAAAGATTTTAAGCCCTTCTTCCCTCATATTGCTTTGATACCCTTATTTTTCTTGTAGTGCCACATCTCTTGCCCAGTTTCTAGTCCTCCAAAGTCTGGCACATCATCTCCATTACTGGGCGCTTTACAGTTTCAGTTTTACTTTACTTATAGGGTGAGTCAACCCCTTTCACCAAACTCCTTTATTTATGATCACCCTGTCAGAGAAAGAGAAAATAAGAAACTTTTTCAATGACTGTAGAGAACTTTCCTCCCTGAGAGCTCTGTGCCAGGAAACTTGATGGAAGCTGCACTGACAAACGTTTTTTTTCTCTAGACCTGAACCCTGGGGTCACCTGCTGTTTCTTGTGGCTTTAGGGAGAGGAAACATTGCCTTACCCTTCTGCCCCCAAAGCTTGATGTCCTTAAAACTGTCTAAGAATTAATTGGTAGGATTGGTTCATTTATGCACCCAATGTCTCAGCAGAGACATTAGTTTAACACTTGGGAAAATGAAGAATGGAAATCTTTTCCAATTTGTGTCAGCCAAAAAGATCTCAGAGAGGATGAGAAGAGCCCAAGGCAGCACACTGGTGATTTCTTGCATGGTAGGGTGTCATATGCATGGACCAGGAATCCCTGGTACTCACAAAGGAAAGTATGAGAGGGGTTCCTCAATATTCTTTAACCTGAAGTGTGAGGGGACACTGGAAACTCAAAAATATATTCTTCCTTTAAAGTCACGCCAGGACCTACTGTACGTTATTCATGTGCCAGTCCCTGTTGGTATCCAAGACAGTTTCCTGTAAGGGGAACAAACCTTGCTCTTAAAACCTTTTAAACATGAGGGTGAACTATGTAGCTAGACTCTTCCTGGACCATGGACTTGGACCTGGTCTTAACACAGCCTAAGAACCAGCCTCAATCAGTGCCAGAGGATGTCATTTTTGGCTCAGGCCTACAGGAGCATTTCTGAAGCCAGCATGAATCTGCCAGATTTCTTTTTTCTTTGTCATTTTAATCAATGATTAGAGAGTGTAGAGGAAAGAGTTCATTCTTTTCCACTCCTTGGGAGTTTTGTAAGTAGTCACAAAGCCAAGTCAGCCACCTTGTTTGCACAACCTGACCAGAATCACTGAGAAGCTAAATACATTCCAAAAGAAGAGCGTGAGAATGTTCTGTTCATTCTGAGGATCCTTTCTGCAAGAAATGTGGGAGTGAGCCTCCTAGCCAGACCTGGAGTTTTGCTGGGTCATCATCCCCGGTATAGACCAATACAGATGTTTCACAGGAAGGAATTATTTTCTTCAGCAAACCCATTAAGAAGACTTTGGCTTGAGCTCAGAAGGTTTTATATCCTTTCTGTGCCTCTTAGATGCCTATGTTCTTTGCCTAACAGATATACTGGTGAATCCTGGGGAGAGGTAAACAGAAGAGATAAAGACTCTGAAGCTCAGAGCTTGTTTGCCTGGTGTCTGTTTGAATGACATACAACAAAGCTTTATTAGCACAAAGCAGCAAGGTCTGCATGTGGCCAGAAATCTCTCCTGCCTGTTGTCTCTGCATAGCCCAGGCACTCACTCCTTATCCCTGGTTTATACAGCTGGCCTGAGGACCACCCCAGGTAACAAAGAAAACATCAGTTCTTGAAAGATCCCCTGGGAATAGAAAGATGTCATGTTATTTACCCGTCTGGATTTATGCATGTGTGTGTGTGTTTAACAAGGAGCCCGGTGCCTGCTGGACTCCTGAGGCTGGAATTTATACAGGCCAGCATTTGGCTGCTGCAGTTTATCTTGAATGCAAGAATAATAAACTCAGCTGACAGGATGATGTATGCAAAGCATCTTCTCCTCCCATGGCGTGTGGTAGAGGTGTCTGGTTTGCAGGGAGTCCTATTATTAAGTGATTAGCCTTGCGACATTATCAATATCAGATTGCTTAGGGGCCTTGTGGGATCAGCAATACAGTAGGACTTGGTGTCCATCTGTCACAGTGGCAGTCAGATACAGATGGTGGTGGGACAGCATCACCTGTGTAGGTGAAGTAGATGCATGGGTTTGTCACATGGAGGCTCCCAGAGATACTTGCAAAAGAAAACAGAGTTGCGCCTTCCTTATCATACTTCAGTTATGAGATAACTTCTGCTACATTGTTTTAATGGCCCTCTTTGTCTCGTCCTTCCTTGTCCTGCTACTGTCATTCAGCAAGAGCCAAAACAAAAACATCCCAAGCACCACTGAATATAGCATTTTCTTGACTTTTCAAGCAAAGCTGATTTATTCACTCCTAATTAACTTTCAGCATACGTGCAGCTTCAATCTCCTCTTTGTGCTTCCGCCAGTTTGGATGGTAATTCTGAAGATCCTAGGAAGCCTGGATCCTTGGATGTTTTTCCATCACCAAAGGAAGATCCTGAAAAGACCATAAAAAATGAACAGTTTGCTGTACTGAGTATGTTTGACCCTGAATAATCATTAACGCCCACATGGCCAAAGACAGATAGAATACTTCAGGGGATTTGATTGTAACAATTTAAATTCTGTTCTGCTCACATTATAAATAATGCTCACCCATTGTATAATGCAAAAAGTCCTTCACAGCCACACCTCATGATGCATGTTTCCTCTTGTTGATACTTTTATCTTAACCTAGCTGTGACACCAAAATCCCCCAGGTAAGGGCCTGCTACTTTATGTAATTTCATTACATAAATTCACAGTGTTGTACACTCCAGTGATTACAGTGGACTGTATATCTGTGGGAATTATTAGTCCCTGAAGTGCAACTGCTCCCATGATACAGCAAGAGTTTCAGAAGATGGAACGTTAGGCCAAGTACAGTCAGGCGAGATCAGCATTTGGAAAAAAATTTGTGTCTCATCCATCACATCTACATGGAGCAGACTGGAGTCTAGATTCTAAAGCCTTTCTAATTCCCTTACCTCCCAGTAAGTCTTTGGTGTCCTCTGAGACAGACTAAGATTTGATCATGTGTTCCTGGGAGGTAGAGCTTTTAATCCTGTGATTTGGACATGTAAGCACACACCTCCCTGATCCCACCCATCTCAAAAGTGAAGAAAGAAACGGTTGCAAAGAATCCAGGCCACTCCTGACTAAAATGTTCATATGCTGGCTGTCTAAACTGAAGGCCAAGTCCCTCTAACCATTGTTTTCAAGCTTGGAGCAGCTAAGAGAAATAAAGCAGCTGTGGGGGGAAGCAGTAAGACCACAGAACTAAACTGCTCTGGAAGAGAAAGGCTTGAAAACCAAACTCTGACCTCCAATTCACGACAGTAGTTTCACCCAAACAGTGACACTGGCTTGTTTCTTACTGATGTCTGACACCTCTCTAAGTGGGCCCAGTGGCTTGCTCCTTGATGGGGATCCACTGCTGAATCTCTAAAGTCAGGGCACTGGTTTGGATTGTCAAGGACTTCACAGTCCATGGACAGTATTTCAGTATGGAAACTTCCCTGCAGTGACAAGACACTGCTATCTAACGTAGAATATTACATTGCCTAGAAAAACAGAAGGTCAGTTTAGGTATATGAAATCCCTTGCTCTCTGTGTTGCTTCACACTTCTCAAAGATGTGGGAGATCCTACAATACCACCTTTCCTCTACCTAGGAGGATATATTTTTTGGGAAAAAGGACCTAGTGCACAGAGGTCAGTGGGAAGTCATCCATCGGTCCTAATCAGCTCTGAAGTGGGTCCTGGAGGGGCATCATGAAACTCAGTGATGCTACCCAGATCCTGCATTTACATTTTGTCTTGTCCTCTGTTTCCTGTTATCTGTTTTCTCTCGTGGAGACAGATTTATCCTAGCAATTTAGAAAACATCTTCTGCTTCTTTTTTTCTTTTTTATCTTTTTTTTCTTTTTTTTTTTGTGAAATCCCTTGAGCTCTTTCTTCATCCTCTGACTTCCTCTGCACAAAAACCACCTTTGCTTTTCCTTCAGCATGTTTGCCCCTAAGCCACCCAAGTTACAAACCATCTTTTTCAAAGAACCAGCTTCATAAGCAAGTTACGGTGTTGTTTTTTCCACAGTAAACTCCAAAGAGCAGAAGTTAGCTAGTGGGGCAGGATCAGCACCACTTCTCTGTTGGTTTGGGTTTGTGCCATCATGTATCATACTTGGCCCTTAGAGTGTGGCATCACCCTCCCCACATTGCCCACCCCACATCTTGCAGAGATGGAAAATGGAGCAAAAGTTTTATCTGAGCTTTCAAATATTTTGCGTTGTGGGCGGCTTGGAACAGATTGTATCCTAATGGACTGTTAGGCCAATTTGGGCTTGCTAACTGCCTTTGTAAGGATAAGAAATGAGCTGGGACAGAGAGGAGCAAAATGCTTTGGAATATATATTTCATTCTCTACTAGCAGTTCTGTGGAAGAGCCAAAACGGATATCGCTGTCACTCAAATTTCTCTCCTGTTGTTTACTTTATCATCCCTGCCCTGCAAGGCCATGCTCACAGTGAGTGTGCAGGCGTGCCACTCTGCTGACCTCATGGAGATATGGTAGCAGGCACCCAGCAAGGCTGTACACATCCCAGGGAGAGGATGGGGGGCTTGGGGTGACCCTGTTCACTTCATCCAGTGAAGTGGAGACCACACATGGCCTCTGTGGGAAGCAGCAATCAAACTTTGCTCCTGGCACCTATAGGAAATCTATGTCAATAGAGCACAAGGAAGGGTAACTGGGATATAAATGCAGATATTTTGCTTTATAACCACCAGGTTATGCCCACCAGGTGAAAATTTCACTGTAGTTATCTGAAGGGATCCCACAGAGTTAGAAGACCAAATCCCACAGTACATGGTCACAGAAGTGAGAAGCCAGTGGCAGCATCAAAACATGGACAAAAATGGGTGTGTGTGTGTGTGTGTTTCTGTGCGTTTGGGTGTGTGTGTAGCAGAAAGATAGGATAAGAAACCTATTGGAGGAGATCTGTGAAGCTGGGATGAAAACCATATTACCCAGGGTCTATGTGGAACAGCATCAGGGAGAAGGAGGAGAAAGGGAGTACAGCTTTACTCTCTAGCACTGCAGTCACAGAATGTGATTTTGCTTTGCAAAGGGCCATTATGTGCCTTTTGATAACCTTGCAGCCTTCTGAACCTTTTTCCTTTTTTCCCACCATGACTTTTTCAGCATCTTGATCACCATGTAGTCTGGGGAGATGGGACCATGCACATCCAGAAGTGTTTTACCTCATGAAAGCAGGGCAACTGTCTCCTCTGCTCAGTCAGAGGGAGCAGGTAGGTGTAGAATAATGTCCATGGTTCCAGGTTTCAGCCTGGCCAGCCATGAGATTTGTGACTGCAGCACAACCACATCCTCATTTGACAGCATTCCCCATTCTAATTGTTCTGAGTGCTAAGAAGAAAAGAATTCGTGTAGCTTCCTGTTTCTCCTACATTTGGAAATATTTTCCCTCCTTGGAGCTGATTTAGCATGCTGGACTGCTCCTGCACAGGCCAGTATAGTGTGGAGAGAAGCAGGCAAACACAAAGGAATGGAAAGAACTTTTCTCCTCTCCGAGTTGGATTCTAGTTCTCGCTTGCCCTCGGAGCCACTAAGGTTTTGGAGATCTCCACTGGAAATCTAGCAGAAGAAACACAGGTATGCTTAACCTAGGCTGATCCACATTCAAATAATTTACTGAAAATCATTTACTGATAAAAAATAAAAACATTTTGGGAAATGCCATTCTGAGCCTCTTGATGCATTCAATAGCTCCAAAACATATTTGCAGTGTTCTGTGAAAAATATTCTCCCCTTAAGCTTCTGAGTGTGCTGGATATTGTGGGTCCATGCTGTGCAGAGAACAAGCACAGGCGGTACTGGACACATCACTCTTCTACACGGAGCAGCAGTCACCAGCAGCTGCAGTGTCAGGGAGGAGAACAAGCAGCTGATGGATTCCAAAAATTTCTGCTAGTCTGCTGCTGCTTTACAGGTGTCTAGCAGAAGGTCAGGTCAGAATCCACCTCCTGGTGCCTGCCCATCTTGTTCTTCCAAGGCAACCACTTTTAAATAGGTGTTTTCCCTTCTCAATCATTAGAGGCCTCTGAAGAATTACACTTACCTTGCTGGAAGACTTGAAAATCGGTGACTTGCACTCTTTCCTGCTCTTGCCATCTTTCAGAGAGGGGCTGTCTGGGGACAACATGGTGCTGAAGATCAAGAATTGTGCTTTGGATTCTGTTTTGTTCCATTATTGTCACCTCTGCCTTCTTCATAATAATTATTTAATGCACAACATATTCCCAGTGGTGAATCAAAAGATGGGGACCATGGCCTCCCTCCTGTCTACTATGCAGACTATCTTAAGCCTTGGCAGCTAGGTTTCCCTCCAGATGCTGGAAGACATGAGGTTAAAGCTTCCCATGGAATGCAGACAAAAATGTGCAGCTCTCTCCCTCACACACTCCTCACTGCTATAAACCTCAATTACAGTATGGGCAGTCTCCCCTCCCAGCTGTTCTTTTGAATGAACTTTTTGGGACGTTTATCCTTTAAGCAGAAGTGAATGGCAAGTTCTGGGTCCATCTCCTAGGCTGGGCCATTTGAATTCTATCCTCAGGAGATGGACAAATGCATAATCAAGGCAAAAGCTTGCTGACCCACTGTCCTTCTCTCTGAAACCAGGCACACAGGACAGTGCCAATTCTGTTATTCACTGCTACTTGCTGTGAGTCAATCAGTGCCTGGATACCTCCTTAGTGACCTTCCTAACACGGTCACTCTCCCACTGTCTCTTTAACCTTCCAGAAGCCCATCTCTCCTGAAAGCAGGGAAAATGAGTCAGCTGAGGATGCCAAGGAGAATCCACCTATCCCCTGTATAAAATCAACACCTCTCCCTATTCTCTGCATCTTTTGTGCATGACTCCATGCTCTTGCTGGGCATAAAAACCTCCCTGTACATGCTGGCTGGGGTGAGATCATTGCCCACTTCCCTTCCTTGGGTGGCCTTTTGCTTCTAGCTGCATGCAGTACTGCAGCTGACAGAATGCCTCCAGCACGCTCTCTTCTTGCAAGCCTGCAGCTCCCTTGCTTGGAGGCAAGCAAGGGAAATCACACAGCCATAGTGTGAACGTTTGAAAAACATTTATATAAAAGAGAGGGAAAAGCAAGTCAATATTAATAAATTACAGAAAGATAGAACATCTGCACTAAATTATTGCAAACTCAAGTGAGAGTGGAAAGCTAAACAAATAAAGCAAAAATCATGTTAAGATGGAAGATGAGTAATAGAAAAATCCTCCTTCAAAGTGCCACCAGTTAGCCTTTTTGTATAGCATTTTATACAAACAAAACTAATGGAGATATAACAGGGGTCAGAAAGCTTGATGCAGCTGTCTAACAGCTGTCTGCCCTGTTTATTTTGCTCCCTTCTGACTCTACATTATTTTGTGGCTTGGATAAGTGCAGAGCAAAGAGAGAGACTCTGAAGTTTGGGTTATCTTGCCCTATAAAGGTGGACAGAGGATGGACTAGATGAAGGCAGAGGTCCTGTACAGGCCAGGATAATGAAGTAGGTACTTGCACACAGCAAGGGTTTAGGAATGGCCTTGGAGAAACCATGTGGCAGTTAGGAAATTTTAATGGCCAAGGAGCTCAGCAGCTCCTGGCCTATGAAAAGAACACCATTTCCTTTTGTTCTTCTAGTTCTGTTGCCATGTATGTGATGGGGCACTGAGGTGGAAGTAGATGACTTTCAAGTGTCCTTTCCAGGCATGGGACTTGATGTCTCTTGTATTGCCTTTGTTCAGGGGTGTAACTTGAACCAGAAGTTCAAGTTAATTAATATACCAGTGGGAGAGAGGCTCAAAATGTGATAGACCATTTTTCTTTGTCCTAAAGCAAGATCCATTACTATACCATTGCTAATACAAGTACTTACTTGTTGGTTCTAAAAGGCATTCTGAAATGGCTGCTTCATATTTTCCCCAAGCAACCTATACTTGCCATTGGAAAATCTTTTTGAATGCATAAATTTCTCTTCTTAAAGTAATGCAGACCCAAGGATTTGCTATGTCTGTGCAATTAAGACAGTAGATCCCTTTTATTTTCAACAGCCATCTGCTTGTTGAAAGTAAGCTATCATTTCTCATTCAGTTTTCCTTAAACCACCCTGATTCTTTTAGTCTTTTTTTCATAAGATAGCATTTTCTACATTTCAAGCAGTTCTAACTTCATTTTTGTGAAAGTAACTCCTTAAGTTTAAGGAATAAAATTTCAGTGAAGGCCTTCCCACTGCTAAGAAGAGTGCAGTATCACTTTTCAAGATGTGAAGGCTTGAATTTCTGTTTGCTCACTCCCATGTGATAATTTGCCTTTTCCACACCAGCCTGACACTGCTGTTTCAGGTTCAGCTAACCCACAAATCCTTTTTTCCAAGAGATTCCTTTCTAATCAAGATATCCTTCTGCATTTTTAGCATCATAAAATTTACTATGTGTACAATCTCCAGAGTTTACCCAAACTTAATCCATTGATCTTGATCTGTCATCTCACCTACTTTTTTCAGACTATTTCTTCAATATGTTAAAATCATCTGGAGTCAGATGTTTTTTTTTGAGATGCATGGTGACACAACAGCTTTCCCTTTGTGTGTAAAGTCTTGTTTTCCTAAATACTCCCAAGGCTGTCCTTTTCCTACTTAGCTTTAAATCTTTCCTATTTTTCATTGGATTGGCTGTGCTAATTGCATCCTCACATTTGGCCATTTTAGATGCAATTAAAAAAGACTTTGATCTTCTCATTGTAATCTCCCCATTATCTTCCTTCTTCATGGAATAATGAGCTAACATTTTCCTCCATCTTCTTTTTTGTCTGTGATTGAATTCTGTTACCTTTGTTGTCTCTTGCTAATTTAATTTCAAGTTTCCAGACCTTGTTTTACATCACTCATACTCATCCTTGGACATCTGGTTTTGTTTCTTCTTGTTGTGGTTCCTTATTGTCTTTGAGATCAATGAAGAGAAGTCAGTGTTTTTCATTTCTAGTCTTCTTTTTCTGCATCTGAACTTCTGCCTTTAGCATTGTTTCTTTGGGGGACTACTAACTCTCTCTAAGCCCTCTGTTTCTTGGCAGTTTCCCAAGCTTATTGAAGTCTGTCTGAACCCATGGGGTTGGGTTTCTTCTCTTCTCCTGGCTTGCCTCTCCAGGGAACATGAAATCTACCTTCTAACCCCCATCCACACTGTCTTCCAGCTTCCCTTTCCTACACTGCTCCTCCCTTGTGCTAAGACTCAAACCCAGAGGAGCTTTTCCTTTAATTCCTTTCTGGATTTTCTGAATACAAACAAAACTTGTGATAAGTCTGTGCCACAAAGGTGCTGAAGATTTTTTAAGCTGCTGAACTCTATTTGTTCGATAGTTTTCTCTATATGTAACTAAATCTTCCACTTCCCATAAGACCTGTGCTTCAGACATTTCACTTAGTCTCAAAGAGCCTCATACATCTAATCTTCATGAATGGATGCCCTTTAACAGACTCCAATGAACTCTGACAATGGTGTCCTATTTCCACTTTTTGCATAACTCCAGCAAGACTAACTCCATCCGTCTTCTGGATTTCAGAGCAAGCTTATGCCTATAAGGCTCCCAGTGACACCTCTTTTATGTGTCTGCTGTCCATTCTTCTTGAACAAGCTGCATCCTTTACTGTCAACATTCCAGTCATATGAGTGATCTGACCATGTCTCTGTGATTTCAGTGAAGCTGTAATCATGATCCTATATTAAAATTCCCAGTTAGAATAAAGAGAATGTTTATTAAATGCTGATTTCACCATGCTGCTTTCATTACTATGCCAACATCTACTACTGATGCATTATTCTCATTTCTTCTGTGGAATTGTGACAAAAAGCATTTTCCTTCTTCATTTTAATATCTTCCTCTAATTTGCTGTGGTATCTGCATGAGCATATACTGATTATGTAGTTCTGACTGCCTGTACATTGTCCTTTTCCTGAAACATCATGCCATAGGTAAAAAAGAGAAGTTTTTTGAGGCTCAAACATTATTTTATTCTTGTTGTGGATACTGGTGCTTAGGACACTTCTCTGAAGTCTTTCAACCCAGCATTTGCTCACAGAAAACATGAACAGTGACTCTTTCTCTAAATTAAAAGCAGTTGCCTTAAAATTACATTTGTCTCAGTTCAAGAATGAGATTCCAATAATAGGGATGAGTTGAGGACATAAATACACCATTAGGAATAAGTGAAGATGGGGGGGTGGAACATGTCCATCTCACTAAGCAGAATTTGATCTATTTCCTATAGACTAGAAAGACACGCAGCTCTTTCCATTCCTTAAGTTGGATGGGGCTGTAACATGCCATGCCAGCAGGAATGCTCACTTCATCTACATGCAAGAGTTTTTCCTCACCTTGGTGACCACACAGCCCAGACCCAAAGTTCTCAGTAGTAACACAAATGGAGGGAATTGTCAGTCATGGAAATACTTCAACACATTCTGTGTTGCCCAGAAATGTAAGAGACCATCTGGAATTAGTGTTGAATATTTGCTAATGACCTCATGATGGAATATTGAGAATGTTTATTAAATTTGCAGATGACACCAGGCAAGGATTACTTGTGAGTCTGGTAGAGGACAGGATTAGAATTCAAAATTATCTTGCTGAACTGGAGAAATTGTCTGAAAAAAGAATTAAATAGAATGCAATTCAGTAAGAACCCACGCAATACATACACTTAGACAGGAATAATCATCAGCATAAGCCCATAATGACAATTTTTAGAAAGTTTGCACAAAAAAGGCTGGGAAGAATTCTGGCAGATCACAGAAGTTGTTAAATGAGCCAACTGTATCATACTTCTGTGAAAATGTCAAATATTATCCTGGGATATATAAATGGGAATAGATCTTAGATGATATATTCTACTCAGCACTGGCAGGGCCTCAGGGACAATATATGGCCCTGTTTTGGGAATTGCACTTATGAAATGATACAGGGCATTTGGAGGAAGGCAGGACAAGACCAACATAGTAGTGCAGAAGTTTGGAAAAGTGGAAATTGAAGAAGTCTGCATGGAGGGTGTTTAACAGTGGAAGAGGCATGAAATAAATTTTACACAAACCAAGATCTTACAGAGAAAAAAGAAATTGCCTGTTCTCCCAGCCTGAGAACAGAAAGATATAAATGCAACAGGAAAAATGCAAGAGATCAGGCATTACTAAAAATCTTTCCTGTAGGTTAGAAAAGTGGAAAGAGTTTTCTTTAAAAGAGGTCTCTAACCTGGAAAGTCTATATACGTGGATCTTCAACTAAGGAGAATTATTGATACAGAAAGATTTGGACAGCCTCGTCAAAAGGTCTGGCTAGCTGAATGCACAACTGTGGCCTACAAACTAGAGATAAAGCAATATTTTAAAAAAGGAAGCTTCTGTTTGAATCTAAGCAACTTTGGGGCATGCCCTTCTTTAAAAAAAAAATAATCAGACATTGTTTCTACATAGTCCAAATGGTTGTTCCCAGTGCACCAGGAGCCTGTTGTTCTCTGACACTGGGATGTCAGAGATGTTTGACAATGTTTTGCTTGACAGCTCCTCAGTGCCCCAGGTGTGCCTGGGTGGAATGCACCCATTGAGCTGCAGTTCACTGGGGCAGACTGCAGCTTTCCCCTCTCCCTGAAATGCTGATGTGAGCAGGGATCAGGGCAGGAATGAGACACAGGGCAGCATATCAGCATGTACTTCCACCTGTGTGTAAGCACACAGCCCCTCATGTCACCCTTCTCCAAACTTCCGGTCTCCAGGTGAATAGAACAAGCAGGGGCTCAGCAGAGGATGCAGAGGAACACATCCCCCATTGTGAAGGACCATCTTCCCTTATGCCTTATCCAGTGTGGAAAACAAGGAGGGCTAACACTACTCTGCCACAGAGGCACAACACTGGAAAGGTCATGATCTTGGGAATCAAGAGAGCAAGCAGTAGCCTGATCACCTTAAATTGAGTAAGACCTGTATTTAGGGCACTGGTGATTCAGAGATGGTGTCATTTGAAATGGAGTTTAGGTTTGCCTCTATTTAAATTTATCACTTCTTCATTGGTTCTGTTTCAATGATGTTCCAAGTAAGTAATTTTAAATTCCTATGATTCATATTATCCCTGACTAATGGTTCCCACAATGGAAAATTCTAGGAGTTTTGCGATGAAAACCATATTTAGTGTTAGTAGTATCCATATATAGTAGGGACTGACAGTAATAAAGGGAACAAAAAGAAATATGGTGGTAAAGAGGAAGTGAAACCTCTAGAATGAGACTTTTTCATGTGACATTCAAAGGGCATGCTAGAAATATTTTGGTGGGTGATCAAATACCACCATTCCCCACATTTTGGGTTGATGTCTAATCATTCTTCTTGGTCAGGTTCTAGCAAGAAAAGCCACAAACACACACTAAACATCTTCTGTTCATTTTCTGGTTTTGCACTTGGGGCTCCTCCTCCCACTTCAGTACCAACCCCTCCCAGCTTCCACATCACCACAGGGTTATTAATCAATTGTGATATCCACAGGACCTCCAGTTTCAGGTCTCTTTGGTCCCTCTACTCCACTAGCTGAACTATTTCTAATTGGCTAATCAGCTTATCCGGTTTGGCCCTTGATGCAAACCAGGTCTAGACATGATCTATTCCTGGGAGGCCCCTGGGTTCACGGGGCCAATCTCACACCCTGTCCATCACTATTGTCAGCACGGTACCCTATCTCAAAGACATGCCAATGAACATTAGTGAGAGATTAAAATGACAGCCTTGGTTTTCTTACATGCCTTTTAATCATCGTAACATGCAGTCTAATGTTTCACTCTGTCTTCCTTTCCCTGCAGACGCATGTTCTCAAGGAAGAAACCAGGAGGGATGAGGGCGGGTCAAAGACCACAACAGGGCGAAAGGAGTGGAAAAGAATTAAAATGGAGGGTGAGGGAGGAGGAGACAAGAGACAAAACCCAAGTCAGAATCTGGCAGCCAGACGCAGAGCAACAAGGCTGGAATATAAATTCCTTCATATGGCTCCCGTAGGCTGACATCTTATAGGTACCACTCACATCACACCAGCATGCCACCAACATGTGTCAAGGCTTGTGTCTACTGCTGGCTGCCTGACACCCCTAACCACACACCCAAAAGGTGGTTTTCACAAAGGCTGCACATCTAAACTAGTTCTGAGAAGAGCTGGGAGGCTTGGCTGCTCTGGAAACCAAGCTGCCTTTTGGAAGTGCCTGCATATGGATTTAGTAGCTGACTTTTAGACCTTTGTATTTCTGAAAAAGTCTTAGCCTAGTCACTTAGCTGTGACTTTATGCAATTATTGATCATTTACACAAACAACAATCAGGGGGCTGTGCGCAATAGGATCGTGTCTGAATTCCTTCTTGGTCTCTCCGGCAGTGAATAGTCGGCGGCTCTTAAACAAAGCCCCATTCTCTCTGCAAAGAAGTGTCAGTGTAAAAGGCGGATGCTCCTGGATGAATATCTGCTAAACAGGCGGGCATAAAGAAGGTCTCCCTGTGCCCCAGTTGAAGAGCTGTGTGGCTGTGTTAACAGCATGCACAACCAAAGTTAATGACCACACATGTCCAAGACTTCGGCCAGCTCTGAATGCAGACAGAGCAAGTTCACACCTGCCTGCAAAACGCCATATGGACATCATCTGTAACAAACTTGCTCAAATGGTTCATTTCTAAGGGGCATTCAAACTTTTCCTGGATGTGGTTTTTTCCTCTCTTAGTCATGCTTTTACTGAAAATTTTAGCTAGTGTAATACCAACTCCTTAGCTTTTCAGCTCCTTGGTCCAAAACTATTTGGCTGGTGGGATGTGTGAATTCCTTTAGCCAACCAGTGGAGCGTGTAATTAGCTCTATATGCACGAATGAATTACGCATATGTTTTGCTATGTGGCTTCAGCTGGTAACTAAGCATGAGAAGTTTCCAGCTAGAAAAGGAAACCAATGAGAAAGTTAGAAAAGGCTGTGAAGGGGGCAGTGCATAGGACATCTCTGGTTTTTCTTGCTCCCTTTCTGCTATATACCTGCTTCTGCCTGCATCCTCATTTTTTAAGCTGTGCTTTCCTTGGAATACAGGTTCTTCAGAGGATGCTGGGAGCATACTGCAGGATATGTGCTGTTTTCTGTGCATCACATTCTGCTTTCACTCAGCATTGAGTCTGGATGACTTTTACTGATCCAGTAAGGGTTGGCCAGCTGCAGAGGTTAGCATGAGTCGTGCTCACCCATCCCAGCCCACCTGAGCAGGAGATGGAAGCAGAGCCTTGCAATCACACCTGTCCAGCTTATGAGGTTCCTGTCTCTTGGCTAAGACGAGTTGTCTGGCTCTGTGTGGGTTTTGCTGAGGCTGGTGCAATACAGTCAAGGGATATTGCTTGAACTGCTTCACAGTCCAGCTACATCAAGTACTGGAAGAAAGACCTTCCTGCAAAGGCAGCTGTCTTACTGAACTGCTGTGCTGCTTTGCTCTTTTTTTGTCACCTGTTTAGCAATTCTTTCAGGATGCAAGCCTTCAAAGCAGGCCAGAGTTGAGGCAAGTTTCATGGTTGTAAGCCTTCTCTCAGTCCTTTATTGCAGTACACTGCTCATGTTGAGTTGGCCTTCCCTGAGCAAGGGGAATGTAACCCTGCTGGTAGCACCATTATATTATTTATACAGCAAGTTACAGTGCAGAGTTCAGACTTCTTTTTTACATATCTGGGTGGAAAAAATGATTAGAATGTTTTGCATAAGCAAAATTTCAATAGTCCATTTCAATAGTCAATTTTCATAACGCTCCCTAGCACGTTAGAGCTATTATTTCTTGATATAAATAATAACCTAGTACACAGACTTTCCGCCTGTTGAAATTCATCCTGCTTTTTAAAGCAATACCATGCCTAGATGGAGTAGGATGGATAGAAACAAATATTTTCAAAGAGAGGCTTTTTTAGCAGGCTATCAGGTCTCCTTTAATTTTATGGTGAGGGAAAGCCAGAAGTGGATTTCGTGTAAATGCTGATGTATTTCACTAGTGTTTCATACTGAACTGTGGACCAAGCTGGGGCTTCCTGAAGCCAGCAGAAGTCTTTGCACCATTTCTCTTGTTCTTAGACATCCAAATGAAAGCTATCCAGCTAGGCAGCACACTCAGCACCTTTTCCTCTGACCTCCCTCTGAAACTGCACACAAGGCCCCACATTTGGCAGACAGGGAAAGGCTGAACTGCAAGCATTTCGGCCTCTTACAGATGTGGTTAAATTATCTTAATTTATTTAAGCAAAGCACAATGTCAAAGTAGCATAAATACCATATTTCAGCAAAATGGCCGCTTCTCCAGGGTTCTGCTTGCTGATGCCAAATGAAATACTTCCCAGTGTTTATTCACAAAATTCTTTCTTGTCCACTGAATTTTCATATTGCTGGGCTGGGCCAAATAATCAGTTTCCTTTTAAAATAGAAAAAACCATTAGTGCATTCCAATAGGCTTTTCATGTTATGCTAGAAACCCTTGGGAATGCAATGTGATTAGCTTTTTTTGGTCTTAAATACTGCTGATGGGAGCCTACCTGTGGGGAAACTCTGAAAGGCACAAAACAGTGGGCCATGCACATTGAGAAGCTAAAGGAGGAAGTCTGAAATGTGTGGCAGCCATTTGGTATATTAGTGGCAATTCCAGCCTGCTTAAACAGGATCCCCTTTGTGTTAAGAACCACACCTGCACCACTTCAGAGATTAATGGGCAATTTCTTGGCAGTACTTGTGGACATTTCAGTTGTCCATTAGGATGATAAAAAACCAGAGGAGAATTTTTTTTTTATCAGCTTTAATTGAGCAGTAATCTCTTCTCCTTAAAGTAACTTAGGTTTCTTGGGAAACTCGTAAGCCTCCTTGGCTGCCTGGGTGAAGAGTAAAGAATGACAGAGGCCTTCTAAAGTATAAATCCTCTTCCATCCTCCTGCATTAGTCAAGTCTCTTCTGTGAATGAGTTAACTTTAAAAAAATCATATTACTAAGTATTTTATGAAAGCAAACATTTAATCAAAGTGAAAGGAAGAGATACCAGTCCCCTTCTGGAATGGGATGGAGACTGCCAAGATGTGTTTTAATTTCTTAAGAAAACAAACTATGTCAAACACTGGGTTTTAAGCAAGCAGATGCTCATTTATCATTTGTTTTGTCTGTGCATGCACTTGGGATCCTGCTGAACACAAGTTTTCTGAGATGGAAATGACCATATGGCCAATACCTTAAAAATTAATTCAACATGCCCTGCCTCTCGTGCGCATCACATTCTTTTAATGGTGCTTTTCTTCTTTTTTTTTTTCAGTGTTGGACAATGGGAACAGAACAACTGCCTTTGTGAGAGTCTGATCCATTGCAGAGACAATCTATGACTGTTGCTGTATGCTACTGGCAGAGTTTAGATACTTTGCAAAGGCTGTGATTTCATGGCCCCACTTCTTTCAGAGGTTATCTCACAAAAAGCCCAAACAAAAAACCGGCTTTGCTACTGTTTTAGGTGTTGCGAGAGGGGCCATAAGAAGCGGCCTGCAGCTGCCCCAGAGCTGTGCTGGTGTGCTCTAAGCTGAGCACTGGGTGTGTGATGTGCCAGAGATGTCCAGGGATGACAGCAGTTCATGCACTCACCAGGTGCTGTGTGCACTTCTCACACATCACAAAACAGATAAAGTTTGCTGACTAAGGAAGATGTGAGCAAACAAAATAGGGTAGCTTTATAAACTCAAACTCCTTATTTGCAGGTACAGTTACCAGAGTCATTGAAGATTTACATGGTAAAGGCCACTTTGATTTCAGAAGTGTCATTTGTGAGCAAAATTAATGCAAGTGTTGTTATGGTCATGGGTCCTGATGCAGTAAAAAGACATCCAATGGAACACAGCTGTATGCCTTTGGAGACTGTTTTCACCTTCCTCATAAATACTCAAGAGACAGCCAGGAACCTAAAACATAGCTCAGCGACATCATTTATAGATACCCACTTTATCTTAGCCAGGGCAGGGTGTTTCCCTGGTCAGCAGAGTATAATTTTGTCTGCCTGCTAGTAGCAACCCCATCTTGCCCTCTCTGCTGCTTTGTTCCTCTGCTCTACCAGTGATCAGTATTCACTCACTCATTTGAAGAATTGTCCTAAAGCTCTACAAGCAAGAAGCAACACTGGCAGGCATTAGGAGTGAATATTATCAGCAGGGTGTACTGTGACTGGTCACACTACTGACATCTTTGACACCTCGTAAACCCAAACTTGAAACCATCACATCCCAGAAAAATCATCTGCCGACCCGTGCTGACGCAAACAGCAGCAGCAGAAGTACCTCAGGTCTGCATACACAGCTCACAGGTTTGATGCTCTGTATTATTGGATGCCACACCACCAGTTAACTATAAATACCATGCACCCTGCATGTGACACAGCTGCCCACCTGGGCTTGAGCTTGGAGTTAAGGGAGCAAGGATGACAGGAAAGAGAAAGGAAGAGTAACCGTGTTTCAGCTCTCGCCTGCTTCCAGAGGATGTGAGCTTCAGTTTCTTGAGATCCAAATATCTGAAGAAATATCTGCTGTCTGGAATGTTCCCAGGGAACTTCCTACCAGGGAAGTAAGCAGACATTTGTCTTCCAAACAACAGTGAAAGCCCTGATTTTGGCTCCAATAAGGACATTAGTCATAATACTAGAGAATAAGGGAATAGGCTATTTCAGTTGGAAATTATCTGCTGCAATAATCATCTAGTTCATCTGCCGGACTAATTCAGGGCTAAAGAAATTAAACCATATTAAGGGCATTGTTCAAACTCTTCTTAAATGTCATTGACAATCTCTCTGAAAGCTTGTTCAGTATTTGACAATTCTCTCAGTAAAAAAATGCTTCCTAATATCCAGTCTAAACCTCACCTGATGTAGTTTTGAACCACTTCCATATATCCTATTCCTGGATCCCAAGGAGAAGAGCTCAGTGTCTCCCTTTCCAAATTCCCTTTTCAGGGAGCTGTGGAGACCCATGACATCGTCCCCCAGATTTCTTTTCTCCAGACTAGACAAGTCCTCACAACACATTCTTTATAATCTTTTTGCCAGCTTTGTTACCTTTATCTGGATCCAAGGACCTTCACATCCTTCTTAACCTGTGGGGCCCAGAGCTGCACAGAGTGCTCAAGGTGAGAATGGCAGAGAGCAGGATAATCACCGCTCTCAACCTGCTGGTTGGGCTGTGTTTGGAGCATCCCAGGATGTGGTGCCCTTCTGGGTGCTCACTGCTGGCTCACACTGAGCCTGCTGCTGACCAGCACCCCCAGAATGCTCTCTCAAGCCACTTCTCTCTCAGTTTGTACTTCTGCTCAGCATTACTCCAGCATCTCAACTTAAATATCATCCCATTAATCATAGCCCAGTGCTCCAATCTAGATTCCTCTGCAAGGCCTCTTGTCCCTCAAGAGAGTTAACAGCATCTCTCAGTTTGGTATCATCAGCAAACTTGCAAATGGTGCACTCCACTCCTACATATTGGACATGATAATGTCCTCTGCAAATAAAGGCAGACTCATACTTGTTATATTACTCCTTCTTTCTCTTTTTTTTCTGTTATTTTTGGTGTGAATTTTATATTTGATTAACTATTGTAATTTTAGGAAACAATTAATTGAGGTGGGGCCACATGTCACATCTCTGTGAAAGCCATTTGAACTGCAACCTTCTCTAAGGAAATTGCTTATGTACTTTGAATTACCCAGAAATCACATTCATACATCTGATTTTTTTTTTTTCTGGTAATGTCACCTTATTGTCAGCACTCAGGAGGTTAACTAACTGATAAGGATGGAAAGTTCAGCCCATCATTAGAAAGACAGACTCTGTGTGGTGATGATCAGTAAGAAATCTTTCCTCCAGCTCTATCTTTTCTTGCTTTCTGCAATAGTTACTCTGTTTATCAGCTGTCTACTCTTCAGAGAGGCTTTGATTTTTCAGCCAGTGGGAATAGACTGGAAAAAGAGGCTGGATCTGTCAAAACCAACAGCCAAACCACACCAACACTCTTAAGAAGAAACCTAGATATACCCAAGGAAGAGTTCATTCACAGAAGAATGAAGATGCGTTCATGGAGAAGTATTTTAGTAAGATTAGCAACTAGTGACAGTTTCAAGTCAGTAGCAAGTGCCTGGATAGATGGTAAATATTTATTTTAAGTAACAATATTTTAAATACAGAGCTGGTCTATAGACAAGTGTCCTATCCCACACATCCATCTGAGAAGAGGACCCAAGTCTCCCACTGGCTCCTGTCACCTCTGTGTGTGTCAGGCCATGCACTCCCCCTTGGCAGGTTGCCATTTCTCTCCCAAGAAAGAGGTGTCCCTTACCTGCACTGCTTTATATAAACAAGCCACCTGATGTCACTGCTAAGGGGACGTCTGTAGGATCAAGACCAAATCTCCATCTCCAAACCTCTGACTGCCTGCATTGATCATAGTCTGGCTCACACGTAGGCTGATCCCACTGGTCGGCAGGCTGAGGGCACACAGGCACAAGGAGAGTCCTGAGCAGGACTGGGATCCTGCCCTCATGGGCAACATGGGTCCCAGCAGGCTGGGCCATGCCCTGCACTGAATCCTCTAGCCCAGCAGTGGGTTTCAGTAGCCCTGCAGTAAGCCAAATGCTGAGTTTCAACATGACTATGAAGAACCTGGCTCACACATTCATTTATGAGAGTTTGGCCATCTTCTACATGTCTCAGAGTATATCTTCAGGAAATGTTATTTTTTCCTTATCTCATGATTTGGTGTTTGTTTGTTTAAAGTTCCTGAAACACAGTCCAAGCAGGTTGAACCTTGTGACTTGTGGCTGATTGTATACTTCTTTGCAAACAAATGTGCCATGACCACAAACTGAAAGCAGTGGGCTTTAGTCCCAGGGAAATCTCTTTTTGATCTCCATGCAAGCCTAGTAGCTTCCATAGCAGAGTCCATGTCTGCACATACCCAGAGGTCTCCCTTGGGGAGGCAAGCTGCTCTTTGACCTGACACCCCTGCCTGCTAATCTCCAGTCTTCCACAGCTACATCATCAACCCTGCAGCATGAACAGTCCCACGTGCTGTGCCTCGGTGAAAAGGCAAACACGAACCATGGGTAAGAAATTGTGCTCTCTGTCAGTTGTCCTCTCTGGCAGCTGGTGGCATTCCCACCATGTCCCTTTGAAAGCCCCGATCACTCTTGTCAGACTGGCTCCGTGCTGATAATTTAGTACACCAGCAGCACCTGTTACCCCAGTCTGCTCCTTCAGGGTTGGCTGCCTTGGGCTTGGACAGCAGGAACTTCCTGCATCACATCCTGCCTCCCAGGGAAGGCATGGTTGGAGTCTCTGTTGGGCAATGAGCACATTCAGCATAGCAGCTCATGCTCCGTTCCCTGCAACTTCTCCATGGCTACATTCCAGCTGTTTGATCTCTGGGTAGAGCCTGTGGTGTGGAAAAGCCTGGAGTCTCCCTCTGCTGCAGGACTGTCCCCAGCCAGGGTAAGAGAGGCAGATTGCCCGGGCCAGCTGGTGCCCTTCTGAGACCTTCTGTGCAGCGCTGCTCTGGTGCTGACCTCTGCCGTCAGTGCACCTGCTCAGAAAGGCCCACAGACCCTCCTGGTGCACCACAGGGACACAAAATCTCCCCCAGTATTGTCCTCAGCACTGCAGCCCAAGATTTTTGACTTCCTGGAAATATGGGAGAGGGAGAATGTAGGACCAGAAGATGAACAGACAGCAGTTTTAAACTGTCCCTTTTCCTGAATTCATATGTTTTTTCAGAGAAAATGTCTATCTCAGATGTGATATTTTTCTTATTTTCTCCTCTTAAATAACTCACCAGCAATTCCTAGCCTCTCAACAAGTGATAGGGGTGAATGTAAATGTGTTTGTGTGCATGACCTCGACGCTGTCCATGGGATCTCTGTGCACCCTAAACTTGATGTTATCTTGAGGCAGCCGCAACTGTGGATGACTGAGTTTGAGCCAATTACTTCAAAGGTACATTCTACTCCAGAGGATTTTAACATGACACTGTTCTTGGAACAGTTGTTGAGACACTTTTTTTTATATATAAGTTAATTTATTTTTAATAAATTATATAAATACATATATGCTCAATATAAGTGAATTGTTATTATTTTTCATTTCCTAACACCTCAATCAGCCTATTTTTCAGAAATCTTCTGACATTGGAAAATTTGGCTTCTCAGCCCCATCTGTCCCACTTATGTTCTCTAAAGTGGGGGAATGCAAATGTAAGTTTCGATAGTCCTGTGAATGGATGGGTTACGAAGGTTACCTTGCTCCCGGCTGATTCGTTTTCTCACCTGTAGAAGGGAGGTCTGGGAGCAAATATCTGGGGGTTTCCAGTTCCTGAGCTGAAAGAGAACTTGATGGTGCCTTGCATGCTACAGTTTGTTTGTTTGGGAAGTTTGTCTTTCCGCAGACTACAGACCCTGATTAATGTGATGTTGTTGCTATGGTCATTGCTCTATCCTGCAATGTTTTCTGTTTCTGTCTTTGCTGACAAGGCCTTTAGCACCAATCTAAGGGCAATGAGTAATAACAGGGAGGAACAGAGTCATAATGACCGTCCTCTGAGCAAACAATTGATATGCTAATGACGTTGGTGGGAACGCAGCTCCTATCTACAAAGAGAGGGACTGGAGAATGAAAATAGGACAGGCCGAAGAACAGAGGGGATTTAAAAAAAGAAGAAGACTCTTGTGGGGTTTTTCCAAGGACCTAGAATAATCTTTGTGGAGGAAAGGGAAGGATCCAGTTTGATTTCGTACCGGGAGAAAGTGTGGTTTATCATCAGCTAGCAGAGGAACTGATTCAAATTTAATATTACCCCATCAGAGAGAAGATATTGAAGTACAGAAATCTGTGCAGAGCTTTTTATTTGCATTTTATCTTCTGTGAACTTCTGGTACTGAGCAAAGAGCTCAGTTGTTACTGAATCCCATCTCAACCCACGTTTTCAAAATATCAGTGACGTGCTCTAAACACTTACAAAGAAGGACCAGATTTCTCAGGTATCTGTGGTCCTGAAGAATAGAGTGCTTTGAAAGTGGTGGCTGGAATACAAAACAGTTGGGTTTGAGACTTCATCTCTACAGGAGAGCAAGCAAAGTCTGTGGCCTAGATGTGTTTTGAGGCAGGTCATGGAGAAAAGGGAGCTGCAGTCAGCCACAGTGTGTCGGGGCCCAGGAACAGTTTTGTGAATGCCTAAGGAGGGGATGTGCTCTAGCCAAGTCATGGGCAGTTGCATTTCACACGATCATTCTTTTCTTATTTGCATCCACAAATGATTGAACCATACATGTTTTTTAGGAAAAAAAAAAAAATCCACTCTCAGCCAAAGTCTTCAAACAATGAAAAATCTGGAAGTCTCATGAGAATCTACTCCAGTGCTAACCCTCGCTGTCAGAGGCTTATTTCTGCTCTCTTTTTTTCCAGTTTCCACATTTCAGAGTAAAGAACCTCTCTATCTAGATACTTCTTTGTGCAGACACTTTTTAAACCAAATCAAGTTGTCTCTTAGCCATCTCTTTGATCAGCTAAATAGATAGAATTTCTTAAATCTCTCTTTGTAGAGTGCAATTTTCTTACCATGAACCACTCTCATGCAGTCTAGGATCTGAGCAGAACAAAACTGAGGGAAAAAACTTGGACCAGATTATGTTTTGAGAAAATACTTAGGAAATAGACTTCGTTATCTGATTACATTTGGTGTTAATAAAAACTTGATTATACAGCAATAAATTCTGCAGTTTGTATTGTTTTGAAATGACAAAAAACTTGAGTCATCCATTTCCCTTCTCTGTGAACTTCTTCCCTTTGAAACTATTAAAACAAGTATGATTATATTGCATCAATATAAATCAACAGTGATGCCCTGTCCTGGTTACAATATATTGAGCTTTATTCCCAACATCATGAGTTTTCTTTTTAGGCATTTTCAAAAGTATAAATCTCCCTTTCAGGGTGCTCAGTAGCAAAATTAGCATTTGCTTTTTGTCCCTGTGCTCCCAATTTTTTCATGGTTGTCAGTCCAAGTATTTGGCCTTCAGAGCTGTCTGAGGGGAGGCATAAATCAGGCATATAAAAATCCAGTATATAAAAATGTAGTTTCTCTTACATGCAAGACAAAAGTTCCTTTTTGCAGGTGTAAAAGTGGAAGTGAACCTCTGTTTAAAAGTGTGGTCGCTACTTTTCCACTGCAGAAAACTGCAGCATTATGTTACTACAGTGAGAAAATTGCTATTGATCAGCTAAACGCCAGCAAATCATAGCATGTTACTGCGTCTCCCATGGAAGAAATGGTGATCTCATGATGGAAATGTTCACTGGGCTATATTATTACTGTAACTTGTCCTCTAAGAACAAGGGCAGAAGCTCGTAATGGATATGGCGCCGGCACAGTTACACATGAGAGTACTCTGCTATCCACATGCCTCGGCACCGCTTCTCCTCCCACAGAAAGGTCAATGACAGAGAGGTGAGAGGATTTACATACCTGGTGCCCTAGTAAGAAATGCTTATAGGTAGGTTGGGCCTGTGCTGTAAACAGCCCCACTTATTTCAGCTAAACATTATTAAGGTCATAAAATGTCTCAAGACTCATGCAGACTTCATGCTGGCTTGGCTGTGGCCCAGGTTCATCTGCTGTGAAATGAGAATGGTTAAGGAACTTGGGGCTATGCTAAGTAGGAGCCTGAAAGGGGTTGCTTTGGGAGGTTTTGTGTCTGGTTTTGGCAGTCCAGCTTTCTCTGGGGTGAAAACACTGCAAAAAAAAATGCAACAAGGCAGTCTTATGGCCTCCTGAGGCCCTCTGTGGCTGTGAGTGGCACCTCCAAGACAATGGCTGGGGCACACTGGTATTTGGGTTGATCTGAAAGTGCAGGTGCCTTGTTTTGGAAAACACGGCAGGCAGTGGCATTGCAAGGTGAGGTGAGGTTTTGCAGTGTTGCTGGTTTCCATGCTCCAGTGTACAAGGTTTGCCAAGAAAGCCTCAGTAAATTATTTATTGTGCTGGCTTTCTTTTGAAAGCAGCGGCCATTCATTCTCAGGAAGGTAACAGCTTGTTCCTCTCCTTTTGCAAAATCACTGACTACCACATTCAGTAAGTGGTGGGGCTCGGTGCTTGCCCTCCTTTTCCTCATCCAGTGGCAGCGCACAGGTATGAGGGGAGGCTCAACAGTGCAGCCTAAAGTCTGCATTTGCAGCGTGGGTATGGGGATGTTCCACCTGGACATCCTTGCTGGGATGTCAGCTGGGAGGAAGCTGGAGGACTAAGGGGTGCTGGAGCCAGAGTGCCAGTGAGCTCCCATGCACCCATACATCCTGTAGCACCTACAGGGAGAGATGGGAGGCCTAGTGCTGCCTGATTGGTCTACAGAGACATGATGATATACTCCCAGTTCCAGGGGACATCTTCCTGAAAGACATTTTGTATGCTAATCCCTTCTGCCCTCTTTAGACAGGCCTCAGGCTGCCGGTACTGAGCTTATCCAGAGGATTACCACAACCTGAAATACAGGTAGCTCTTTGCTCCAAAGCTCAGTGAGTAGAAGAGGGTCTGCTCTCCCTCATTATGATCTCTAAAGTTACCTTTGCACTGCCCATGACCCCTGGGGCAGTCACAAATACATCCCACTACTCAGAGCACCCTCAAGGTTGCTCACTTTGTCAGCAAAAGCCTCCTTTTGCAAGCTGGGAATGGCTGAAGTAAACAATAAATTGTCATGGACATTAGTCCAACCTCTCTGCAGACTCAAGCATATGAACTCCTCTGTTTTGCAGCAAAAGTTCTGAAATACAGTCAAGTGTGGGGCTCCTGGCATTTTGATTGGTTTAGCTGTCATATCTTGAGAGATAATTTTTAAATTACACAGCACCAACTAAGCAGCATCTCACTAAAGAGGAAAAAAACCCTTGTTGCAGCAAATTGTTCTATGACTAACTGCATTAACAGGTTTGTCTCTCCTTCAGAAATCTGTTTTAAGAAAATCTGGTTGGTTATGTAGACGAATCATGTCTGTTTAGTAAATCTATTCTCTAATCAAATGAGGTAAATACTCAAAGACTAGCTATGGGGGCTGTAAAAATACCTCCATAGATAGAGGCATCAAGAGATGAAATGCAAAGATATTTATTATTTTATGAGGCTCATTACTTTCTCTAGGATCTAAAGAGACATACTTCATTGAATGTCAGTAAATTGTCTTTGATGTAGGGAAAACTCCACTAGTTATGATAGATGTGATCTTCTAAAAAATAATTGCATATTGAAGTATTTTTTGAGGTGCTGGTGACCTTTCATGTCACATTACTGAGTCTCAAGTGGCCATACATGGCTGTGACAGAGCAAGGGCTCTATGTGAATCAGGGGTCCCAGAACACAGGAGCTCTCCAAAACTATTAAGTGTTCGGCACAAAGTCAAGACACTGCAGATTCTACACAATGTGTTTCACACCCAAATGCTTTTGCCATTTAGCTTTTTGGTGATTGACTCCTACCATTGCAGCTACCAGAAATATTTTCTGAGCCTACTGACTGTGGAGGATGATGCTGCCTGTTTCAGTAGTTGCAAGTAAATTTGCATTCCATCCTTTTTGGCTGCTGAGACAGACAATGCTAATACATGAAAGCCAATGAGAATTACATTTGCCAGGGCTGACCCTGGGAATGGGCAGCCAGTCAAGGTTTCACGGCCTCCATGCTGTCCTCAGAGATGAAGGTGAGGGCGCAGCCCCAGTTGCTTATTTTAGGTGACACATAGAGAGTTGCTTCCAGAGAAAGGCAGATAGACACAATTGTTGATCAGAAATTTGTCCTGTTTGCACAGCAGTTTATGGAAGAGGAAAAAAAAAGGACCATGCTGAAAATATGTATGAGAGGACCAGACTGGCCCAGGAGCTGGCTGGAGGAGACCTGAAGTTCAGATGGACAGAAAACTTCCTCTGACAGTCTTTTCTGCAAGGAGTGAGAAGGAGGTGGCAAAATATCCAAGCCCCACAACACTGCTTGTTGGTGAAATCATGCAGAAAGTTTATTTATTCTTCTCAGGTTTTAATCAAGGTTTTATTCTCAGAGCGAATAGTACATTTCTTTTTCTAATATGGGAGGGTTCTACTTTAATTATAATGTCTTTCTCTAGACCCTTTGGCCAGTTCAGGATCAACAGATACCGTTCAGTGCTAGGGATCTCTTTAGGAACAGAAATAATTGATGTACCTTGAGGTTCTTTCCTCTTAATGGAGAGCATGTCAGAAGGCCAGCAACTGGGAAGGAGAGTGTGTTTGTTACAGGTTTATTTTAGTGGTGATCTTCACCCTCCTTCCTATCCTTGTGTTAAAGAAAATGCTGGGTTTTGTTCTTGTATTTGTTTCAGCTGCTGATTGCTCTTAATGACTGCAAAGCCCCACCCTCTCTATTAACGGGTCAATGCCCAAAATATGCCCACTGTTAGTCAGATCTGCCGAGTTTAAACAGGTGCTTTTTCTAACCCACGGTAAATAAGAGCTGACTTTTTAAAGTCAGGTTGTCCTTCTTATTGCCTAGAAGCAGATCTCTCTTTCGTTATTACCCTCTATGGCTGTGAATTTATACCTATCCTGAACAACTAGTATCTTAGGACATAGTCCCTGGCTAATGCTGAAACTGCTGCTTCTGATGAATGGTCTAGTAAACCCTCACATGATAATCACACCTGAATCTAAAGCTGTCAGCAAGCAGAGGAATGACTTTCTGCCATTGCACAATGCCATGTGAATGGTTTTTTTTCCATTCCAGACCCTTACCCTACGGTGTTATTTATAGCAGTGCAGGACTCCCATGTATTCTGCCTGGTGTGGAATGTGCTTCCTGATACTGCGGCAGGTGAGTGACCACTCTACATCACTGTTGCTGAAGGTTGTAGGTGAAATGTGCTCAGCAAACTCCAGAAATATGATAAGCAGTTGATCTTCATATCTCCTCACCACCAAGAGGAGGAGTGAGATGCAGCACTCAGGGAATTGGAGAAGGACTCAGGATATTCACTTTCCCTGGAAGGAACCTTCTGCCCTTGCTTGGAAACAGCCAAATCCCATTTCCCCGAGAATGCTACTTAGGACAATGGGAAGAGTCCTGGGGGGATGACTCTGGGAGCTAAGTGCACAGAACATGCAAGTATGTCTCATCAGGGGGCACACACACTTAATCCCAAGCCAGAGCCAGAATCCATCACTCCTCTCCAAGATAAAACATATTTGCATTTACTCTTTTTACTAATGCCAATGAAGGAGATGCCACAAGCAGTGGTTCCAAAATATAACCTCAAGAATAATCTTTGTGATGGTGCTGTTACCTGGATTCTGCCAGGGTGGGGTTAGAGGGACTGTATGCCCTGGTGTGACCAGAAGTCCTTTGGACTTTGCTTTCCTGCTAAAAATAGCACAAAACTGCCCCAAAGAAGGAAGACCAGCACTCTGTCCCTTCACAGCTGCCCCCAAAAGAAGACAGAGAGCTGTCTGTCCCCCAGCACTCGGGCAGCTCATTGAGAAGGATCAGTCATTTTGTGGGAGATCAGGAGTCAACCCATGCGGACCCAAGCTGAGTTACGGGGTGTTTGCCAGCCCAGGAAACCACAAGCTACCCCAAGACAAGGAGCGACAAAGGCCTCTGCTCTTTTGCAGCAGTTTCCCGTTCACAGGCTACAAGTATGAGGCTGTATGCAAGGCAGGGTGAAGACAGGCTGGAGAAGACACCAGTGGGTTGAGGGTGGGGACCAGCATGCATGGAAAACTGATGTCCTACACTCTCAGGCATGTCTGCTGAAATGTGGCATGGACAGAGCAGCCCAGCTGAGCAGCAAAGTGGCACTGTAGGTGCACAGACATGTAACACCCTTCACTAATGTTTGACAGCTCACATCTGCCTGCAGGGCAGAGGGGCATCAAGAGCCAGGGCACCTTCTGAGTGGGAGGCAGGCAGCAGCATGACAGAGTGTCACAGAGCAGCGGGCATGCAAGGGCTGTGCGTGGGGATTAGCGAGGGAGTGGGGCATTTTCCAGAATTCATATTCAGTGTGCTTAGCTTAATCCACTGTTTTGCTTCATTCCCTTTCGAGCACCATATCCCACCAGATGTGACAACTTTTCAAAGCCCTTTTTGGGGTGAGCTCTCTGTTTGTTTTGTGAGGTTTTTTTCCAAAATACTGCAGAGGCAATGTAACACAGCCCAGCCCTGCGTACGTGCTGCACCATTCTGGAAGATGGAAAACAAAAGCTAAAAGAGGATGGTTAACCTTTTCTAATTGTCACAGCACAGGACTAGTTGCCAGGAGGAACTTGAGTGCTAATCCTACTTTACTCACCATGTGACCTTTGGGTAAGTTACCTAATTAACTTGTCCTTCGGTCCACCGAGCCTGCAAAGAGCAGGTGTTTCAGTGAAACACAGCATTGCTGAGCCAACATGTGGCCTTAGGAAATAGCCAGGGAATAAAACCTGCTGCACTTTTAAAAAGGTGGTATTAATACAGAGAATTAAAACGTCCTGCTGTAAGTTTAATCTTGCACTTTAATCTTTTAGTAGGGTACAGGATCGAGTCCAGACTATTTGGTTGAACGGAAGGTTGTTCTGGATGGCATTTGGTATTTGTGGAGGAGTGATATAGAGTGATCTGATCAAATCATAACTGAGTCAATTATGTTCTGTTGGAATTAATTTCCTTCCACTGGAGGTACTGGATTCTGATTTTCCCTGACCACCCTGTCCTGTGCTGCTGCTGTTAGGAGTGCTCTCCAGATATGGCTGTGGCTGCCTTCTAGGAGGATTTGGGATTATCCCTCTTTTCCCTTGCATTTGAAAGGAATTTTCAGGCTGAATTAAAAATGCTCCATTCAAAAAGGTATAGTTATCCCTTGATTTCAAGCTTTTTCCCATTATTTCTCCCCCTTTCCGCATATGTCTTTTTTTTATTGACTCACTGTAGCCATAGTTGAATGTCTTTTTTTTTTTCCTGAAAGTATTCAATATTAGGTACATAAACACAGTTGGATTCTT
Source organism: Thryothorus ludovicianus (assembly GCA_013397245.1). Taxonomy (NCBI): domain Eukaryota; kingdom Metazoa; phylum Chordata; class Aves; order Passeriformes; family Certhiidae; genus Thryothorus; species Thryothorus ludovicianus. The sequence continues at coordinate 366,747 of VZTB01007636.1, forward strand.
CATGCTAATGTGGAATGAAAAGATTCTAACAACCATCCCCAGAGATCATCCTCTCTCTGGTGAAAGATCTTTCAACATGCATTGGGAAAAGCACTTTACAGAACTATTCACTCCCTCTTTAGCATTTGATGTCAAAGAAGATGCCATTGCATCTCTGCTATGGATTACAGACACATCATTTATTATTATCTGGCACTCAGGAGGGAAGCCTGCCTTCTGGGGTAGGTATGTCTTGTTTTCCAGGTTAGAGCTCTCATTAAAAGAGAGTTTTCAGGGAGATTTTTTGCAAAGAGCCAGCCTACACTGTTCTTTTTCAAGAAGTTTGGTCTTCACAGTCTTTTGCTACAATGGTCCAATACAGTCTTTATTTAAAACTTCCCTTTTTATAATATGCTGTGGAATGGACAGCTGAAATGCATCCTTGGTATAGATGAATGGGTTGTGCAACCAGGTTTCCAGAATCAGGTTTTGATCCCTTCTTATTCAAAAGTGACTATAACAATGAATGGTCTAATTGAAACCGGAGGCGCTTGCTGCAGACTAAGGAACAATTCAATGGGATTAAGGCAATGTCGCATCTGGGCTGTTGTGATTAAATTTTGCAAATATTAACTGAAAAAATCTTGGCTCAAATCCTAGCCAATATGTATTTGAGCAGCTTCCCAGAAAAGAGTGGAGCTGAGCCTTGCCTGAGGTGTAGCAGTGGTGCTGTTTTAACATGTCCTTTCATTGTCTTCACTTGACAGAATCTAAGGATTTTGACTCAAAAAGGGCAAGCTCTTTGAGGGGATGTTAAGGTTAGAGATTGAAAAGAGCAATTTCTAGGTGAAAAAAGTTTGCAACATGACTATGAAACCAGACGGAAACCCTGCTGGCATGAAAAATAACTCTGGGAGTGACAATCTTTCCCACAGACCCAACGAGCTCCTTGGGGCACATCCACAGCATGCAATGAAACACTCTGCAAGGATCCCAGTGCTGGCCACTGAGCTAATGGCAGAACCAGGAGCACAACAACTGTGTCAGTGTGTTGTCTGCTCAGAGGGCATCATGCCATGATTTCAGGGGGGAGTTCACCTTCCTTCAGGTGTTGTTCTGTACTCAATTTACAGATGAGTCAGGGGTTTGCTCTGGAATTTTGGCAAAGGCAGTATTGGCACACTAATGTATTCCCTCATCCAGAGAGTAAGCTTTAGAACATGAAAAAGAAGAATTTCCTTTTCTGAGACAGCAGGACAGTATCACTTGTCCCTGAATAGATTGCTAACAGACTGTTTTGTTCTTCACATGCTGTTCAGAGGATCTCATCATAAATCTATCCAGAAATTGAAGCAAAAATAAATTTACCTGTGTATTTATCACAAAGAGTATCAGGCAGCGAGTCCACTATGGCATTTCTAGTGGAGGGTTTTTTTGTGCTGGAGGTTTTTTTCCTCTTCTTTCTTCAACTGCACGTTGGGTTCCAGGATGAATCTGACATGCTGATATCCGTCTATGAATCTGCTGTTTCTCTGTGAGACTGTCAGTCTGATTCAAAGCCAAGTTTTGCAGAGCTGCCACAACTAGAGTGACTAGGTCATTCACAGTCAGGATCTCCCAACTTTGAAACTACTCCTGTCTGCCCTTTGGCCTCAAGTAACCTGTTGAATCAATCTACATCCACTTGTAGATGTAGCTCCACGAATGATGTTGACCAACTGGAGAGAATCCAGCAGGCAGGAATAAGAATGATCAGAGGGCTAGAAAACATGAGCTATGAGGAAAGACTGAGAGTTGGGTTTGTTTAGTCTGGGGAATTGAAGGCGGGTAGATGTGCTAACACCCTTCAAGTATGTGAAAGACTACTGCAGTGAAGAAGGATAAGGTGTTCTTCATGTCTGCTGGGGACAGGAAAGGAAGTAACAGGCTTAAAGTGAAACAAAGGGAATTTAAGTGAGATATTAAAAGTCATTTTCCAGTTGTGAGACTTGTGCACCACTGGGACGGTTTGCTATCTGCATGTGCTCTTTTGGGAAGGCTTTAGCAGCAGCTGAGATAATTATCTCATCAGCACAATTGATTCTATATGGAGGCTGGTGGAAGGGCAAGATAACCTTTAAAAAGTTTCTTCCACAAAACACAGCTGGTTTTGTGTGATTCCTGTTATGGATGCAAAAAGTCACTTGGGTGATTCTTAGTTCTCTGGTAGGTGTTTTGTGACCAGGCCACCATCTGGTTTTACAGACTGTTGTCTGATGGGAGAAGAAATTCATTGTCCATCCTAAAATTGTCCAGAAGAATATCCTCAAAACACCACAGGGGCTCCTCTTCAAGGGAGTTACAGATGCAAACAATCATGAAGGCCAGGTCTCAGCTGTATTATGTAAAAATAATATAACACTGCCTTCAAGACTGCCTTTGTGCCCAAGAAAACTGCAGGTACACCTTGGTGCCCAAGAAAACTGAAACAGACAGACATCCAAGCAGCCAAGAGTCATTGAGTTTCTTTATGTGATTCAATAAAAGGAATAAAACCAAAAGCAAACCTGACGCACACAACAATTCCTCCTTCTCCGGTTTCACAGGGAAGCAAGTTCCAACACTGTAAAGTCAAAGATTAAATAAAAAGAAGAAGGCAAGGACATCTGCAATGCATATATTAGATCTGGGTAAAACAGCATAGAGCACACCCTCACAGATTTAAACACCATGAGGTGAGCAGGAGCTTAGGACGTGACAAAGAAGCTGCCTTTTCAACAGGTTCATTGGGCCTGCATTTACAGCCCTTCCTTTCCTGTAATCCTGTCCATTTTTAATAAGGGAACATTATTGTCGAGGTTTAACGACTGGTGTCTGCTAAGGAAGGCAGGAGCCTCCCTTGGAATGAAGGATGTAAACTCCCTCCCTCAAAATTATTATAATTTTGGATTTAAGGGGGCTCTCAGGCAAAGATATGGGAATAGGAATAACAGTTCTTTATTTAGGAGAACTAAAATAAAACAAGCATGCAGTATAACAGAACAAACAAGCCCACTGACAGAGTCAGAATACAACCTGTGGGTCAGGGTGTTGGTAGCAGTCACATTAAATGGTGGTTGCAGTCCTGGAGTGGCAGATGTGGCTCTGCTGGAGCAGTGATCCTGAAGAAAGGTGCAGCCCTCCACTGAAGGTCCAGTGGTGATGGATGGGCCTGGTCTTCCTCTGAAAATCCAGTGGAGAAGGCTGCTTTGGTGTCCCAAATGTCAGGTTTTTATCCACGTAGGAATGCTTGGCTCCTCCCCCTGGATGGAGCATTTCCCAATGGAATGATGTAATTTTGTCAGTGAGGCTCAATGGCTCATTAGCAGAAGATCTCTCCCTGGAGGGAGACTGGGTGTGGAAGAGATAAAGAAGCTGCTCTCGATGGTTTCTTATCAGCTGGCCCATTGACAGAAGATTACACCATCCCCCACCCCAGTTCCAACAGATGGTGGTGGAATACACACTTTTTTTTTTTCTTATTATATTTTGCACTGTAACCCATGCAGCCAGCATTTGTGCACAGGATTGTCCAATCACGGGCCAGCACAGGAGGAGGGGAGGCTTGGATGGCAGTGGTGGCTGAGGGCTCTCCAGGCTGTGTCTGCCCATGATGCTACCCCTGAAGAGGTTGGAGCTCACCTTTGCTGCTATGAGTCAAGGACCGCTGGGCAGAATTCTTCCATGCAGCTAAGCCAGCATGGTTCTAATTGGCTAGTTTAGAAGTAAAAGGCATGTCAGACATACTCATGGAGAGCAACTCTCCCCTGTGTGTGAGTTCAGCTCCTTTCTGTTGCACTTCTGTGTCCTTTTGTCCTCTTTTGTGACTCTTCTGGAATTTAGATTTGAGACACACACACCAGCCAAGGGCAAGCAAACTCCTTTGACCTTCCACTTCATCTACAACAGACCCATTTCTAAGTAGGAGTAATGATAGATGCTGATGAGGTGCAAGATTTGACATTCATCTAGGAGTGCAGAGGCATGAGATTGCTACTTTCACCGCAAACTAGAAATGGGTGGATATTTATCTCTTTTGTCTGTGCAGTTTTGAAGGTCAACAATTCAGTTGAATTTCCAGAGGTTTCAGAAGTGCTTTTTCTTCCCATGGATTTGTTTGGAGTTGTTCAGATTTTAAAATTAATCTTTGTCGTCTTGAAAAAACAGGAATATTACATTTTTATATTCAAAATAAAAATTTTCTTTCAAGAAAAAAATCTTTTTTATTGTTAGCTTTGAAAAACTGATCATGCTGATCAAGGGAAATGGCAATTGAAAAATCTAGAATAAATGCTGGATATGAATACTATGGGAAAAATGGAAATACTTTCAGAAATACTTGCAGAGGAATATTCATGTTTTTTCTCTAATTCTTTTTAAATGGTTAGCAAGCTTAATATAAATTATGCACAACCTTTGTTCTATCATTGGACTTAAATCCAAGGAGAAAGTTTCCATTGCAGATGAAGGGTGTTTTTTACTTATATAGTGAACTTCTTGAAAATTAGGAAATCATTTTCAGATTACCTGCATCAGTTCTTTTATCCTCCACCTTTGCACATGTGAAAATATACAGGTCTGGCAGACTAATACTCCCAAGATGATAACCCTTGGATAATATTTTTTTAATTCCACCCCTCTCCTCAGGCACCTGGAAGACTTTTTGTACTTGAAGGACCTATGCCCGGGCATTTCAGTAGCCCAGTACTTGGGATGCCCATATGGCTTCTGAACATAGCTGTTGGCATGCACTGAGGGAGGAGAAAGCTGTCCTTCTGACTAGTCTAGTGCTGGTATCAAGTCAGGGCTGGGATAACAATGCCATCAGATGCTTTAGAAATACTTAGCAGGACACAGAAGAATGTGTCCTGGACAGCAGGATTGCAACCTTCATGTGCTCTCCAATGAAATATGTAAATGAAATTAAATGGAATAAGTAAAATCACTTTGCTGATCACATTCAGTATTTTGGGGGGTTTTTTTGCTGTTTTTTATCAGGAGGGGTTTTTGACAGGGTGCCAAAGCATTCAGTTATTTTTTTATTTGGGAGTATTTCTCCCCATGAGACCCAGACACCTATTTCCTATGCATTCACTCAGAAACACAAGAGACTACAGGCCACCCTGTGTGTGCCCAGGTTGTCTCTGGGGGCATGGATCACCTGTATCCCAGATGGCCAGGAGCCACGCACATGGAGCAGGGCCAGGGCTGGAGCAGGGTACATCTGGTGCAGCTGGGGTGCAGGCTCTGTATGAATGCCTGGTTATTCTTCCCAGCCTTGCCTGGGGCAAAGGTTACTGAGTTCAGCTTTATCCTCTGCTCCATATTTCCAGGATGTACTAATGCTTTAAAATGCTGCTGAATTAAAGGTGTTTTACATATAGAAGGTATTAAGTCTTTGTACAGCACTGTGGCTTGTGTATTTACTTTGGGTCCTGAACACCCAGCCCAAGTCACTGGAGCAAGTAATCTCCCAGGGCATGTTGTCGCACGCACCCAAAAACTGCTGCGACCCAGGCTGCTGCCTCATGAATCTGGCTCGGGGTTTTAGCCTCATGGCACTGCTTCAGATGCCAGTCTGAGGGACCTCCTCTTCTCTTATGCAATGGTGTTTGGGTAAGGTTCTTTGTCTGGAAAATTTCCTGCAGGGGAATCCCAAGGCAGATCTTTCCTCGACTGCCGCTCCTGCCAGCTGTACACCTAGTACTGGAGATCTTGCTGAGACTAAACAACAACTTTAAGGTTATTGAGGAATTCTGCCTGAATGAATGTAGCTAAATCTGCACACCTCAGCAGGAAGAACTCTTCACCCAGTACAGCTGTGGTGGATCTTGGCACATAATGCACTGTGGAATAAGCTGTGGGCCTGGTACAAGAACAAAGCATTCTGGCTGCTCTCATATCCTACTGGGACCAGTCAAACTGTAATGCCCCTCTATGAAGCCCTTGACTTTAGGTAAATGGCAGGGCTGCAGTCCTCCGGAAGAACAAATTTTCTTGTGCATCTGGTAGAGGTCAAGAGAAAATGAGGCCAGCCCAGGAAGTAATATCTAAGGCACCCAAAATGGAAGGAAATATGATTAAACTGATTAAATGAGTCACACCTACATAATCCCATGCTGCAGAGGTAGGCAGAAAATCCCACCCCTACCACTCTGAGTTGCAGATAGCAGCGTCTGTTAAAAGGCTTCTTAGTGTAGATGCTGGTATCTGTGTTATTTCCTGGAGAAAGGGTGTCATTTTTGCTTCACTGAAGCATGACAAAGCAAGAACGGTCAGTGGTTGGCCTGAGCTCAGGTGTCAGGGTATCTTATAACTGTGATACACAGTGTCTGTATTTTTGTGAAACTCCTGAAGTGGAGGAAGTATGAGGAAACCAGAAGGATTAGGCCAGTAGGCATACCCTTTATTTGTGAATATTTCCACAGGCAAGACTTAAGTCATTGAAGTAGCTGCAGCCATGGAAGGACAGGATAAGTACAGTGTTAAAAAAGATAAACTGCCTTAAAGTGGGTTTGACAGTGCTATTGTAATATCTGTGGATGAATTTATGAGGCTGTAAGAACTTGATGTTTCATGATATTCTCAGTCTATTGAGGTAGAAGTGGAGACTGACCCCGTCTAAAATCAAGTATTTCAAAGTAGATTTGGCGGTTTCACAAACAGGACACTAACTGGGATTGTCTGGTCTCTGGTTTTGAGGTCTCGGTGTGTGACATGGGACAAGTCCCATCACTCTTGTGCTCTCTTTTCCCTATTTATCTCTCCTCTTCCTTGCTTACACTCACCAAATATTCAGGCCATGCACAGGCCTTTATTAAGTGTTATTACAAGGGTTTATGTGCCCTCTGATGCCTCTAAGAATAAAGTTACCAGTTTAGTTTCCAAGTATTGTTAAATCTTTATAATACACAGAGCTGTTTCTTTCCACTGTCTCTTATTAAGTAGTAAAAGTAATGGAAAACTTTTGTATGCTCCTCCTGTGAAGACAAATGGGCAATCAATTCCCACACAGTCACCTCTTCATCTGACAGAGGGACACCTACCCAGGGCTGATCCAGGGATTTAATTTCCCTAAAGTTGTGATGATGAACATGAAGGCTGTCTCCATCATCAGCTTTTATGTCACTTTTCCAAATGTGACACAATCAGAGAAGACTGACCTGTTGGGAGAAAGAGAGGTTTAAAGAGGAGACCACTCTCAGTTAACAGACCTTTTACTAATATTTACTGACTATTTCAAGGAAGATGGGCAAGGAAAGCTGAGCTGACATCTTGAATTGTTTCTCTCAGGCCAGGCTTTTGCTTCAGAGATGAAACTGGAGACCTGGGAGATCCATCTGTCTCTGCCTAGCCAGTGCATGAGTGTGCCACGAGCAAAACAAGCCTAGATGAGATCCCTGAAGTAGAAATAGCCAACCCAGAACACCTCTGAGGATTCCAAACAGCTGCTTCAGGTATGTCTACCAATGCTGTGCTTGCTTTTCCCAGATGCAGCCTGCATAGCTGGAGAGCTAACACAGATGGAGAATCCAGCTCCCTTGCTCCCAAGTGTCCAAGGAATGACCCAGCCATCTGCAGGAATCATTACCATCCTCCATGAGAGGGGACAAGGTCAAACCAATTGGATGTTGTCTAAAGAGGATCTTGGGGAGGGAATGTTTTCATTACAACAGTTCATCTTTCTTTTCACAGTTCATCAAAAGCAGGCCCTCTGCATACACACGCAAGACAAATAGGACCGAGGGGTGATGACGGATACTGTAGGCCCGCAGTGATTGGGATGACCCTCCACTCACACAGTTGATCAAAGGCAAGTAAAACAATCAGCCAGCCATCAGCAAAGATGTAATATTAAACTCCCCAAACACCTCATTTAATTAAGTCTTTAAGATCAAAATCTCCATACCAGGTCTTTTAAGTTAAATACTCTTAGACCTTGCCCTAAGATAGCAGAAAAGGACTTCCGGAGGGAAAAAGTATGTAAGAAAATTATTCCTAAAATAGTTTCTCTTCCCCCTAGCCTCCCAAATAATTTGCCCTCTGGGAGGATACACTTCTGTCTGGTTTGCCCAGGCAGCACTCAGAAAGGTGGGGTGCATCATGCCCAACACTTGTCCCTGCTTATTCCGCTGCAGACAAAGAGCAGGAAACAACAAAGCTGCATTTTATGATGTCATGTTTTTGTTGTGGTGCTGACCTGGGTGTGATAAATCCTACGTCTGTGAACCTGCTGCTGGCCTTACTAGTCTGAGCCAAAGCTGACTGAAAAATGTCAGGCCTGAGCAGGTGCAGTGCCAGTCCAGGAGGGGAGGAGAGATGGAAGGGTACAGGTATACACCAGGAATACATCAATGTGGAGGATTCCTGCACTGTTCTGCCTGGTCTCCAGAGAGCAAACATTACTGAGCCAATCTCTAGTCAAGAACAAGATGGGATGTGAAAGGCAGATGTCCTGGAGGTGGAGCGGGAATTTGTAGTAAGGAGTACCTAAACTGTTGAAGCAGATCCAAGGGAGGGGAACAAAACTGATCAAGGTGTTCAAGCAACTGTCCTAGAAAGCTGAGAGAGTTGGGGTTATTCAGCCTGCACAAGAGAAGTCTCCAGAAAGATCTTAATTTTGCCTTTCACTATTTAGAGGAAGCTTGTACGATTTTTTACCAGGACTTGTAGTGAGAGCAAAAAGGGTGACATTTTTAATATGAAAGATGGTAAATTTACAGAATCACAGAATCATAAATGTTGTAAGAAACCTTCAAGATCATGTAGTCCAACCATCAATCCAGCACCACCATTATCACCTCTAAACTGTATCCCCAAGTGCCACATCCAGACATCTCTTGAACACTTCATCTGCACCACCTCCCTGAGCAAATTATTCCAATGCCTAACTGCCATTTCAGTGAAAAACTATTTTCTAATATCGAATCTGAACCCCAGCACACATTTCTTCCGGTCCTTCCACCTTAGACATGGCAGAAGAGACCAACTCCCACCTTACTGCTACCTCTCAGGTAGCTGTAGAGTGAAAAGGTCCACCCGAGCCTCCTCTTTTCTTTATGATGAGGATGGTGAGACATTGAAACAAATTGCCCAGAGAAGTTGTTGATGTCACATAAATGGAAGTGCTCATGGTGAAGCTGAACAGGGCTTTGAGCAGCCTGATCTAGTGCAAAGTGTCCTGGTCCATGGCAAAGGGTTTGGATTAGATGATCTTTAAGGTCCTGTCCAATCCAAACCATTCTATGATTCTTTGATCTCCATATGTCTCAGATTCCTCAAACCCCCATCTTTGTATGAAATAAACCCTGCTTTGGAAGCTTCTCTCTCCACTGATCAGAGGAATCTGCAATACTAGCTTAAACTAACTGGATAAATGAGCAGAGATGAGCCCCATTCTTTAGCTTTGCAGTAATTATTGTAAAGACATTAAACACTGTAATGATGATAAATGGGCATTCTTTTAATTCCTACGTGAAAATTGTTTGTTTTTTTTTTATTTTCTCTCTGTTTTCATCATTGGCTTAAGCAATTGTACCACACCTGAAAGGAATGACTCAGCGCTGCATCATGTGTTCCCACCTCACCACCTGTGCTCCTTGGTTATTAAGTGATTTAGCAGTCAGATCAGGGATTTGGACGAGGGAACCCTTCCCTTTTTTTGTTGTTTTCTGTTGGTGCAGCATTTATCTGGCTCAGCCTGATGTGTTCCATTTCCCAGATATATGAGCCCTATGGCTGGCACAAAGGAAGAGATGGGAAATTATGGAGGGGGCAAAACAATTCTACATATTTTGGCAAAATCCAGACTTGGATGGGCTCAGGGTAGTCATGAAACCACACCTAACTCACGCATGGTCTTGTAACCCAAGGGTGAGAGACTCTGCATCTTGTTACTGGTTTTCAGAGTCATCTGAGCACTGCTATTCTTTTCCCCTTTTTGATAGAAAGACAAGACAATTAGCACAGTAAAGCTTGCCATAAATGGGTTCATCAAGCACCTGAAATGAAACCTGTCAAGGTGTTGGGTGGCATTAGGCAGCCAAATTCTGCAATTGTAGTAAGCACAGTTGCATTTGCCAGTACTAAACAGGGAAGAAGGCTGCATGGGAAGCAGCAAATGTGGTTACCCTGGAAGCTGTGAGACAAAGGAGAACCAGGATTTCTGGAGTAGCGATTAGTGTAAAGAAGACTTTTTGCACTGGCTATGGATGTGATGAGGAGAGGAGACTCGAGGAGAGGAGACTCGAGGAGACTCGAGGAGAGGAGACTCGAGGAGAGGAGACTCGAGGAGA
>VZTB01007636.1:377428-488853 GCA_013397245.1 Thryothorus ludovicianus
GGAGAGGAGAGGAGAGGAGAGGAGAGGAGAAGAATTAGCTATTCAGGAGGAACCCCAAAGCCTGTGGTTATGTTTTATTTTGTTAAAACACATGAATTAGTTAAATTTTCCAGGGTTGAGTTCCAAATTCCCCACAGTATGTTTGGTAAAGGTAATAGTAGTGTAAAGGCCTAAGTCAATAAAATTAAATCACCTTTATCTGCTCTACACCATTATCCACTTGTTTACACCACTATCCACTTTAATAAACCACCATGTGACTTAACTGCTTTGACAGGTTTATACAGTTAGGTTACTCTTAAATCTGATTCCTTTAGACACTGTGAAGCATTATTTTTGTCTGTTTGTTTGCCACCTTCCCCTAATTCCTATATCATGCAGATATATGTTTTCCATGGCAGTACACACGATGACTTAGACCCTTGCTACCAGATCAGCTGAATCTGGAGGTTTTGTCATGTGTGTATTATCAAGCACAGTCACAAAAGGCAGAGTTGTTTGTAGCTGGAAAGGAGCAGAGCAAAACTTGAGGTTGCAACTACATCTGGTTATCCATGAACTAAGCTCTTGATGTTGTCAGTGGAAGAGCTTTCTTTCATGACAATTTGGCGAGGAGCCATGCAGTTGAAGCTGGATTTGGTGACTACCCTAGCTGTGCTTCCTGCCTTCATACTGACCAACCTAATGTCAGCCTTATGTCAGAGTAAAGGAATGTGGGGAGGAAGAGCTAATTAGGGAAATTAAGAAAAGAGCTAATTAAAGAAATTAAAAGAAAACTCTCAGCCTTAACATTACCTCTTCCTCTGGAGCTTGGGTTTCAAGAAGACTCTCTGAGAGTTGCATAAGTAAGATCAGAGAAACTCTGGACTGTGCATGCAAAAGTAACACAATAAAAGCCTAAATGTAGACAGGAGCATGGAGGACACAAATTGTCCTTCAGCAGCCTCTGTAGTGGTGTAATAACTTTTCCAGTGAATAACTCACTCTAAGGAAATGGGATGTTCTATAGGACCAGGTAACAGTGAACTGGGGTCTCTCCCTTGTCAAGCAGCCACAGAGCTAAAGGGTATCCAAGTTGGCTTTTCTGTTTTACCTTTTGTAAGTGCAGTTCAAGTTTTATTAATAGAACAAGGGCCTACTTTTCTGGCTCAGTGGTTAGAACATACTGGGATGGGAAAGGGAGTCATCTGAAATATAAGCTCTAATCCAGGGAGGAGCTCATTAATTTTGCAAAATTGAGCCCCATCAGTAGAAGTCCTAGAGAGCCACTCACCAGTGGGGTGAGTGCTTGGAGGTGTGAGCCTAGATCTGGGAGGTGGCCAAGATGTCAGCTTAAGATGGCACTCACTCATCACCATGCTGTACTTCCAGTTGACTTAAAGATTTCCAGTGACTGGACTAAATTTTAGAAGTGTTTCAGCAACAAAACAAAGAAGCAAAAGAGATTTCTTTCTATCCAAACCAAAACATTTGGGGATGTTTTTTTCTTTCTTTTCATTTGGCTGACGAACAAGTAACTTCTGCATTATTAAAGGAAATGAACTGTGGTAATAAGTCATCCTCCCTCTCCCCTTTGGTTTCAGGGATTCAGGAAGGTCAGCAAAGACTCTGACCTCGTAGTTCACAGAAACCAAAAGGTCGAGCTCTCCAGAACAACTGCTAAGTACTCTGCCTCAGGATTGACTTTGTTTTATCCAAGGAGTTTGGGCTGTCTTACACTTTCTGAAAAATCCCACTCATAGATGTTAGGTATCTGCAACAACTTTTTGGCACAAAAAAAATTATGGATGAGTCATGATTCTGGTAAAGGGAGTGATGTCTCCTTTCCATGGACTGGGATAAATGAGGACACTGGTAACAAGGAGTTTGTCCAGCTACTTGCCTTCTCCTGAGTGCTGAGGCACACACAGCCTCCAACCAGTTCATATATTTCTATTTGTTCACTCTTCTGTCATCCATCTTGTCTCATGACAGATGAGCATGAAAAGACCTAAACTCTGCCAAGTCCTCAACAAAAACATTAATATAATTCACCTTCCACAGCTCTGCTCCAACTGCTCCACACTATATCTTTTGTTAGATACTTGTATGAATAATAATATCTGAAGTTAGTCTAGCTAAGATTGCAACAGAAAAAGAAGTTAACCCTCCTGCTTCAGGACATAAACCAATTCAGGTTCTGGCAGATTTGCCAGGCCTGATGGTAGGAGTTCATACAACCCTCTCTACAGGAGCCAGCACCACCTGCATCCTTTCCCTCAGCTCCTCCTTCCTGGCCTGTTTTCTGGACCCCTTACACTACCTTTCAGATTTTTTACTTGCTGCCAGCTATTGCCCCTGCCTGAAGAGGCAGACTGTTCACCCTGTTTCATGCACTTCTCCACCTGCAGCTGGTTCCAGCTCTCCCCTGTTAATCCTGGGTTTTGTTACTCATCTCTTGCTACAACTTGAAGTGAAAATTTCTGATTTTCCTTCCCTGTCACTGCTGTTCCTTTCTCCTCAGCCTCAGCCATTCCCACTTTCCTTGATGCCTTTTCCTACTCCCTTTCTCCCTCTCTCCAAGCACAGAGTTTAGAAACCAGGCAAGGCATAGGCATAGGGCTGGACCTGATAGACCTGAGTCCACACACATCAGTCAGAGGCATCTCTGCCTCGATGCACATGCTGCCTGCGGGAAGGAGGTGGGGGTCTCCTTACCCGACTTCTCTTCCTGCATCCTGAGAGGGACAGGAATGGCACTGGGGGTCTCCCCAGCTCCCTGCTCCCCCAGTAAGAGCCTATTGGCCTCCTGTGCCTGCCTGCAGTTCCATGCTGAGGTGTGGTCCATGGCACTGATATCCATTTCCTCATTATCAGCTGTCTCCTTCCTGCCTACTGAGGCTGGGTTATGAAAAGTGCCCCACTTGCTTCAAAACATTGAGTTAACTTGAGTTACAGAGGGATGAAGATTTTTCCAGCATGCTCATCTCTGGTTTTCATTGATGCATGGCAGGATGAGCAGGGAAGATACTCCTTAATCCCTGCTTCTTATCAATCATACAAACCCCTCCTTTGCCTACAGGGCGCTGGATAAAGATGAGAGCTACTGCCTAGTGTGCTGGACAAAAAATCTCATTTTTTGCACATTCCCCCAGAACTGCTGCCTTTTGTTTATATTTGGACCACAATTTTCCTGGAGCTGGGACCGTCCTTCCACCCTGTTTTTATAGCACCCAACACAAGGATTTTACTGGGTTGGTAGGGTCCGTTGTTACTGCTCAGGTACAATGCTGGCTTCACTGGCTGGTTAGAGTACACGAGTAAGACAGGACTGGAAGAGGAGTGACAGAACAGCCCCATAACCCAAGCTGGGATTCCTTTTCTGTCCCTTCTCCCTGTTGCTGTAGAAAACATAATGTTACCTGCTGCGAGGGTTTTGCTGGAGGAAGTTTACACAGCCGGATTCTGGTGGTACATGAGCAGTGCAAAAGCACTAAGGGTAGGCACCCTCTCAGGACTTGCTGTTCCCATTTCGAGGTAGGAGACACAATGACAATTACTAAGCAAAGGGAATAGACTGACCTAGTGCAACTCAATGTAGACAACAGACTTCAAGCCACAAAGTTTGGTGCCTCCCACCACATATTCTCCAAATCTGCTCTCACCTTGCCCTCTCCCATTTTTACTTCCCTCAAATCATTCCCTTACCATAAGCAGGAAAATGTATCAAAGCAGAAGATGCACTCCTTCCAAATCTTGTCCCTGTTTGCTTACATTCTGTGGTTTTATTTCTCTTCTCTCCCATTGAGATCATTTACCCAGAAAATAGCTAAAAAAAATGTAGTAGGTCCTAATGGGAGCCTGTTACTAACCGTGGCTCACCATGCACATAGTTGTAGGCCTGGGAGAGTGTGATCACATACCCTTGAAGTGAGGAGTTTATAATGGCCTGATCCAAACCCCTGTAATGTAAATGGCATCCTTTTCATTGGCTTCAAGGGGCTTTGGGTAATGCTGTAAATAGTCCAGCAAGATACTGTACATGGATTTGACAACTATTTATAGGCGTTATGATAGATAAGATGTGTACTCACCATCTAAATCAAGACACTGTGTCATCTGAGGAGAAACAAATCAAGACTGATGCTTAGCAGGATGAGAGATATCCGTGACGATGAGTGACCATTGACTGATGTGTCACCTGCTTCCCCAAAACAGAAGCACCTGAGATCCTTCACCGTCTACTGAAAGTGCCCTTTGTAATTGATAGCTTTGTTCCAAAGGAGAGTTTTTTCAAATATAGCTAGGTAATAGCCTTCAGATTTATGACATTTTTCTGCAACAAATGCTCCTGGAGCATCTCATGGTGATCCAAGCCCTCTGAAAGATCTGTAGTCTTATATCTTCTTTTGACTGGATCTCCCTAACTGTGGCCAATGACCCCAATCATTGAAAATTCATGCTTGATGATGGTGCAAGTTAATGTGGATGACCTTGGTACCCAGGATTATGTGTGCAATACAGACTTGATTGCTATCATCAGTACCCAAGGTTACCAGCCCTGACAACATCAGAGTTGAGTTACCTGCATGGAACACCCTATTCATATTCATACCTGTGAGCAAGCTCCTCACTGACATTCATAAACACACTTCTCCCTCTGAGCAGAACACAGTGTGCAGATGTTATCGTGCAAATGAATTTTTTTCAGATAAAGATGTCCCAGCTTCTGATGTTGGAGGAATGTGTCATTTCACATTATAGAGGGATCACCAGCAGGTATTTTACAAATCTTCACAACAAAGTGTAGGTGAGAGCAGGTTGTCCATGCTCTAGTAGTTATGGTGGTGCCTAATCAAGAACAACCCTATTGTTTTTGGCCCTCCATAAACACACAGAGAGAAATAGACAATCTGCATTCCAAGAGTTTACAGCTAAAAAACAAACAAACAAACAAAAATGTCCTGTTTCTCTGTAATGAGGAAGGACACAATAGGGGGACAGGAGTAAAAGAGAGGAGGGGTTATACAACTCTTAATAGCTGATGTTGGTTTTACTTCCTCAAAAACGCCACTGACAGACATTCATTTTGGACATGATCAGAACAGATTTTAAAGGCCTCTTTCCACACACAAAATACTCTAGGGCCTTATTTAGCAAGATCCCATGTAGTAGCAAGAAGAGAAGTCAATCTGGCTTGTTTGAGGCTTAACACTGATCCCAAGATAAAGGAATGACATGGACATTATGCTAGACTTTAAGGAAACACACATGCAATTCCTCAGCCTCTGGCACAGAATCAAGAAATATTCATGGAGTATAGAGGAACATTTCCTTTCTTTCTTGAATTGTCAGATAGAATTTGTGAGGCTTGCATAGTGTTTGAATGGCTCTTCCATCATACCTACGTGGCTGGCAGACCAGCAATGCTGGTTGTGCTTGAGTCCCAGGTAGCAAGTTCCAGGCACCAAGGTCCAGGATTTTGTGTCAGTGCGGCTCCTCTGTCTTGCTGAGTTCTGCAAACCCATTTCTGCAAAGCATCTCCTTCATTTCAGGGATCTGTTCATGTCCACTAGGGTTCATGGAAATACTGGGGGCCATACTGCTAATCTCCAGTAAGACTCCTGTGGAAGTCCTCTGCTGAACAGAAACTTCTGGTCCCTGGACAACACAGAGAGCCATGCTGGAGACTGCAGGAAAGAGGGATGTACGGAAGTCAGCTGTCTCACACTGGCAGCAGCACTTGCAAGCATGAATTTGGGTTTCTTGTGTTCTAAAGAATGCAGTAAATCACTGCTGTCTGCATATACACAGTTGTGGAGTTGAAGGATAGATCTGTTTGCTCATTTTATTCTTGATTCATTGAGGGCTTCTAGCCATTCTGTGCTTGTAGTTTTCTGTTGACTTAGTTATATGAACTCCCTCTAATGCAAAAATAAGTATCTTTTGTGCTGTAACCCTAAGATCCTTTGCAAGGGATTCTGCATGGACTGCAAATGATCTCAGATACTGTGATCCTGTAGTGACCACTCTACAGTTGTCTGAAGAGCTCTCAGACTTTGAGAACAACCACATGAATTGCAACCTCAACTGTTTCTGCAAGTCCAGTCTGGAAAAGTCTATCCTAAAGCTTTTAGTTAAAAGCTTTTTAAGGTTTTGAGGGTTTTTCTCAGAAACCTGAAGAA
Source organism: Thryothorus ludovicianus (assembly GCA_013397245.1). Lineage (NCBI taxonomy): Eukaryota > Metazoa > Chordata > Aves > Passeriformes > Certhiidae > Thryothorus > Thryothorus ludovicianus. Next base: position 383,593 of record VZTB01007636.1, read on the forward strand.
AAACTACTTTGATTGCAAAGAAAATTTTCCAGTATTGAGTTGCAATTTTCAGTACACAGTCCCTAAAAAATGAAATTGCATTTTTCTTTCAACAACTGAAAACAAACCAAAAAAATTTTTACTTGAAATAATCCCCCAAAATCTAACATGGATTTCTTCTGGAAATGTTAGTTCTGTCCCCAAAAATGTGTCAGTTTTGGTACCTTCTACTGTTGATGTCATTCAAATAAAATCCTAGACTAACTTTACTCACTTTTTTTTTATGTTCCTAGCTCTGTCTGCATTTTTTGTTTTCTAATAGCATGCATCTAGTTAAGTTCCAAATTCCTTTGCAGTGACAGACACATTGCAGGAGGAAGTGTATTCTTCCTCACAAGCAGGACAGGGAATCCCTTCTCATCCTGTCACTGTCTGGAGAAGAAGATACTGTGTCTCTCTTTTCTTCCAGTTATTCATCACTCCAGAAGCTTCTGTAATGAATACTGATTGAAAATGGCAATTACAAAGGGGAGTGTTTTCTTGGTGAGCTCCCATGTGCCTTCTTCACAGAGAGACCAAGATCATTACTCTATTTGGGTAGCTTGTCACAAAAACATCCTATGCCTCCAGTGCCTCTGGTTTAGGTACTGACTTAACACCAAGCTGGAAAATGACAGCATATGATGTATACCTTCCAGACACATAATATTGGTGACATGGATTTGTGGTTGGTTATACTTCTTTTATTGATTAATTTTCTTTTGGCCAATTAGAATCTGTCCACTAAACTGAGCACATTTGAAATGCTAAGTCAATGTAGGTATTCCATCAGTGTCGTTCCCTAGAAAGTTATAAGAATTTCAGGTTATGGTGGCCTGAGGTCTGGGCACTTCCAAAACCTAAAAGCATAAACAGGTCAGGCAAGTTCTGAGTTTCACAGTCTGTGTCTCACACCTTCCTTGATTGTAGATAAATTCTTCTCTCTTATCTGCTTTCTAGAAACTTTCCTCGACATGAAAAGCCGTGGAGAGTTAGCAAGCACTGATTTATGGTGCATTAGCACATGCAGCATATGTTTCTCTTACTCCAGAGAAAGCCTGGCTCTGAAATGCTTGGAAATGGTCTTTAAAGGCCCAAGGCAGTGTTACACACATCAGAAAGTGCTCTCTGCGGGTGAAATTCAGCTCTCTGTAGTGACATACCACAATGCTGAGGTAGTTGCTAAGTTCTGATCAAATCCCAGGATGCGTTTCATCCTGTAGCCTTTATTGATATATTAAAGAGCAGATCAGAAGTCATGTACCTTGGCATTGATTTGGTATAGGGACTAAATCAACATCAGCTTTGATTGCTCCAATTACTCTGTAAATTAACAGGCTCTGAATGCTCTGCCAGGGGATTAATCACCAACAACAAAGAATTAACTACGTGTCAAAGTTATAAAAGGAGGGGGTTTAAGAAGCCATCTCTTTATCCGTCTTTGTGAAAACAAAGCAATGCGCAATGAGAGACGAACAAATAATCAGAACACCCAAGGGAGAGGAGCAGAGGTGCAGAACAAGCTTCCAGCAAAACAACCTGCTTAAAAGGTTACTTTAAAAGCTTTTTGATGATGGAGCTTACTGTATTTATGAAAGATGTTACAGGACACACTTGCCTGTAATAGTTAGGGATTGGAATTGTCTGGGGACAGCCCTTCTGGCCCTTTTCCTATCATGCGCTGTCTGAGGCACTGCAATTAAACTCTGCACAACAGCTGTAAGTAGGGAGAGCAGCAAAAGTACAGTCAGGTGAAATTCTTATCAATGAAATAACAAAAGCAGCCAGTGTAGTGTGAAGAAAGCAGGTACCAGGATAGAAAATGGCTGCACAATAAGAGAGGGGAAGCCAGCAGGCCAGTTTCTGGACACAGACCAGTATCTTGTGATGCATTGTGTTGTGAAGTCAATCATTTCATGAAGCTTAGGACTTGTATCTCAGGAAAAGGGAAAGATCATTTTGAGTTCAAATGTCTGTCATCACAGCTAGGTTTGCAAAGCCTTTCCAAGAGCTGAAATAATAGCTGAAAAGGCTCATCTGTGTACAAAATCAAATAAAAGATAAAAAAGACAGATTTGTCTCCACTGGAAGGTTAGTGAAATCTATCAAACCATTAAAACCACTTTATTTCTTCAGAAATCCTCCAAAAGCAGCTTCTCTAACTCTGTGTTATTTCCAGACTGCTCACCACTTCCTCTCATCTTTATAATACACGAATGACCCTCCTATCTTTCAGACTTGGCTTTGCTTAAGTTTATATTCTGCTAAATAAATATTACATCGTGCAGTTCTTAGCACTAAAAAAATATCAGCCCATCTGGATTTTTTTGCTCTCTAGATGAAAAGCATCTTCAGGGAAGACTGCATGTCTATGTCCTGAAGGATGGGGGCAAGCAGTAAATCCCATCCACGATGAAGGCCATGTTCTGTATTTCCTCTTTTTATTCTTGATTATAGCTGTATGCACACTTGCCTTTTGCTATTTTCCCATCTTGAGTGCTGTCCAGACCTTAAAAACACCAGGGTCAGGGTTGAAAACACTATTCTGGAGTATGACCGATGGCAAATTTGTGGGGATGAATCCTGATAACTGACTGGTGACTAGTTCGTCATTACCACTGAGGACATTGCAAGCTACCTTTCCTTAAGTCCTTTTCCACCATCCCCTCCTGTGGTACCCATGCAAATGAAGCCAACAGATGGGCTGGACACCTCCTGATCTGTGAGCATCATCTGCTGTTGTGTCCATATCACTAAACCTGGGAAGCAATGGCCGCTCACTTCACCGAACAGCTCGTCTCTGTAGCACAGGCATCCAAGTGCAAGTGTGCCTAAAACAGCATGAAATGGTCTCCTGAGGCCCTCACCACTGGCAGATCCGGTTCATCAGTTAGGGGGGAGAGCTGAGGGCAGGATGGGCACAGGTGGATGGACGGCTCCAGCTAGGACTTAGGCTGGAGGCAAGCCCACCCACCTCCGCAGGTGGCAGGAGTAATGCAGAGCAGAACTTGAAAATGTCCCTTTTAATAGTCACTGAGTATCTTGCCGATTCCAGTGTGGTTGGTCTATGGCAGACCACAGGCATCTAGTACTACTTGAGACCTTCTATGGCAACAGAAAGAGCCAAGTAGTTCCCTGCTCCCTGGTGAAATAACAACCAGCATTTGGGTGCTGCAGACATTGTTTCCTTCATGTGCCTAGAAGCATGAGAGCGAGTGGGGCCAGATAAGATACAAGTGACCTGGCCAGTGGACATGAAATGCCAAGGAAGAGAGAAAAATCCAGAGCAGATAACTAGATCTGAAGAGAGGGTGCTATCTTCCATTTAATGAGGTGCATCTCTGACTTGTATGATCAATAGCCATGGACTAAGCAGTGGAATTCTCCTGCCAAGAGGCTCAGAGAGCAATGTCTTCAACGCAAGAACCTAAGATGAAAGGTGGGTCTTGCATATGGAGGTGTCCATCACCATCATGACTTGATTTCTGACCGGTCTGGAGAGACAACTTTTTGTTCTCTCTGATTTGTCCTCTCTGTTAACCTTTGCATTAGATTCTTGTCTAAACAAGACCAGCCTCTTGAAGTGCAGCACACACTCTGTCCTGTTTAGTTTTGTAATGTTTTGTTTGGCTGCTGGCAACTTGTTCATCAGAAGAAACAATACATCCTTTGGTCCATGCCCTAAGAAATCTCCTCCTGTTAGAGCAGAAATCTAACAAAGCCCACCCTGTCCGTCAGATTTAAACAGAAATAAAATAGCCAACCACATCAGCCTTCTGACAAAATGTTGCCAGAAACTCACTTGAATGAACCTGGGACCAGGTTACTGGGGAACAAGTGACAGAAAGGACTGCTGTATTATGAAAAATTGTCCACATGGTCTGATGCCAGAACTACAACTAACAGTAGTGGATGCTTGAAGGACCAAGTGCAAAACCCTTCCTAATTCACTGAAATTCCATGCCAGTAGGGATATCTTACTCTGCCCCTTTCACGGCTGATTATTTCATGTCCTGAAGCTGGGCACTGACAGTGCTTGTGATTTCATCCTGGCCAGCCCAGGCTTTGAAGGCACGTGTATGGCTGTTGTACTGTAAATGCAGATGCCATTAATCATGCTTTATGAAGACATGGTCCATTCCCTTTACCTAATAGCAAAGGTAAATTTAGTCCCATGTCTAACACATGTTCAATCTAAATTGTTTGTCTCAACATCATCCTGCAAAAGAGAGCCCTCTGAAAGTGCTATATGTATTCCCAGGAAAAGTATTTCCTTTTATACTTTTAAGCCTATCTTCTTAAAATAAAGAGAGACTCCTGGTCTTGTTTTATTGGAAAGTGAAGTAGCAGTGCTGTTTGGAGTAATCTGCATTATTACGTACTCCTGCTTCCCCTCCTCATGCTCTCACCTGAGTGTAACTCCCCTGACAATATTTTCTCCTTGTATCAAAGCTCTTCCCTTCTCACGTCCTGCATGTTTGTAACTCCCTGGGTAGACATATTCCATTACCACTGCTTAGTTCTCTCTTAGGGGCAAGGTGACTTGTGGACCACACATACCCAAGCCTTTCATACTGGCAGTCATCCAGAGTCCCTGCACTGACTTAGCCATTGCCTTGTACCCATCCCATCATGAGCTGCCTGTTTGTCTTTCCATCCCCTGCTGCAGCTGATTCTAACTTCACTTGGGAGCTCTTTGAGGAAAGAGTCTGCCCTTTAAGAAGTGTGTGTCCCACACTCAGCCCCATGGAGCACATCATGAATCCCACACCACAGGCTGAGTGGATTCCCTGTCCAATATAACACAGACAAAGACAGCTCTTTAACAGGCAGGACATCCTCTCACATAAGACCGCTGGCAAATACAAGAGGATTGGGAAGAAGCTTGCTGAATGAAGTTGTGTTTCAGTTAATATCAATGAGGCTGGCACCAAGGCAAATAACATTTTCTTCATTATCTTCTAAGCACTTCCAATTGTGTCTCACCCTATTTTTTGGATCAGTTTTTTACAACTAACAATTGCTCTGTTTCAAAAAAGGGTTTGAAATTATTCCTTCACAGATAGATGGAACTAATTCTGCAAGTGTGTGATCATGAATAGACCTGGACAATTACCACTTTTGTGGAGAATAATAAATACTCTGTAAATGTGGTTTTACTTGCCTTGAGACTGTTCACACATTACTAGTACTGTGTTTCATGAATGATGCTAGCTGGGAAGGAAAAGAGAAAAAAGGAATTAACTTCACAAACAGGAAAGAGGAGGTAGTGCTCTTCAAATTGTACCTCTATGTCTAGTTTTAAGAGTTGTAGCATAGTCAAGTTAAACTCCCACACATCAAGGGAAGATGCAACCCTGTCCCTCAGCTGCCTGGAGTGTGACTGTGGGTGGCAGGACACAGAGTGTCCTCTCCAGACCCTGTGCATGCAGCACTCAGCCTCCAGTCTCCTGTTGGCTTTTCCTGACATAAAGCTCATAGTCCCTCCCAAAAGGAGGGGAATCTGGGCATCTCATCTTGTGGGACAGTACTCCAGCCCAGCAGGATGAAGAAGGCTGTCTTTTGGTCCAATCAGTATTTAAACAAGAATATCTTCAACAGGAAAAGTGAAGAGTTAAAGGTCAGCCAGCACAGAATCTTTTAGAGACTGGGACTCCTGAGCAAGGAGGTGTCAAAGCCCAATGCTTAGAGCTGCTGCTTTGCTCCAGTCAGGGACTTCAGCCTGAACAAGCCTTGCACTAGAGGTGGGGAATCTCTTATGGCCCCCTCTATAACAGATGAAAGGCTACAATGGCAATAACTGCTCCCTCCTTATGAGGTTGCATAACCCACCCCCTCTTTGCCTTTTGTTCGCGTGTGTCCATAGCAAAGCATTTCATTATGGATTACATGGAACATTTTGTGTCAACTGAAAACAATAAGACTGATCCCCTTCCTCCGCCTGTGAGTTAAACCCCCAAAAATTTGCATTTGTTTTTTTTCTCTGAATCTAAATTATTTTCCAATGAGGCTGCCAAGCTCAAAATCACTTCATCATGCAGCTACAGAGATGAAATAAATGCATCCTCTCCCAAACCTACCTGATTCCCAATGAGAAACAGAACAAGACAACCCAAAACAGCACAGACTGGCTCAGTCGGAAAGGTTGTTGCTGATGTCCACGCAATAGGCATGAAGAAGAATCATGAAGAAGAATTTCAGCTAAGATGGAGCAAACAATATGTGGCCTTTTGATGCAAGATTTTGCTGCAGAATTTGAGGACCCTGACTGAATTAAGAGTCAATACAGCTGGAAAAATGGAGATGATTTGGAAATAGATTGGAAAATGAGGATTTACACAAAGGGCAGCATTTCCTTCCCCTTGATCCGCTCAGCTGCAAGTGAAGATCCCAACACCACCTTCACTTCTTCTGTCACGGCAAAGTAAGACCCCCAAGAGCCACTTGTAAGTGTAATGCATGAAGCTCATTCCCCTGTTCTTTTGAGCAGGCATGCAACAGATGTTGCACTCCTCTACGAAGCTGTTGAACTATGCTGTCATGAGGTTTTTATTGCACCTTTGACAAGCAGATGCAATATTTGAAACAAGAAATCATTTTTACTTTTCAAAGCAGAGTTGTAATTTACAGAGTAGAAGGACTATGCAATCAACAGACTAAAGTGGCTGAAGAGAAAAATAACACTGTAAACCAAAGGGCAGGTACAGTTACTCTCTGTGTGCTAATCAACGCCCCCGACGTGGGACATCAAAGCAGGGCAAACCAATCACAGAATTCAATGTGTCCCTGAACTCAAGGCTGTATGACAGGAACAGCATAGAAATGTCCCGATTATGTTTCAACAAGCTGGCAAATCTTAGACCCGCCCTCAGAGGAAGCCTGGCCCTGAAGGCAGGAAGAGGCAGGGGACATGCTGTTCTGTGTGACTCCAACGAGAATCTCTGATATCCCTGCTTTCATATGGCACACTCTAATGTGAAATCTCCAGTGAAGATGATAAAAGCTCTTAGAGTGGGACACCCTCCTGTTTTGGGAGTGGACTTTCCATAGGTGACCGAAAAGCTGACGGCAGAAGGCACTGGAAAGTAAGGACGAGTGGGAATACTCTTCCTTGACAGTGTTGGTCTAGCTCTGACCCCGCCACTGAATGGGAGATCTTGGAAATAAGCTTGTTCCATTGACACGGCTCAGAGGGATTATCTCCTCCTTGACCTTACAACCCTATGGCTGATGAGCTTACCAGGTGCTTTTATCTAGCCCCAGCTGACACTGCCAAGGGGTTTTGTCAGATCTGCCGCTGTTGAGCAGAATACCGTCGGATGGATTCTCCATGCCCATTCTGTTTTATAAATGACTTGGACAATGAGGCTTTCACACCAAGCAATGGGGCTTTCAGACTGAGAGTCAGGGCAGGAGGACTGAATGAGCCTACACTCATGGTCCAATCTGGTGTCCAACAGGAGCATGGATCTCAGCAGCTGAAAGGAGAGCTGAACCTCTGAACAAATGCCTATAGTAGGCATTTGTGCCTACTATAACTCCATATGAGGGGTCTAAACACAAGAAAATAAACCATTTTAATAAATAAAAAAATAAGCCATTCATGATTAAATGCCGTGCTCATGAACAGGAATGTGATTGTAGCCAATCTACCTCTTGTACATCCATCACCTTTGCTTCCAAAGCAAAGGATGGATGGCCGGAGCTGCTGAAAAATAAGCACTGGCCACTGAAGTCTGGAGTGTACAACACTTAAAGTGCATTTTCCTGCACCCATATGGTCAGCAGAAGCTATGCTTAGGCCAAAGAAAAGGTGGATGTGAAGACATGCTAGCTAGTTTCTTGGACTCCATGTAGTTCAGGCAAACCGTTGTCTTAACCTCACATACATGCACAATAGCAGTAAATAACTATGATATAACCAACCTTGCCAAACCACAGGCAATCAGCTGCTTTATAATTCATCACAGCAGCAGGTCCATTCTCTTTCCCATGTAATATTCACAGTGGAGCAGAGAAACATACCCTGGCTGGAGTGGGTTTAGACCATAATTCAAGATACATATAGAGCCTGTCTAGCAGTGACACAAGCCTATATGTATTGTATATGCATTGCCAGTGTTTCCCTTTGAATGCCACAGGCACAACTCAATCCTAATGTGCTAGTTCAGTCTTTTAAGGAGCACTTCAGCCATAGAGACAACTCCTAAAATGAAGTGAATCCTGATGAAAGTGGATTTTTAGCGCAGACCGAGTTGCATGATTATTGCTTCCATTACAGTAACTTTAGTGCTGGCAGCCCATTGTGCAGAACAGGCAGCCCTGGAGCCTTAAGTCCTCTTCATCTCCCAGAATGCTACAACACGAGCATTTGCTTCCACTACAGCGACCTGTCAAGTTGCCTCAGCCTCGGCTCAGCAGGGTCACTTCCAGGAGCAAGGAGATAATTCATCCATTGTGACCCTGTCCAGCTCTCCCGTTCTTTGATAAGCCTCCTAACAAAGGTACCAATTAGTGACAAGTGTGATGGAGAATTTTGCAAGGCAGGCACCTGGGAGCTGAGCTGAGACAAAGTGCTGGTGGCCATTAGCACTGCATTGGGAGATGCTTCTCCTTGGCACTCACAGGCACAGGATTTAGGGATGATTTCTGGGGAGAACCTCACTACTGCAGGAGATGCAGGGTGTGCTCCAACTGTAGGCATTTTTCCTCCAGGCTGATACTGAGCTCCTGCTCTCTTGTTGTGTCTGAGAGGGTTTGTTTCAGATAAAAATCACGCTCAGAGCACTTTTCTGTCACAAAAGGACCCATAGAATATTTATGGCCTGTTTCAGGAAAGAATAAGATGGTAGTTCTTACATCCTCACCACATGTCCCTCTCATCTTTCTAAATCTCCTCTGCGCTGTTTTATTTGGATAATGTGGCATTCACAACATGCTTTCCATTATTATATGCTGCTGTCCAGCTGTTCAGTGTCAGGCTTTGCTTCAGGCTTCTTTTCTCTCCAGTCGTGTGTCTTTCTTTGCACGTTTGATTCACTGATGTGCAGCGTATGCTCCAGGGCAGTTCTCTTTCATGGGCAGGCACCGGACTAATAGATGATCTCAGGAATTATCAGATCAATTCATTAACCTTCTGAATAAAGTTCTCTATTGATACAGCCCCTCTTATCAGGGGAGCCTTGGGTACTATTTATTCCACAAAGTGGAAACGCTGCTCTCCCCCTCTCCCACCCTGCCAAGGTTATGGCCTTACGTCAGCCTGTGCCGTGGTGACCTTGAGGGTACTAACCCTTTGGAAGCGCTGGGCTTTTTCCCTGTCGTCAGTGCGTGCACGGGCACGGCTCCCACACTGCGTGGTGATCTGCACGTCTCACTGCACTTTGCATACACAGGGCTCTTAGCATATATTTGCATGAGGGTTATTGGCCTTCTCTTGCTGTAGCACCAGCAAGATGTTTGGAGTCAGAGCAGCCTTGTTGCAGTGATTATCAGTATGTGGGCTTACAAGCCAAGGGCTGAAAAGGCTCGGATTTGTCAATAAGGGAGAGCTGGAAATAGGTTGACCAAAGAGGTTATGGAGTTCATTTCCATCATGGTAGTAGTTTAAGAAATAACTGGGTATGGCCCTGAACAACCTGCTCTAGCTGACTCTGCTGTCAGCAGGTGGGTTGGACTAGGCATATCCAGAGGTGCCAGCCCAAGTCAACCACACTGTAGGTGTGGGATTCGGTGCCCTTAATGAGCGTGTCTTCAGGTGAGGAAAACTAGAGGCAACAGGACAAAGGGAATTTAGAGGATTAGAAAGGGCAAAGCAGCCTTAGTCCAGAAGTGAATCCACACTGTTTCCTCCTGGACACAAATCCCTGGGAGAGCGGAGACTGCAGCATGAAGCCAAAAAAGTCCAGCACAGTGTTCTTATGAAGCCTGGAGACAAGTACATTTGCAAGCTAGCCCTGCCTGACTACCTCTCCTCTTACATCCATCAGTTTAATTGCTCACAAAAGGCTACAGATTCCTTGTTGCTCTTATTTCAATTACTTGGATTAGCACTGAATCATCTTTTTTAGCTGTAATATGTGAGACACATAAGGTTTTGTTCTGTGCCTATTTGTTCTTCTATTTATTCAATCCACAAAACCCATTAGCTAGATCATCATTCACTATGATCTTTCTCCTTACCCCTACTCTAATAATCTCCAAATGTAATTTTGAACATTTTGGTTACAGTTACCAGTTGTCAGGCTCCTGGAAAGTTCTTGGCACTTCTCAACTAGCAAAAGTGAGCACATCCCAGCTTCCCTTGTATCCTCTCGAATAAAGTAAATCATTTGTATCACAACACCACAACACTCTCTTCCCAGCAAATTTGCCTCTCCATGCTGTGGTTGTTGGAGGAAGAGGAAAGTAAGCCCATTCTCATTGCTGCCCTTCTGGGGTAAGAATGAGGAGGGCTTTTTTTCCCTTTCCATAATTTTAGCATGAAAAATAAAGGCATTTTTATGGTGAAAAAGATAACATTTCTGGTAGCATTAGCCAGCTTTTACCTGGTACGTTTTCATGGAAATTTCCTCAGGAAATTAATTTTCCCATTTGCTTTGCTATGGAAAGCTACCGGTAGCAGCTGTCAAAGAAATTGCAAGTACCCACAAACATTGTCATTTTCAAAGGCAAATTTTTGCAGAGCAAGAAGTCAAGTCATGGAGTTAAGCCATCCCTTTGGAAGAGGCTAAGGAACTTCTGCTAGTGCCACCACTCTCACCTTTTCTCTACATGGCATACCTACTTTTCCCTCCTTCACATTATTGTTCTGTAGTCAATGCAGTCCCAAAACAAATGCAGAGCCCTACCTGTCCATTGTACAAGTATGGATAAATTCACTTTTTTTCAACTCTTATTCTTCAGTTCACTCCCCTTTGGATTTTCACGCGAAGTGTCTCTGGGAACATGTTTTATTTCCTCTTTGAGTGGTTATTTTTTCTTTACAATAAGTTGTAACTCACCCTCAAACCAGAAGTGGTATTTGCCTTCAGCTTTCAGCATCATCAGTGGCAGTTTGAGCTACTGCAGCTTTCTGCTCTGCACCCACCCCCACCCCACATACACATTTAGATAAAACAAGGGATCCTTGAGCAAGCACCTGGTTTCAACACCTACAAATTGGAAATATTGTGGAACACTGACAGTATGCCTTTGCAAGCTGATGACCCAAACATCAGGTGTAGGGTTTGCCAGTGTACTTCAGGTCAGCAAACTGATGTACCAGAGCTCATCTGAATCCCTGGTACCTCAGCCCACCATCCCACACAAACACAACTTGGCAGTCCCGTGTAAACACAGTCTCTAAGGCAAATCAGCAAAATTAGCAGGAATTTTCTCAGTTTCTTTAAGAGCTGTTCAGCCTACACAGAGATGGATTCCAGCAGCTGGTGGATATATACTCACCAAAGGTCTACCATAAGTCCCTCGCAAGTGTCCCTAACTTGAAATTTATGCTCATGATGTGAGAAAACAAAGATCTGTCATGTATTGAGGCTTGTGTGGATGCAGGAGAGAGAGGGATTTGGCAAGGTGTGAGGAGAGAACCCTGTAGGTCAGCTGTTTATTATCCCCTCTGAGAAGCCGCAAAACTCCTTAACAATTTTCTCTGCTTCCTCCTGGGCAGCCATCAGATCCCTGCCAAGACAGCAGAACGCAGGCTGTGTGCCTTGGGTCTGAGGGGTGATTTTCTTAAATCCAGCTGCTCTAGTCACACATGTTTTTACTGTGGTACTGTAAAAGTACACAGTCTCTGGGCAGGAATGTGTCCAGGAACAAATAGGTGGAAAACCTCAGTGTTTCTAGGAAGATAAGCAGGAGTTATCATTATATGAGGGGCACTCCCTTCGATGTTGTCATGGTAAGGATAACATATGACCATAAACACCATAGGCTCAACATCTCTGCATGAAATCAAAGGGTTGTGCATTATCTGGTGAAGAACAGCTGAGAAATTCAGCTGGGTTGGCAAAGAATGGCATTCAAATTATGAGCTCCAGCCTTAATCCTCCCTTTTGGATGGGCAGCTGAAGTCTTTCAGGATGGTGCTGGAATCCAAAACCATAAGAAAGATAAAACAGTGCCTGAGGAGAGAGCAATTTCTGGCTGCTACAGTGCTTGTGAACTCCCAGCACAGGTGGGGAGCACAGAACTGATGGAGAACCTGGAAGTGATGGAGTCAGTGGCTTCAAGGATACCATTACCATACACAGATGAAGATGCTTTTTGTAGGAGATAGGTTGCCAGAAGTGGGGTTGGAGAAATGTAGACTCCTTACAGCCTGAAGTGTATTTGAAATATAGTGTCACCAGCTGGCCTGAAATAACTATATCCCATGGCAGTCTCCATGGGAGCAGCATCAAGGGGCTGGCTACAAGGGAGACTCGGGGTGAGGATGGTCTCTGTTTGTTACATAGCACTGATGGGAGGCCTCACCACTGGGACAGTCCTGCTGAGGTCAGAGAAAAAGCCAGTGGTGACTGGTAAACTCTCTAGCTTACTAGCCATACCAAAAGAGATGTTACTACCTTTAACCCTTTCACCAGTGCCATGAGAAGCAATCCCATCTTTGCAAAGAAGGAATGGTGGCAACTCTGGACACTAAGAAAACTGTCCCACTTCTTCATTAGAAATGCATTTACTTTTCCTCCTGCTAGTGTGACAAAAGGACACCTTTGTCATAGGATTTATGGGTAAAACCTAGTAAACAACAACATTTTAATAAGAGAAAATGCTTTTGGCAGTGCTGGAGCTTTTGCTGTAGCAGGATTTACTATTAGTTTAGTAAGATTAAAAGGGATCAGACATGTTATGTGAGAAAAAAAAAATATAAACTTTAAAGTTCTTTAATGCTTAGCCCTCCTGCTTCAGGTATAAGGCTGCTGGCATCTTCAAAGATGCCTTTCCATAACTCCTGTCACTCACCCTACAAATTGCAGTGGCAACCCAGTGTGGGCAGGGAGGAATAGCACTAGTGATGTATCTGGGATGGCAGCTGCCAGGCACACAGAGGCCAGCCAACAGCTGTGGAGAGTATGGACTCCCTCCCGTCTAGTCACTCCTGTGATTTCCAAGAGCACCAGAGTTTCAGAGGATCCCAAAGGAGCCCATGCAGGGAGACATCGTTCCTCCTCCCCTCCGCGAGCTGGCTGCAGGCACGTCCGCCCTGCTGTGATACGCACATTTCAGATTATCTGACCTTCTGCAGTCTGGTTGTTTTGGCTGTGCAGCCTTGGTTTATATTTGGTCTGGGCTGGCTTTTGCTTTGCAGATCAGGTGGGAGGGTTTAACATTGTGTTTCTGGGGATTTGGGGATTTCTTCTTGCTCCCTCTCCCTCTCTCTTATTTCTCAATGATTTCTCAGGCTGGGTCAGGTTGATCTGTGTGGGATCCTGGCAGTGCACCAGAGTGTAGCATAAGCAGTGCTTGTAACATTGATTGCATTGTATACTCAGTCACTGGGCTGCTTGGGAGCCGGAAAACCTTTTACAAAACAGCAGATTTGTCCCCATTGAGCACACTTACAGCAAGTAAAATGAATAAAGAGCCAACCGCAGGCAAACCTCCAGGTATCTCTTGGGCAGAAAATGTACCAGGATATATCCTGTCACACTGCAGCCTTCTCACACTCGTGGGAGATCAATGCCAGTTCTATTTGGCAATACTGCTTCTTTCTATGGGTTATTTTGCTTTAACTGAATTATGTAGACATAAATCCATCCTCAGTCATACACAGAGGTCAAAGCAATCTTTGCAAAGTCTGCTCAGTCCTGATTTTTCCCTCCACCTTCTAACAACTCTGTTTTGCTAGGTTATGGCCTCTTCTAGACCTCTAGATCACTGTTCCTACCAGCAGTGCCAGGTGATCCAGCAGAGCCATGGAGGCAATTGGGTGATCCCATGAAGACTGCTTGCTTCCTCTTGACCACATCCCAGGGCTGTCTCCAGGAGCAGGCTTCATAAGAAAGCCTTTGAGCTTAGAAATTCTTTTCCTTATGATGCTTCTATGGGTTGCTGTGTGTCATTGTCTGTTCCCTTCCTCACTGGGAAGGCCAGCGTGAGCACTCTGCACTTGCAGATTCCCTGCGAGTTTCCCCAAAGCATCCATGAGGTATCCAAGGCAGCAATATAGTGTCTGCAGACAGGTGGAGGCCGAGGTCAGAGGAAAGGTGGGTCTGTACCTAGCAGAATAAAATTACCCAGGTTAAGCTGGTGCTGGTGCCTGAGGAGAGACAGAGGGGGGTAGCATGCTGAGGCTGCCTTTTCCAAAGGTTGGACAGATGCAGGAAGGAGCTTGCCAGGCACTGCACACACCCAAAAGTCAGTTTCTAATTTGAGAAATTTTCTAATGCCCACTGTACCCTGGGGAACGCAGCCTGTCAGAAGGCATGAGCTGAATGTGGAGTCCTCCTGCCACGCAGCTCCATACCTCTGTCCCCAGCAGAGAAAGGGGACATTGTGATGGCCAGGAGCACCATGCCAGGAAGGAAGTAGCCTGGCCAGAGCACAGCGGGCAGCCTGCAGCCGATGCCATGAACCCTTTGGGACACCTATGGATGTGGTCAGAAGGGAATAGCATAGTGGGGAGGTCTTCACACACCTCTGTGACAGCTTCCACATTGCATCACAGCCTTTCTCCCTACCTCCTTAAAGGGAAAGAAGAAGGTGTGCAGGGAATGGGGTCCCAGCAGCCCCTGGGGGCAGGTGATCTCACATTAGGCTGGAGGCAGTCTCACTGTTGGACAGGCAGCAGCCTCATGTAGGTTTTGCACTCCCACGGGTTTAGAGCTCTTCCGGTTTTGAAGCAAATGCTCTAAGCTGGGCTGCACTTCCCTGTTGCTCTGACACCCGAAACCCAGCATTAGGTTTATGAAGCTCGCAAGGCAGCCTCGTGAGATGCTTGCCAGGACATGAGGCTAATAATTTAATCAGGTGAATTCAGACTGGGTTCTGTGGCGGCTCAGGTTGCATTATATAACAGGATCTACAGGAGACTTTGCTGGGTGATAGGCTGGAAGCTGCACAGCCTGCTCCAGGATGGCCATTAAAGAGAAAGCCTGCCTCTGTTTTGTACCCAGTCCAATGTAATGAAGTCTCATGAGGAGAGAAATGTGTCTTCCTTTCCATAAAACTGCAGCAGGGCTTTGAAAATTAAAATAGTTTGGTTTTATAACAGAAAATATTGTGCTGTGGCTGCCCGCTTCCAAAGCAACAGCCAGAAGTGGTGCAATTCAGTCTAAGAGACTGCACACAGGTTTCCATCCAGCTTTTAAGGGGGTTTAACAATCCAGCCAGCTGGCCTTACTGAGGCACTTCACCCCACAGACCTGCAAAGTCTATTAGCACATGATATCAGGGGCCTGGGGCAGGAGGCTGGGTGAGAACTGCTGCTCTCCTCAGGTGCATGAGGTCTCCTGGGCCGGTATGCCATGCTCACTTGCCAGCCCTTCCTTGGTGGGTTTGATTAGTCTCTGCCCCACACTCAGTGTGTTCACAGCCTGCCACTGCAATGGCACTGCCTGTGTGACTGAGGGCACTGCTGCAGTGTGTGACAAAAAAACATACAGGAGATGAGAGCAGGAAAGATTCAAAAACTGCAGCAGAGATTGTGCCTGCAGAGGCAACACAGAGATTGCTTTGTAACAGACAGAGCATCAGGTGGGGAGGGACCAGCACACAGAAATCTCAGCTTTTTGGGCCATTTGGACCCCACTCATCCTTCCCTTCCTTCCAGGTGCCCCACTAAATCCGCAATGGTCACACTGAACTGCAGACCCAGCAGCCCTGGGAGATGAGTCAATCTCTAGGTGGGAATCCAAGGCTTACACTTAGGTTCATGCTGTTATTTTAGTTTGTGGTGTTTGCTTCTCATTACGGTAAGCTCCTAGGAATGTCAGCACCAAAATAGCACAGAATCACAAGGTTACCTGGCGAAGAATGAAGTAAACAAGAGGGATATTCTTTCTCTCTGCTTCTCTTTTATTTTATTTTATTTTTCCTAAAAAGAGGAATCTTGAGTACTGACGTTGAACATCAGGGTGGAGATTGCAGGTTTGGAGATTAGATGTATCTAGACACAGGAGGTGTTTCATGTAGGCTGTGCCTAACCTCCTTTGAGGAGATGTGCAGCTGAGGTGCCATAGGTCTGCAGCAGCAGTGGAGATGCCATTCCTGATGGCCCATCCTTGACAGACACAAAGGTGGGGCTCGGCCAGTTCTGGGGAGCACCAGTCTCCTGGGAAGAATCAGCCTACTTATCTCTGGTAACTGGAGCTGACACTGCAGGATGATCCAGCAAAATAAAAGGGCCCTTTGGAAGAAGCTGGATATTAGGGATGTTGAACTGGAATCCCTGCCTCTGACCCCCAATTCCAAGGGCTTATCCCAGAGGAATTATGAGCATATGTAGTTCTGTGCTCAGGAACTTCATCTGCAGCAGACAGCCCCTGGCTTTCTCTCAGAGGCACAAACAAGCACACACAGCCTCTTTCCAAAACCACTCTGAGGTCTCCCAGTATAGCAGTGCACAGTCCAGAAGGGAGTCAGAGCTGTGCTTCTCTGTTTAAACTCCATGAGAAATCAGAGTAGGCAAAAAACAAAATCAGCATCTGGCAGACAGAGAGGGGCCAGGAGCGACTTCTCTGTTTCTAAGAAGGCAGTTCAGATGGTGGGAAATATTTCAGCCGTGCAGTGGCAGCAGTGGTAACCTGGCACTAGGGCAGCTGGGGTCTGGTTCCCTCCTCTCCTGGGCTCTTTGTGTGACCTTGAGCACTGGGCTTGTACAGAGCCTGCATTGGTGCCCTCACTGCAAACAGTCTCCACCTGCACAAGGACAGGTGCATTCAGGACAGGAGGGTTTCCTGGTGACCTGAGGACCCCATTAGTATGTGCAGGGACCAGTCCACTCCTTAGAGCCACAGCAGGAGATGGGCACAGTCAGCACCTCTGCTGCTGCTTCTCTGTGTCACTTGGAAAGGACATTGCCTGGTCCAAGTTTCTGAGAGGGCACTTGGGGGGGAGGGTCACACTGAGACCTGGGCTCTCCATCTGCAAATTAACAGCTCAGGCTGCCAGCTGAGGGATTGTGCAATGCTCCTCCTCTGCCTAGAGGATGCCAGGGGCAGCAGCAGAGACAAACAGCAGGGGTCTCCTCGGAACAGAAACCCCCCCACGCTGAAGGGGACTGCTGAGGTAAACAACACTTTCCAGCATTAGCTGCTCTCCTCATCTCCCCTTCCACTATTTGAAAAAGAAATCTACTATACAGAAAACTGTTAAAAGCAACAAAATGAAAAACAAAAACAAAAACAAAAATGAAAACAAACCCCCAAAACACCAAACATCCTTCTTACAAAACCAAAATAACCTGCATATAGCAAAAGTTAAAATGCAGCTCCAGCTGCTGTACCTGGCTGGGGTGTAATGGTTCTGTGGGATCACCCATAAGCCAGATAGTCAAGATAAGCCAGCAACTGTGCCCTTTATGCCCATATTTTGCATACTAACAAAATTATAAAAAAGTCACCATAGTTTCACTGGCCACACTGCACACATGGCTCAGGGTTCCATGATGGAATATTATGACAAAACTGGGGAGACTCCAGACATGAGGACATGATGGCAGCACTTTCTGTATCAGCAAGGAGGGACAAGCATGTGGGGCACTGCTGTGGGAAGAGGTGCAACAGAAATTGCCTATCTGTTGCAAGGGCAGGGATGAGTGTTGGAATGAGGAGAAAGGTGGAGTAGAAAATAAGGTCCAGAAATGCAGCTTTGGCCTTTTGTCTCCCTAACCTTCAGCAGATAAACCTGTGGGGAACACATACACAATTTCTTCAGACATATTTGCATCATTCATCACACTAAAAACTCTGTTGGAGTTGCAAATAAATCTGCTGTTGGACTGGGCAGGGAGAGGGCCACAGGTGCCTGATTTGGGGCAGCCTGGCCCTGGCTTCTTTCTCTTCACCCCTTGCCATGCTCAGACCTTAACATACTTTGGAAAGATGTCTGCCTCAGAACAGTGGCAATCACTGTATTTTGCCAGGGGCAGCCAAAAGGTGGAGGCAAGCAACAGCTTCGTGGAACACAAAGGAGCTGTGAAACCATCCAAGTTAGCAAAAGGGGCAGCAGCCCCAGTAGACACCACCGGCACAAGAAATTTCCAGGCGTGGGCAGGTTTAAGTTTTTCTACTAAAAGTTGCAGGGGCTTCCCAAGGGAGAGAGGTAACTCATATCTCTGCAGTGCTTACAGGCCCAAACCAGCCAAGTCACAACCCAGCAAACCCAGGTTTTGTGCCTGCAATTAGGTGACAGGATGGAGGTGATTCATGAGATACCACAGGACACAAGGTAACAGAGGTCCTGGCTGAGAGCGCTGCAGGGACATGCAGACATCAGGAAAATCTGGGCAAAAGATTTCAGTTTGAAGGGACTTTGAATGGAGGAAGGTGTAGTTTCAGCTGGAAGGCCTAGGGACCTTCAGGAGGAAGGGGAGGAAAGGTAAAGCTTGGTTTGGGCTTCAGGGTCTACTTAAGAAGCATGTTCTGTCAGGCCAGATGAGTCCTGGACTGCTGTGTGGCCATTGGTATCTGGTTGAACTTGAGCATAGGAACATGCACAGACCATGGGAAGAGGCTCCACCTCAGCGTGGATAAATCTGATGCAGAAGTGCTGGAGGAGGCAGAGAGTAGTGAAAATGCAAGTCGTCACATTATAGCTATAATTTATTTACAGGTAGTTGTGGGTCCCTTTAAAAGATAGAGAATGGTGCTAATAATGCCAAGGTCATGGGTTTGATCCCTGTATGGACCATTTCACATAAGAGTTGGACTTGATGGTCCTTCTGGGTCCCTTCCAACTTCAACAATTCTGTAATTCTGTAATATGATGATTTTACACCTTACATAAAGAAAGAGCACTGACAAAAAAAGATACCTTGAAACTGAGGACTGAACTCTGTGCAGACATAAAACTGTTGTAGGTGATCCTAAATTGCTTCAGAGAGAAGCAGAAAACCAGAGCAGGTGGATAAGTATGGAGAGGTTGTGTGCACAGGGAAGGTGGAGAGGAAACCAGTCACGATGGTAGGAGTGGCTCAGGCTCTCCTGTTAGAGTTTGTTTTACACAGACCCTATCACTCTTGCAAATTATTCCATTGCAGCACTGGGATGAAAGCAGAACGTAGATCTCACATCCATTTTAACCACTTCCTCTCCCTTTTGGCTGAAGAGCTGAGCTCACAAGATCCCACAAAGGTCACCCTGCAACAGGATACCCATTCAAGTGACACGGAGAGATCTTACTCCTCTTCTTTAACAGGCCATTTTCCTTTCATGGTGTTTTCCTCCTATGGTGGCAGGCAGGGGAAGGATTTCACGGGGAACACAGAAGGAGTGGGAGCTGGTACACATCACCATGGAGGGCTTTCGTGGTCCTCTGCCACAAAAGGCTCTGAACCCTACTTCCAATTTTCCTCTACGAGGAAGAAACTCTGCACCAAATCCATTAACAATGGCTCTCCTCAGCAAGTCCATAGCCTTCAGGATGTCTGGAAGCATGGGCTGCTGTCTGCCTGGGGCTTTCTATTTGGGAGGCAGCTTCGGTGTCTTCAGACGTTATCCAGTAGCATCTATTTCCACACTCTCCTTTACAGATGGTGCTGCTGCAGGAACCCCAGGGTTCAAACTTACACCCAGCTGCTGGATGTGCTTGTGTAAGGACAGAGCAGCCACAGGCAGGCAAAGCAGAGTGTAGCCTCCTTTATTACAGTGTATAAAAGCAAGGGATGTGTTTATGGAGGTCAGAAAGGGCTGGCTCTGGACTTGAGATATTCTTCAAAAGGACAAGAGCCAGCTGCTATGGGAAGCAATCTCCATCTTGGTCCTCAGTTGCATGTCAAATGTAACAGCAATCATTAAACAACAGTTGATAATGCTCACAGCACTAATAGTCTTGAGACATTGTACAAATGGTCACTCAGTTAAGTATTTGCAATAAAATCTGCCTGAGAAGCATTTTTTCTCCAAGAAGATGATTTTTGGCCCATGCTGAATTTTTTCTTTCCTGTGTCAGGGTCTGGTTCCTCCCTGTTTGGCAAGTCATCACATTATTTCCAGGTGGGCAGAAGATGAACACTTGATAGAAATTCATTTTTAGGTCTAAAGGGGTTCTTATCACTGCCAAACACCTGAAACTCCCCATAGTTTCCATTTTTATCTGAGTCTTGGACAACCTTAATACAACTTCAATCTTTTGCCTGAAATTAGGGTTTAAAGGTTGAAGACAACATCTGCAATAGTCTTGGGAGTGAGCCTGTGCAACACTGGATTTCACATTAAAATTTCCCTCATTTGCTTCATACGCAAATCAGCTTTATATACCTTGTAAGAGTGCTCAGAAAGCGCTTCAAGTTCCAGAGAACAAAGTGGAGGTATTATTAGCAGAGAGGAAAGAGCAGAGCTCTTGCTCTCTCTGTAAGCAGGCATCATGCTGAGCAGGAGGTATTAAATAGTTTCCTCTGAGACAACTTTGGCTCCTTCTGTTACACAGTTTTACTCAAGTGTTCAACAAATTATCTCATGAAGGAAGCAAATATCACAAGAACAATGTCCCTCGTATGTCTCGCAGGGGTTGAAAACCACAGCATGGAAAGAGCAGCCTCAGCTCCCTAAACAAGTTGAACAGAATGGAAAGGCACAGAGAGGGAAATCCTCTCTGACTTTGTTATGGAAATGTGATACAGTTTGACATTTTAATTGCGATTCTCCCCTTATTATCTGGCACACGTTCATAGTGCCCAAGATGTTGTTTAGTGAATCCAGCTGCCTCCTCCGCTCCGTTTGAAGTCCGGTGACTCCGCGTGATAGGGGAGTGTGAGAGTCAATGTGATTTGTGTATGAGGAAACATAAATATGTCACAGGAGTTTAGTCTTATAGGTCTGCAGAGTTTATACTCACAAAATCTGTTGTACCCTTGTTTACACACCCAGATCCAAAGGCCTGACACACCCTCGCTCTAGCTCAAAGCTTTCATCATTTCTGCCTCCTCTCTAATGAGGCCATTGCAAAGCATGTGGATGATGTTTGACCACAGTTTAATATATCCAGGAAAATGTGTTTTCAAATGTTAAGAAGAGCTTTAATCAAAGTGATTCGTTGTCATTAGCTGAGATGAGCACACGCAAGGTTCTGCTGCCACATGTACAAACTCCTAGGCATGGGCCTCCTCATGTGCCAAAAACTTGTCCCCGCCAAAAAAAAAAGAGGAGGGCTTGCAGATATATGAATTTTAGCACACCTCTGAGCATAGACACCTGAGCACAGAGATGCAGCTGCACTTAAATGATGAACAGTGTTCATGCTCTTCCTGCAGCTTACTTCTGCCAGCCAGAATTGTTGAATAAACTCATCTGTTTGGTACTGGTTTTCACCTGAACTTCACTTCTGCTGCCAGCTACAGTGGAAGGCTAGGCATAAAATGGTCCCATGATTCTATGTAACAGAACAACGGAAAGATTTAGCAATGGGCAAATTTAAAAACAAACCATAGGAAGCCCAGGGGTCTAACTTAAGGGAAGAGACTTTCAAGAACATCCTATTGGAAGCAGATGTCCTAGTCTCTTACTCTCCTTCAAACCCCAGGTTGTAAAATCTGTGTTTCTAAAAATGAGAGATGGTAAGAGCCTCCCTTTGGATAGGAAGTTCTTTGAGAGAAGCAATCATGTGAATTCAATGACTGAGCCTGTTTCACCTTAGGACTACAACTGTCTTCCTGAAAGCAGTAAGAACTCTGCCCTCCTTCGAGTGAGAGAAAACTGTTTGGTAATTAATATTGCTGATACTGCTGGAATAAATGTCCCAGTAAAGGCTACCACAAAAAGGCTTGGTGATCTTCCTAACTCCAAGTCCAGTGCTTTCTCCAGTACTGGGAGAGCGGGGAAGATTTTTGGCAGGACACACTTGAAAAATCTGTCAAGAGATGAGACCTATGTCAGTGGAGCTTTATATAAAGGTGTCGCCTGGGGAACATCCAGTTCTGTGCCATCTCACTCTTAATTGAGGTCTGAGCTGTTACATTTCTCCTGCTTCTAACCTTTACTTCTAAACCCCTGATGAGTGAGTTGGTGTGATAAGAAACCAAAACTGAGTCAGTTTGAGGAACAGGATTCAAAGTAACATTCTGTTCTGGATGCTCAGACAGAAACTTTCATGAGTAGTAAGAGAATCACCCCATGGATTATGTCAGCTGATTGCAGGACCAAATGACTGGAGCTTTGCCTTCTTGGACACACAAAAGATACCTCCAATTTTTAAAGAACAGTTTTAGAAAAGACACATAAATTGGGCCTAGATACACAGGTCATAATTTTCAAGGGGTCTGGACACACGTTTCAAGTAGCAGCATTTCCTGCTCAATTTCACAAGAAAGTAGAGTTTTTGTTGAGAAGAAATAGAGAAGTGTGGCTTAAGCATAGCATCTAATGATACTATGATGATGTGATTAGCATGGGAATTGAGTAGAAGCTCAAATTGTTCTTCTCATTACTTCTTTAACATTCATTCATCAATTAACTGCAAAGTGACTTGACCCCCAGATACATGACTACAGGCTGCTATAGTCACACAAGAAATGAAATTAACACTGCAGAAATTACATCCTTGCTGCCAGCAGCCACCATGTCCTAGTCTTCACCACACTTCACGTAGCAACCCACTGAGCTGGGGAAATGGCTGACGAGAGGTAGAAAAGAAGCAGGTGTGGGTAAAACAACCCTTAGAGAGCATTTCAAATGGGCTTACTATATTTTATCCCACCTGTGTCATCTTAGTAATCTCATTGTCCATCTCTTCAACATTATTTCTTATTTATGTCCAGAGTCTTGGCAAAGGGAGCTGTTTGGTGCCCAAAGCCAGGCTGAAGCCAGGGCTTTAGTGATAAGGGAACATGGAAATGAAGCCAATACTTATTTTTGTCTCTAAAGCATGCGCCAGATACTATAGCATGAGCTTTGTTTGCCCTTACTTGTCTTCACACCAAATGCTCAAATCATGTGAGAGTGGGGGGGCATTCAGGAGCATTTTGCTGAGTGGAAGCTCCTCAGGAGGACTTCTCTCTCTCCTGCCTTCACCCTTTTGTTTGAGGAAAGCTGGCCCCTGACCTGCCCAGAGCATGAACTCAGTTAACACTTGAGCCAGTTAGAGGCCAAGCAACTTAGGAACCTCTCATCTGCTGGCAGTTACTGCAGGGAAATTGCACAGGAGCAGGGAACTAAACACAAAGAAGTGAATTTGCAGCTGATCTGGGTGAGAAGAGCCCCCATGTTTTAGATGGCCTCATATCTATTTCCACCAGCAGAAATACTGCCACCCTAGCCACTGAATCAGAAATCTTGGGGTTAAAAGTGGAGCAGTATCCACCTGATAAAGATGATTTGCTCTTTTGCTGTAATTGTGGTGCTCAGAAATGCAATTGATTGTAAAAGTTCCATGAGCTCCAAGATATCAGCTGAGCCACAGTACCTAGCCATTCTCAGCCTCCTCACCCACAGCAAAGGAGCAGTTAAATGCATTTTGTGGCAGCAGTGAAACCTGCACCCCCCCATCTCATATTTGTGAAGTGCTCACACATAGAATTCATTCCTCTGTCCAGCTGACACATGGCAATCTCCAATGACAGACCATATGTCTGGGTCTTCAGAAGTGATTTAGGCTGAGTGACTGATTTGTCCAGGGCAGAGAAAAACATACTTTTGTGGTCCTAAAGGAAGCCAGCAAAGATATTACCCAGCCCATCTGCCAGTCACTCCCTGTTGGCTAATGGGAGTTCTCTCTCATCTGGTCTAGAGCAAACTTTTTAGTGCAAACCAGTTCTAGCAGTAGGTTAAACTAAACCAGATGACTCTGTCCTTCCTCATCTGAGGAACATCACCCTAGCAGAGCTGTGGGATGTCATACAAACTCCAGCAGAAGCATCATTGCAAGTGGGTATTGAGTGCAAACATCCTCAAATTTTCCTGGTCACTTGCAAAGTCAGTGTGCATCTTTGTTCTCAGTGGCAGTGATCATTTCATTCACTGCATTGCCTAGGTCATTTACCTAAACCACGGGATCCTTCCTGGTTATTCCATATGGGGGGCAGACATACTCCACATGCAATGGGAGCTGCCTTACAAAGCATTGCTGGGGGCACTGCAGGAGAAGTGAGTTTCTGCAGCCAACTACTGACATTGTATAGCCCTGCTCCTTTCAGGAATCCACTAGCGAGACCCTTTAACCACCCATTCCCTTTTATCCCTGCCTGACATTGCTGGTTTCACTGACTCTCCTCCTCTCCTCCTACCCCCATCTCTCTTTATGTGATCACCTAACCTCTCCAAAATTAGTAGTGCTATGTTTAGCCTGTTCTGGCACTCCGGGCACTCCAGGCAATCCACATCTCAGCACGGTGGATGCTGAGATGGTCTCACAGGGACTCTACAAATTTCCACTGCTATCGGAAAGAGGAGTGTTTTCAAAACTGGTGACACCGGATCCCAGTGAGTGAACTAAACCAAGAGGCTGGAGCCTGTGAAATGTTCTTAATATAACCATGGCAAATGGCTCCCATCTTGTGTTACTGAAGCCCCACAGTCATGTGCCCCAGCAGCCCATGTTCCTATCAAGCAGGAGGGCAAAAGTGTGAGGTCATTTCCAACTACTCTGTTTCTGTGACATCATCACAGGAAAGCCAAGCATCTACTCATTTTAGGCGTGGGAAGTCAGAGGAAGGGGCAGGTGCAGGACTTCAGCTTTCCTTTCTGCTTCTATGTGAGCCAAGCATAGTTTTGAAGGGTAGAGTGGGGTCATTTTCCTCCCCTATCCTCCTTCTTGGAGGACACTGTAGTTATATCACTGGCAGCTATTTAGGAGTTCTGGGCTGAGGCAGCTTAGCCCTCCCAGAGTATGCAAGAGCCATCTACAGGTGATGGGAGATAAGGCGGCACAGCCCTACCTTCCTCTGCCCGAAGGAAGGCAAAATGCTCACCCCAGATGCTAATCCCAGCTTCCCTGCCCTACAAGGCATCTCCGGGGCCACAGCCATGCCTCTCACGGGCACCCGTGCCTTCTGTCAGTGGCCACAACCTCTTGCAGCTCACAGCTGCTAATTTCAAGACAAGGAGCCACCATCTGAGCTTGCTGAGAATGCTGGTGGTCCCTGGGGTAATGAACCCTGTCCAGAGGGCCACAGAGAATGTGCCACTTGCAAGCCACCATAGGTGTGAGAGCCCCATGGAGACAACTGAAGCAGCCCTTCACATGCCTCTAGTGAGGCAGCAGGAAGCCAGACCTGTGTGAGGCCCAGAGAGTGGATTCACAGAGCAAGAAAGGGACCTTCACCCCTTAATCACCAGCCTTGAGATCTGACCATGTTCCAGACAGCTTTGCTAGCTGCTGCATGATGCTTACCTGTGGCAACCTTCGTGACCACCATACCAACACACAAGAGGAGGCAAAGCCCATCTGGCTTCTGGAGAAAACACAATGGTCATGCACACGATACTAAGGAGGGTCAGTCTTGCATTGAAAAGAGAGGGCTCCAGATGGAGAGCAGTGATTGCAAAACATTTAGAAAAAAATAGGAACTTCTCCTATTCAGAAAGGTTGGTGTGAATTGCTGTTGGAGGCAGGAGAAAGTCTAGACTGGTAGATGACTTTTACTCAGTAGTCCTTGAGAGGTTTCATGTAAATCTTTTAAATTTTGTACATTTGCTTTTTTCATCCACTGCTACCATAACAGTTCCCTCTTTCTTCCTCTTGTGTTTCTACATGGACCAATGCTCACAAGAGAGAGTAGAAAAGCTCTGGGCATTCTCTGTGCCTAAAATTATACTGATCTCAAGAAAGGCATCTGGTGTTTCTCTACCACAGATATTTGCCAACTCATTGTTTTTGCTTTCTTTTTATCCTCTTGCCTCCAATATCTCATTCTCTTTGTTTCCATTCAGAGTTTCCTCTACTGCCCCCACCATCCCTCTGTCCTCTTCCATTTGTTTCCTCCATACTACTCTCATTGAACCTAGCTCTGGCTTCTGAGTGCTGTAGCCCCCAAGGGCTCTGTCTGACTGACACACAAAATATTTTAAAGAGTGTGGACTTAGCCCCAGTGAGGTGAAAGAGCAGTAGTCAGCATGTATGAGCTGTGCAGCATAATAGAAAATACAGCTTTTAATTAAAACTGGTATTTCGGGACCTCTGCTGGTGGCAGCCCTGCTGAAATATGACATTGCTGAAGCCCCATGGGTTGTAGTGTGACCCCATTCACAGGAGCTGCCGCTCCTAGCATCAGTGCCAGCCCTTGGAGTGATGGGAAGTGCTCAGTGTAGTGGCCAAATACCCAGCTTGGGCTCAGAGCACTCCCATGACAGCATGGCAACAGCTTTGTAGCCTGGAGAAATGACCTGTGTGGCAAAGTGCAGGTCACAGCCATGGCACTGCTTTGCATATTGTTTTCAAGAATATACATTTTAAATTACATGAAATTGAATTGTTGTGGCATTGTGTCCCTGTTGTCACATACATAAGTAGGACTAGATCCCAGGAGACGAGGAGCAAAGTCTTCCAACATTAACCCTGTTTATTTGACACTGGACAGCACTTGCTCTTACACCTTGTTCTGCCTGTATCTCATTTCATTTATTCCTTTTTGTTTTGGTACTTGCTGCAGATGACACTCCAAAGCACTCTCTGCAAGGACATCATCATGCCTCTCCCAGCAGGATGCAGCATCCCAGCTCTCTGTTCACTCCTCAGCCCCTTGAAGGTATCACCACGGCTGCAGGGAGGCACAACTGGGGATTAGAGCCTAGACAAGCCTTGATTTTCTCCTTGTGATGCTACTGCCTCCCTGTGATACACGGGGCAAGTCACTTGGACCTTGATCTGTGAAGACAAGCACAGCTTTCTCAGTCTTGGTTCTGCAAACCTGATTAACAGTGCCGCCTCATTTCACAAGGTACCACAGTGGAAGCGGATGTGCCCTACAGACAACTCACAGGACCAGGATGATATCTCAGAGACAGAAAGAGCAGCAGGCTGAGCTCGTTATGAATAATTCCCTTTAAATGGAAGCAGTGCTTCTCACGTGTCCCTGAATACCTTATCCCTCTGGCACAAGTGGAAAGGGCACTGGGAACCTCAGCTTGCCCAATTTGGTTCCTGTGCGCGCGGTGCCCTTGTACAATGAAACCGATGAGCGTTCAAAAAGCTGCAGCAGCTTGACACAGCACTTCTCATTTTTCTCTGTGCCCTTTCAGCCAGTCCATGATCTGTGCCCAAGGCATGCCTCAGAGCTGAGTGTCTCTCAGCTCAAAGTCATGATGTTACCTTCTCCTGAATTTTTGAGCAAAAAAATACCTGTTCCGTGGGTGGGCTGTGAGATCGATGTTTCCCATCAAAGGTGAAGTGAACTAGTGCTCTGTCCTTCAGGGTGAGTCTGCCAGGGGCCAGTCACTGAATAGCACTTCAGAGAAAATCAGAGGGGGAAGAGAAACTAGGTTTTTAGCATAGAAGAAAATACAGGTTTTCAGGTACACCTGGTGCCCAAAGCCATAGCTCATTTGATAAATAGAGGTTGCTTGTTTGGACTTTTTTTTAAATTTATAATATTTGGGTGGATCGTGGGGAACAGCTCCATAATTTGGACCCAGCAATACCTCTACCTATCAGCAGAGGAAACAAACAGCAAAGAAGAGCTGCCAGCAATGTTCCATCACCAGCACTGCCCTCGGTGAGACCCTGGGGCTCCTTGGTGCCAGATCCCAGTGTGGGAGTATGACCCTCCAGGTGGGAAGAGGAGTCAGCAGTGACTGAAGATAGTCATTCTCTCTCCACAGAGTGCCTCAGAAGTCTGGCAAGGAAAAGGAAGGACCACCAAGAAAAATCCAAGTTCATGCTGGCTGCTGGTTCAACCTGGGAATGAGGTTTCAGAGTAGGAGCTGCAGGTCTAGTTTGGATTTACTGGGGAATGTTTGCTACAGCTCTGGGAGTGGAGGTCTTTATGACTGCTGCAGTGACGTAATGGAGGGAAGACCAGGGTTCTGCCATTTAGCCCCAGACTTCCTGAGTGGAGACCCTTGAGAGCTTCCCCAGGCTGTGCAAGGACTGCAGAGCACAAGGTACTGATCGTCTTCCCACTTTTGGCCTTGCTGAGGCCCTTTTGAGGAGAATCATCCCCTCTGGGGGATGGAGGAAGAGGAACTGCCCCTGATGTTGTCCCTCAGCACCTGTCCTTCAGGACATGTTCAGGGGTACTTTGGCTGTCAGCAGAGCTCAGTAAAAGAAAGTCCTGAAAAACCCACCCTAAGGTACCCTGTCCTTTTTATCCACAGTTTTAGGTCTTTCACACACCAGCAAGTATGGAGTTAAGACTGCAGTTCAGATGAAATCCAAACATTTGCAAGTGTGGGAATTCCCAAAGAAAGCAACAAAACTACCTTCACTCTGCCCTCCCAGCAGTACTTTTACACAGCCTGCAGCTGAGTCTGCCTTGGCCAGCTGCAACAAAGGCTTTAATCTTATCAGTGACCATAAAAACTCAAATTCCTCTTAGGAGAATTGCTGATGGGGACACTAGTGCTAAGCCTGGCTTCTTTTGCAGGCTTGTGCAGTCAACAGCAGGAAAAAATGCTATATCACAAATTCCTGAATCAGATTCCTATATCATCCCCCACTCCACAGCATTCAAAATGGCTTTTCCCTCCATCACTCTAGGGGTAGGATTTTCACATTATTGAAATTAAACATGTACAATGCACCCTGCAGGCTGCAGAAGTGGTCTGCCCCAACAGCAGGTGTGCTTGGTTGCAGGTGGGGCTGACAGCTCCCTTGCATGGCTCCACCAAAAATGCAAGACAGGACTGTGTGCCTGTAGGCAGAAGCTCCTGGCAAAGACATGATTCCCCCTGCAAAGTGCAGTACGTTCAGCAAGGATGGTGTACATCCATGGGAATGGCTTGGCATTTTGATGACGTGAAAGCAAAGCTTCAAGTGCTCATCTCCCACCTGGGCTGTCTTCCATGTATGAGGGCAGGTGCTAGAGCTGGAGAGCAATAGGTGGGGTCAGGTCCCAGACATGGAGCTGAGACCTGCGTTACACGTCAGTGACTAATTTTGGTGTTACTGACAAACAGAAAGGTGTTGATAAGGTTGTCTCCCACAGTCTGTAATTTAGAGGTGTGAGCTCCATCCCACAGATACTTGGACCTTAGGCAGGAAGTGGTGAGGAAGATCTCCCACATGCATGGGCCTTTCCTGGGCTACACTCAGCTGTCTCTCCCTTGCACACCTGCCACTGCTATCATCCTTCCTGCTGTCTCAGGTTCATCCCACTATCTCCCTTTTTGTCCCCTCTTGAGGTATTTATCTATCACCTGCTATGACCCCACCAGCTATGCCCAGCCTCCCCACATTTTCAGAAGAACTAACCATTCCTGTGCTTCCCTTGCCTCTCCCTTATGGTGAATGTGTTCTCTCAGCCCATTCACCCGCATGCATTTCCCTCCCCATGCACACAGCTGGTCTTTACATGTATGCTTCTCATGTAGGGCTGTGAGATGATCTGAGCGCTGCTCCAGCTTGCTCTGGCCTCTAATGGAGAGGCTTCACCCATGGAAGGAGGTTTCTCCTCTGCTTTGCAGCTGATGGCTCATCTTGCCCACTGGGAAGACCCCCCCAGGATGCCCAAGGACAAAGCACCCTTGTGCCAAAGACCTGGAATGACCGTGCAATGCAGACACACTCGAACGCCCTCTGAGAACAGGTCTGTATGTGCTGCTCATGGCTTTCCAAGGTCTCACTCCTGATGCTGATAGGAAGTCACTCTGCTTACACAGGAGAGGCTGGTGGAAATACTTGGCATGCACTTCAGCTGTTGATAAGACTGGACTATCTGCCAATACATACTGTGCCTCTCCCTCTGTCTGACTTGGAGTGGTCTACAGTTCTCATCTCCATCATATGTCAACAGCTGTGCCTTCTGGCTCCTTCCCCTTGCCTCACCCTTTGTACATCTTGGATTTGAGTTGCTCAGCACAGGGGTTGGCCAAGACCCCAACGCCCAGGTCCTGTGATATCTGACTGCTTTGGGAATCGAACCATGGAGGATATCGAAGAGGCACACAGCAACAGTGCTCGTAACTGCATTCAAACACGTGGCCTCACTTGCAGAAGTGTGCATCAAACCCCAGTGTTGGGCAGAAGTAGATAATGGGTCTCCTTCCTCCCACTGTCAAAGGCTGGGAGGTGACAAAGAGCCATCCTAATTAGGGCCTACAGAGATGACGCTTCCACGGAGAACAAGTTTTATTTATGAGCCAGATTAGGAGGCATTAATTGCTTTCTCTCCTGGTTTCTGCTCAGAAAGGTACAGTAATCACAGGAACATTTTTGACATTGTTGACATAGCTTCCCAGCCCTCCTGCTGAGAAACAGGGACTCTTGCATACTTCAAAAGGGCTTAAAGGCTCGGGTTGTGCCACCACAGTAGTAGTGCCGATCTAGGGCTGGGGTGGGGGGAATTTGCATTAGAAGGATTAAATACCAGGGCTATTGTGGAATTTTAAACTGATGTTTTCCGGCTGACCACAGGCCCAGAGCTTGTGTGTGGCATGTTTGAGCCTCAAAAGTGCTCTTGATCCTCTGATCTTTTATTTCATAACATTTCTCCCCACTCCCTCCCTACAAATGTATTTTGCTTTTCTTTTGGCTGCTGAGCAGACACACGATAGCAAAAGGAACACGTTTGGTTGACAGTACTGAAAGCAGTCTGAAGCTCAGGAAAGCTTTCTTTGGATGTATTTGAAATGCTGAGTGTCTGGATTACTCTTGTAGACCTGGCCCCTGCAGCAACAACGAAGTTAGGACAAGATCCATTCTGATCATTCTGATCCAAGTGTCCTGTGAATCTTTGACACAGTCCTGCACAAACACTAAGGAGTGTTCTTACATCTGATTATCTTATGAGATGTGTGTCTGGCTTGTGGTTCATACAAAACTCTCCTGACTTTCATAGCATGATGCAAACTGAGAGGTTTCTTGCAGCTTCATCAACATAATGGTGTCTCTGCTGAGACAACCCATTACCAAAACATCAGTCCATTATGTATTTCTGGCACTTCTCAAGTACCTCACTCTGCAGGAAGAGATTGATCCTGTGAGGATGCTCAGTCTCTGATACCTCTGCAACCATCATGTTTCTGTGCCAACCTGCCATCCAGCTGTCATTAAACACAGGCTCAGGCTGCACACAGATGTCCTGCTGTGGTAGCAAACTGCTTCTTATTAGGTACTGCAGCTGTTTCTGGGTTAATTCTCAGAGTAGTCAGCCCCCACCCCTGCACAGCATTGTGTAAGAAAAACATGGTTCTGCCAGGGAAAGATATCTGGGGCTGGGGTTTTGGATTGTTTTTTTGTTTGGTTTGTTGGGGTTTTTTTTTTGCTTTGCACAGAGGTGAATAGCCAGCCTTCCAATATTAGCCTTGCCACATGCAGCATCCCAAAGCTGAGCAAGTCTTGCCTTGGCTTGTCTTTGAGACAGACTTTAGAAGATGGAAAGGGCCAGTCTTGGCCTTTAGAATGCAACATTGCGGCTTGATGTCTGAGCAGGGCCTGAAAGGGAGGCACATGCCCCCCACCTGAAGACTGGAAGCCCTGGGGGAGTCCCCTTGCTGCTCCCCCACATCACCACATCACAGCCAGCGAGCATCCCTCCACAGATCATCATGACAGCCCCGTGAAAACAGGGACCCACAGCCTGCTCCCAGCTCTGCCTTGAATCTGGTTGCCTTCCCGGAGCACAGCCCTGTGGTTTATAGGGCACACACACCCTCTGTAAGCAGAACCAGTCTCTTTTCAATGCCATGTGGCCCTTTGTGGCTGAAGGATCCTGTCAGTGTCAGCTAAAATTGCTGGGGATCTAATAGGCAAACATATATCTGTTCCAGTCCTTTCAAGAATCACTCTCTGGTGTTTCTAGTAATTATAATTCAGCAAGAACTTGGCAACCCATCAAAGCTAGCATTTTCCCTTAGTCTGATGCAGCAAAGTAATAAAAGAGCGACCACTAAAGATCTTGGACCAGTAACACAGAGATGCAGCAAGAGGATTCACATTTTTCCCTGCAGCCATGACTCAGCTTTACAGCCCATCCCCTACAGGGTAGTTTCCCCTGAGTTACGGTTGTACCACAGCCAGCTATCTCTCTACCTCATTTCCTCATATGTCCTGGGATGAATCTTCCATGGGAAACTGAGCACACTGTCATGGAAGCACCAGTAGATACAAGCTACAGAAGATCAGGTCCTCCCATCTGCATTTGACAGATGCCTGTTGATTATTTATAATGCACAAGAGGTGCACTTGCTGCTAGACCAACAGCAAACAAGATCAGCCCCTTTCCCAAAAGAGTTTTCCATGAAGATTATGCAGATACCAAGAGGCAAGGCAAAATTAGACATGAAAGAGGAAGCCAACCATGTCACAGAGGAGGATGATGATGGAAAGAGAGACAAAAAGTGTAAGACATTTAGTGGAATCTAAAGGGGATGGTTTGAAGAAGGGAAGAGAAATGGTTTTCTACTCATGAGAAACAAAACATAAAGAGGCAGCAGAAATTTGTCAGAAGTCCCAGAGAATATTGAGAAGACATATCAGCTTCAGGCTTAAAACAAGCACTGCTCCTGCCCTGGCCACCATATCTTATTTGTGCAATAAGACTGTTGGAATCCAGGAATGAATAGTCCTAGAAATGCAGCAGAAGGGGCTGCCATGAGTTAGTCTTTTGCAATATGCATGGATGTGCAATATTCTGGATGTGTAGTACGAAAGGATAAGCTGGAGCTGGGGAAATATAGGCATGATAAGATCTATGCTGTACAGGCCCCTAAAGTCCTGGACACTTGGGAACAATTTGTCTCACTGTACTGCTGTTCAGATCCTCATGTCAGTCTGTTTAGGAAGGGGTAGGCAGGAAAGTATCTACGATACTACAAGAGGAGCATAAAGTCACCACTACATCCTCACAGGAGACACAGAGTACAATCCATCCTGCTTCACTCTTGCAGCTGCAAACTGACAGGAGAAAAGCCGCTGACGAAAAGGAGTCTTTAAATCAACAGACAAGCCAATGGCTTTTTGATTCACAGTGCCCTGATTCAATATCCTGCTGGAACAAGGATAAGTCTCTATTTGATGGTCTACTCAGTGAGACTTTTTGGAATCCTGCACTGACCACATCAGACCACACAATTCCTCTCCTCCTTGCCAGGATGCACTTACACGTTGCCTGGTTTAATAGTTGAGGTGGCCCTTTTATTTCAATCACTTCTTTTCATTTGGCTTCTGCAACCTTCTGAAACCATTTCAAGCTGATTTTTTTCCCCCTGGGCTGAAATTTCTCATGCTCATGCTCAGCTCTGGGTGATGAAAGTTTGACGATAATCTGCTGTTGCTGATGTCTTGACTCAAAAGTGGTGATTTTGGGCTGGAACAACTGGAACTCACTGATACACTGATTGGAGGAGGCACAGAACAAATTGTGCCTCCTCACTAACTCCATACACTATAATTTTCAGGACCTGAGATGTCTCTTCACCACTGCTTCAGCACCCAGCAGTGTCCAGACTCCAGAACACCCTCCTTGCTTCAGTCCATGTTGCCTGCTGATCCAGCATGTATGGTCCTGCTATGGCTTACCCATGGAAATCACTTCATTTAAGAGACATTAGCAAAGTGGTTGATATTATTAAAGAGAAACATAATCAAACAGATCCCACAGACTTAGCAAGCCAAGTTGTTGCAGGGTCATATTGCTTTTCATTAATTTCTTTTCCTTTGATACAAACCTTGTTAATGTGTGGCCCCTGATTTTGCAGAGTGCCCATCCTTTACTCTGTGTGCCTCCCTTGACTTCTAACACAGCAGAGTTTTGCTTTGAAATCCCTCAGGACAAACGGGCCTATTCACAGTATTAAGTGCTGCCCACTATGGTTTCCAGAGCTAGCTTGACTGCAGCACAAGACCTGAGGCTCTTGATTTCAGCTGATTTCCTGTTCTTGTGGGGGAGTGAGCTGCCTCTGTGTAGGTTCTTATGGTTCTCTTGCACTCCCTTGTTCTCTCTTTTTTAGCATCCCTTCACGTCACCTTTTCCGCTCCCCTACACATACTTGTGCCAGGAGACCCCTTCAACACCACCTTCCCCTCCCTGCAGCTGAGCCCTTGGTAACATGATCTCAGCTGGGCACTTCATCTCTCTACCCCACTGGTAGCTCAAGATCAGTCAAGGGTGATATCTGAGCTCACATTCTTTTTTACACGGCCCCTGTGTGCTCTGCAACTGTTGGAAAGAGCCCTGCTGGAGAGTTCCATGAAAGGCAACACAGGGCAGTGGCAGATGACTTTTCATCTTGTTTCACCCTGTAAAGAGCCCAGCTGAGCAGATACCTCAACCCAAACATCTGTGAGAGTGGAAGAGATTAAAAGCCATGAACTTCTTTAAAGTCATGAAGTAGTCTGATAGTGAAGGCATCTGGCATTGGCCAAAAGCTAAGGGGGCATAGCAGGGAAAATTATCCAAAGTCAAGCCAAATTCAAAAGAAGGCCAGAGCTCATCTGTGATCCCCTTACTCTCTCTTGGCACTCTCCACAACCTGAAGCACCCACCAGGGAGCCCACTGGGAAGTAAGGCGGTTTTGCAAAGGGCAGACTGTCACCTTTGAATCAAAAGGACGTTCAGGCAGCCAGCAGGTCTGCTGGGAGGGAGGGCTGGGGGAAGCACAGCACCCCATCCTGCCCAGCTCTTGGAGCCCAGCCAGATCATCTGGGGCAGGAGGGAATTAAACGTCTCCAGTGTCAGCCAGTGAGGCTTGCCTTCCCTTTATAGCAGCCTTGGCAGCTGAGTGAGAGACACCACCGAGAGAGCTGAGCTTCAGGGGTGAGAGGGGGCCAAATGCTGGCCTGCAAAGTCAATAGTAATTTAACACCCCACTGACTTTTTTGGTTGGCAACAGGATAGATATTTAAATCATAACCTTCTCTCTCCTATACCCCTCCTCTCCACCAAAAATAAATAAATAAACCCAGCAGACCCTGTTTTGGCCTGCCAAGAACTTGGAGCATTTGCTTTGCACTCCCCAAGCCTCACGTTGGGCACTGTCAGCTGAGTCTTTCCTTGAATCGGGGATGCTCACTCCCAACCAGCCTTTGGAGGGGTGCTGAGGACCAGGTGTCAGCAGGGCTGGCCCAGCAGCTGGCTGGGACCCAGGCCTGTGTCCCTGGGTTGCTGTGCAACTGGAGGCACAAGGCTCAGCACAGCAGTGCATACGTGCTGTTTCATCCATGCCGCAGCCAGCTCATGCCAGCCTCTCTGACCCCTGGCACCGCGCTCATGGGCCCCAGCTGGGCTCATCGCCTGTCAGCGGGAGCAGCAGGAGAGGCCAGGAGTCTGTGCAGAAAGTGGGGAACATGGGGAGGGAAGGAAAAATAAAACGTATTTTTGAGTATCAAGTAGACCTCTGAGAGAGCCACCAGGATTTGAGACTAAATTCTTTTCTTCTTGCAACGGATGCCTGAAAATAGGTCCTATAAACTCCCTACAAACAGGTTTCAGACCCATTCCCCCTCAGTCTCTCAAGCCCGCAATCTTCTTTTTATTAATTTGTTCAGACCGTGGAAGAAATGGAGCTCATTGCAGAGCCATCTCCTGCTCAGTGGGAATTACCCCAAAACCAATGTTTTGTCCTCCCACCCCACAGCGTAGGACAAAGACTCCGCTCCAGCATCTCTCTTACCCTCTTTCCCTTAAAGGAGTGTCTTTTCCTTGCACATGGTACTGCAAAACAGCTCTTTCCCTAAGGGAGCTCTCTGTCATTCTTTACAGCTCTGGTTTCTGTTTGCACCCTCTGTCCATGGGTCCTAATCCACAAGGCAATGAATGCCGTGTGGAAAAACATCCATCCGCTGCAAGGCCCATAGAATATGCCTGATATCAATTAGGATCTAATTTGTCTAGTCTTATTATTCACATATGAGTCCTGTGACTGAGACTCCCAGCTGTAAATGGGAAATTTTCTCCCTCTCTGCACCTGGGTTTCGGTGGTTTTGATCAAACTAAATAACCTGGCTTGAACTTCTATGGCTGCAGCCCCTGCCTCCCACCACTGGGGTGGATGTAGCAGAGAAAAGTCCTGACTTTGGGAAGGGGGAAGCAAGAAGAGGAGCTAGCTTGGAAGTAAAGAATATGCAGTGTAATGCCCAGTTATCCCTAGAGTCTTTCTAATAGGATGATCCTTAGGTGAGCAGCAGGAAAAGGAGCTTTTGTTAACATGTGTGGTGAGGCCTGCGTACTTTCACAGGGCTGGCAGGGATTGAGGTGCTCCCCAGCAGCCTGCTTTTCACTGGACTGTGCTTGCCAGGCTGAAAAGCTGAGAAGTCAAAAAAGGGGGCTGCAAACAAAGAGCTAAGTGATGCTCAATATAACAATGGGATCAGCTCCCTCCAGTCTCCCTTGCACATCAACACAGCTCAGGGCAGAAATGTGAGTCCAAGCACCTACAAATTAAGTCTATAATCTAAAAAATGTCTGAAGAGTGCCCTACTGCCAAATGCAGGCGCTGACTGTGAATATTAGGGTTAAAGCTGCTGCTTTAAAATTTCTGAGAGTTGGATTCTGTCCTATTCCCTCCCTTATAGTGTTGCGGCAGGGAAGCTGCTTAGTGCAGCCCAGCCTTTCAAATATTGGTGCCTAAAAGTAGGTCCTAAAATATGTGTGGAGCAGCCCTTTTCAGAAGCTCACTGTATCTGGATGAATAATGTCAGATGTCCTCACAGCTATTGAAAACACATTCCCGCTGCCTATCTCTGGTATTTGAGGTGACTAGGTCAGAAAAGTTTGGTTTCACTTGTTAGCAAGTCCTTCAGTTCATACCCAGTAGAGAAAAGGGACTAGCAGACTTTAGGACAGCTACAGTAGAAGACAATAGAGACAAAAAATCAGCAGATTTCCACCCATTTCTTTTGTAAGCCCATGAATAAATATCCTCTGATGCCACTGTTTGTTTTTATTCTTCCTGAAAACGGTCCTCCTATTATTTTTACCTCATCCCTTGGCTCTCTTTTTGTAATGCCTCTACTACATTCTTTCCGTGAAGAAATCTAGTCTGAACAGAAGAAAGGTCATACTCTTGGCCACACCTCTGTTAGAGCCTAGACAACAGTGGGCTCTGGCATGAGGTTATAGGTTGTGCCATTGACTGAATGGAAACAGGAGTGGCTGTGAGACTGTGCTTCCTTTGTCCTTCAGATAGGTCTTACATTCAGAAATGCACAATAACTGCACAATAGGTTCTAAGGAGTGCTCTTTTTTCTCACTAACTAAAATTGAGCAGCTTTTTCTCCCTGTATCAGTTTTGTACAACTCTTAGTTTATACCCACCTCCTTTCTGGGCGAAGGGGATATTCAGGAATGCTGAGCTTCATAGACCACTGAGCTTTGCCTTATGCCGTGAACAGACCCCAGGCACTGCTGAGTGGCCAAACCTGGATGATGGAAGCAGTCAGACTGAGAGGAGGAAGATTATGAGCTTGCAGGGCTGTACTCAGAGGAGTTCCACTCACAGCTCTTCCCATCAGAGGGAGCCTCTCACTCCCTGCATCCTTGGGAGCTTTATCAACTAAAATTATCCCAGGATCTTTTCCTGCACTTTCCAAAATAGTCTCATCCTTGTGTCCCTCCTTCCAGCTGCCTCTCTTTAACTAATACCTCCTCAGGGCTAGGGACATGGCAGACATCCCAAGGGAGCAGTGGTGGCAGGGAAATCCCAGATATCTGGGGACAACCTGCTGTAGGGGAGGAATCTAAATGCCAGCCTTCCCATGAGAACTCAGGAGACATGGGGAGAAGGACCAGACCACTTCTTTCAAGTCCTTTGGCATTCAAGAAAATGTTGCCCCAAGACCCCAGCAGGCTGGCTCTTACAAGATGCATCTTCTTGATGTTCCCCAGGCACAATTGCTCAACAGAAACACATTTGGCCTAAGCAGGAATAAATGAGCTTGTGTGTCCAAGGCCTTTAACCCTCTCAGTCCTGGCTGGTCAATGTACCAACAGACACTGGTACTTGAACTATGTCTTTATATAGAGGTAGGGAGGAGATGTTCTCATGGCAGAGAACTCTTGTGGGGGCCACAGCGGTATTGTGAGCTTGGTATTTTATGAGTTAGTCTCTCATGTGAACACAGTCCCAGAGGAGAAAATGACAAAAAATCAATTGCACAGATCAATACCTGTTCTGATGTATTTCCTGGTAACAGGCCAGATGGCAAATTGAAGGTAAACATAGTCTGAACAAAGTCTGGGCACAGCAAAATGTTCCAGATGGGAACCAGAAGTTCAGGGCTCATCAGAGCCATCTCCATACACACATTACAGGCACCAACCAAACATTAATAAATGATTAACAGGGCTGCTATGAATTAGCCTCAGCTTTTGGTCCCCTCCCACTACTTCTGGAGAATTTCACAAAGAAGGCAGATGATAGGGAATTGTGCATTTGGAGATATTAATTAGATATTTAGCCCCCTATGAACCTCATACAATCCTGAGAATCCTGTTTCCCCTTCTTAACGCCTCAGACCACAGATCAGTCTTTTCAGCAGGAGACTGCTCAATTGCAGTCCCCTTTGGAGTCCATCCAAAGTCTTAAGCATCCAACTCTTTCCTGAAGCACTACAGAGTAATGTAGCAAACCTCTTCTTCCTTCTGTGGCTTGATCTTTATCTTCATCTTCAGAATCCCCACTTCTTCATGTGATTGTAAAGAGAGACAAGGCCTAGGGATGGAAGTTTCTGCCTATGATGAAGAGCTGATACAAGAAAATTGCTTGGGTTTATTGCCTCCTTCAGACCATCCTTCCACATTTCCACTTCCTCTTTACTTCAGCTGTGGGTAGTCTGGACATCCATCTGCCACTTCTGCCTCTTGGACCATTTTCCATGCCTGTAATACTACAGCACTGTAATACCAGAAATACTCTTTCTTTTTTGAGTGCTGCCCACTCTTGCACTCCATAGTACAGTCACACTGTCAGACTTGTAACAGAATGAAGGGAAGGATGCCTTCATGTATTCTGTCAGACTCCAGCTCAAGTTTTCAATATGGTCTGAAACTGGTGAGAGGGACTCTAATATCCAGCTGTGATCAGATATAGCCCAAGTGGGTGGAAGAATCTGAAGCTGAAATTGGTCTTGTTCTTTCTATTCCAAATGGGGTCTTCATAGCCTTCCCCTTGAACAGGGCCATCTTGAGGAAGAGAAGACCATTGGTCATCCTCTCCAAGAGAGGATGGCACCAGAGGGGACTGTGCCCTGACATCTCTGCAGAGCACAGCAGCTCTGCACCAGACAGCCTCATTCTTGTTCTCTGACCTTCAGTTCCCCCTCTCAATAATTTTATTCATTATACAACACCAGGATTAGACAGTGCCTGCTGGTTGGCACGCTCTGATGGGCATTAATACCTGCTGGCACAGAAGCAGGCACATGCCAATACTACTGTGTGCTAATGAAAAAGCAGCATTTCCACTTACATTTCAGCATACACAAGGTTTCCTGAGAGCCAGCATTGATCTTTGTGTTCAGGGGAACATGTGCTGCCGTCAGTCCTGCCTTGCAGCTCCAGGAGTCCTGCAGCTTAAGGCAATGACGGAGAGCAGGATGAGGGCAAAATGAATCCCTACAGAATTTTTGTGGGGCCAGAGCTTGTCAGCACTGTGTCACATAAAAGAACTCCCAGTTCTATGGTCCAACAGCAAGACAACACCCCAAGAACACTGCATGTGACCTTACTGTCATTTTATCAGATTAGCAGGAACTCACTGTCTCATGGTGCTATGGGGCACATGAGCTAAGAAAGGTATTTTTCTATGTAGGTAGTATTATAATGGTCTCCAAATGTTGTGTTGGAATAGTAACTATTTAAAGCATGTTAGACTTCCAAAAGAAAAATGTCCCTTGTTGCTTCTGATAAACTGATTTCAAGGCCACGGGGCTGAGAAGGAATTTGCCCTCAAGCTTGCTTAGTCCAGAACCAACCACTGCAGAGTATCTTAAAGTATATCTTTGGAGGAACTGATAACAATCACATTTCAGCTCAGAATGGACAATAGAGCTGTGGAGCCATTAGGCTGATTCAGATGTCTGCTATGACCAGAATGGACAGCATCTGTCCACCTGATCCATAACTGGTTATGTTTTTGATCTAGAGGTGATGTATGGAAATATAAAACCTTTGAAAAATTGGGGTACTAAGTGCAGAAATGGGCATGACAGGTACTAGCATGAAGGGGTTCATATCCAGCAGGTGACATATCTGATGTTGTATGGCAAACCAATTTAAAACAATGCTCCAAGACTACCAACAGCAGCCTGGCACTGCTGCAGTTCATGTGTCAGACAGTGGCTTGTTTGAAGCCTCTGTGAACAGCACTGTATGCACACACATGCTTGGTGATAACCACACACCTCCAGCAAGTTGAGGATATGAAGATTTGCTACCCAGTTCTTGGGGTGTGGGAATTTTGATTCAGTTCCACGCATGCAGCTCTGCAATTCAAGCTCTGCAAACAATAGTTCGGTCACTCCAAGAGCAGTGAGCACAAAAGGGGTGTGACTGGAGCGGCTCTGCTCCCAGAAGTCAGGCCAATTCTCTAATGGGAGCTCAACCATCATCTCTGCTGAGTGTCCAGGAAAGCGGTTTTGGCAGCCTCTCTGGAGATAGTTCCAGTTCAGGAGAAACTGCTGTTAGATTTGGGACAGACAGCATGCAGATCACGCCTGTGTGCAGCCAGCAGCACAAGCAGACATCTTTGCCAGAGACACTTCTACAGCATGCTTGATCTTGACTTTTTATTCATTGTATTGCATTGTTCTTGCATGTCAGCCCCTTCCACTCCCCTCTGCCTCACTAGCCTTTCATTACCAAACCATGCCACATTTCCTCTCTGCCCAAAATTTTCTTTGTTTCTTTGCTCCTTCCCCCACAAAAGGATTTCTCTCTCCCCTCTGTTTCAGACTCACATGTCCCCTAGAAAACACTCTGATCTGAGTGTTTCCTATTAGAAGCACAGTAAATACAGGATTTTTTTTGCTTAAACAAAAGACCCTGCTACTAACCTGCATGAGAAAAACATCCTCTCCTGTAAATTCTTTGGGCTAGGCACCGTTTCATCCTATCTCTCAGAAAATCCTCCAGCACAAAGTCTCTGTGCAGCTCAGTTGCTGTTAACAAACAGGAACTATGAACTGAGCTTGCAAGGGATGAAACGGTAAAACTGACCTTACTGGAATAAGTTCATACCCGTTTGCAATTATCTGGTGACAGACTTCACCTCAGGCTGAATAAATATAGTAATTCAGTTTCCAGAGCTCCAGTTACTATTTCATAAATGGTGCTCAACTGTGACTTGGCCTGGCTTCAAACAGGGATGAGTAGCTTAGCTCCAATTGATTTGCTCCTTAAGTAAAAATTAGAGCAAGTACAATGCCAGGATTGCAGTCCCCGTGTGGAGCATGATATCTCTGAGACAGAGAACATGGCTTTGGACCTTGAGCTGATAGCTGGGTTCTGAAGCCATCTCAGCAGGTGATCTTCAGGAAATCACCATTCTTCAGGTTTTAGTTTCCTGAGGGAAAAGGGGAGCATCATAATGTAGAACCACAGGAATCACTAAAGTGTATTTCCCTTTCTTGAAACCAGGATAGAGTCTTGTGTAATTACATGTACAGTCAAATTCATGTGGCATTTCTTTCAGCGGAGCACTTCCTTCCTAAAAGCACTGTCCTCAAATGCTCATGAGCACTCATGCTTTGAAGAAGGGCACCATAGGGATCTAGCAGTCCTCTGACAGAAAAAAGCTTTCCTCACACAGTGTTGTCTGGTCCAGATAGGTCAGTAGGTACAAAATGGACCAGCAAACCCCTAGATTGGATAGATGTTATGTTTGAAATAAGTCAGAAATGAGCCTTTGTAATTTGGTGAATATCCATTCCTAAAAAATGAGCCAAAACCAAGACAGACATGGAGGTTTTAACCATCTCCACTGAGATTCTAAAGGACAATGGCTAGCAACCCCTCTGCACAGCAGCATAAATCAAGAGCCAAGGGATACTAAGGCCAGCTGAAACACATACTGGTGGAACTAGGCTTGGAAAACCTCTGGACCAGCTGAGGTACTAGACTGCATCTCCAGCAGGAGGAAGATGACAGAGCTGTGAGAGGCAAGGGGTTGGAAGAATGGAGGAGGTGTTCTAGATCTGGACA
Source organism: Thryothorus ludovicianus (assembly GCA_013397245.1). Taxonomy (NCBI): domain Eukaryota; kingdom Metazoa; phylum Chordata; class Aves; order Passeriformes; family Certhiidae; genus Thryothorus; species Thryothorus ludovicianus. The sequence goes on from VZTB01007636.1 coordinate 425,999, forward strand.
GTGTGGCAGCAGCAGCAGCAGCAGCAGAGCTGCACGTGAGGCAACATGGGCTGACAGGGGAAGGGATGTTGTCAGTAGGAGTGGTGGCCACAAAGGCTGCACGCACTGGCCTGCAGCCAGGCAGTGCAGCAATCAGCCTCTCACTGCTGTCAGCAGCTGGAGAGACCACAAACTGAAAGACAAGGCTGCAGAGACAAGATTATGAAACACACCACAGCTGCATGAGTAGGAGCAACCTTAAGTTGTTTGGAGAATGAGATATTAAGGTGAGGCTCAGGCTCCATGCAATAGAACCACCATCTTACAGCATCTCTCAGCACACACAAAACTGGCCCTGCTGAAGGTAATGCAAGGGTGCAGCAGAGTATTTCTGCTAAGCTTGGAGCTATTTGTAGTGCAGTAGTAGCTCTGGTGACAGCGGCAGGTCTGCATCCATCCGTGAGACATTGCTTTTCATGGGGCTGGCTGCTGGATGCCCAGGCTATAGCACAGGGGAACAGGGCTTGTGTTTAGTCCCCTTGATGGAAAAGGGCATGCTCTGCCCCAAGGGTGGCCAGTCTTCCACTTCAGCAGAGGGTAGAAATTAAATGAATTGTTTGAAGGAGATACAAATGTTAAAAATATTCCCTATAACCCTGCCTGGAGATGGTTACTGTAAATATCATCATGAGTGCACCACACAATTTCTGGTATAGCTGGCTATTTTTAATTTTTTTAAAATCACTCCTACTGTTGATAAAAATCCAGAGACACTGACACAATCCCAAAGTTATCCAGAGAGATTCAAAATATCCATGGCTGGTAAACTTAAATAAAAGCTTTGATGTACCAAGGATGCCTCAACAGCACAGAGCTGCAACTCCCTGGATTAGTCTCACAGGACAACCTGCCTTTGACTGCCTCAACACACTTCCAGCAAGAGGGATGGATGGTAGCCCATCAGGGGATAGCCCCAGCATGTAGACGACCACTACTCAGCCATGGCCACCAGCACTGGCAATGCCACAGTCCCTATGGACCCCAGAGTCCCCTTGGCTGGCAGGACTCAGAGGACTCTGCTGAGCACCAGGACACATGGCTGCAGGACTGGCATCACAGGCCACCACTGAGAAGTGTTAGAGGCCAATCTTAGAAACCCTCAGGACTGCATTTGTCTCTCAAGGTGCCACCTATCTGTCCCTTCCCTAGCCAGCTGCCTCACAACTAGCTGCTTCTGCAGCTGCAGTTGCTACACAAGGCTGTTCACATCATCCTGCATGCAGACACAGGCCAGAGCTTGGATGAAGGGGAGAACAGGTAGGAGGATCCTACCAGAAAGCATGAAAGCCAAAACAAATTAAAAATACACCCATGTTGGCAAGTAGCAAGAGCTCAATGTTCGTATTCTCCAGTTCATCATGCTCAGTTCTTGCACTGCTGATGCATAGTGTCTTAAGGTGGCAGAGGCTGCCAGCTCCCAAGGAGAGGACCCATCTTTCTTTCCATAGATTATTTGGCCATCTGGCTTGAAACGTGGATGTAAGATACATTGGTTTTTTTCTATCAGTACTGAAAGCCCAGTCCTTAGGTGAGTGGGCACTGAATATCCCAATTTTGAAAATCCTGACCCAAATAAATTAATACTTATGTTATCAAACTACTGCATTGAAAGGGGAGAACCCTGATGGCTACTACAAACCTCTGTTCATTGCAACTGCATTGGGAAAGAGATCTGGGAAACCAAGATTTCCAAGCAGGACAGAAACTCCCCCATCTGCCCATGAACACGCAGTGTTGGCAGTTATGTCCACCCTTGCAGCAGCCCCCCAACTTTATGCTGGTGTCCTGCACAGAGGTGTGTTTCACTCATGGCAAATATCTCTCAGAGCATCAAACCCAAACAAAAGTTACTGCCTTGTTGCTGGAGGTCAAGGGAGGTAAAGACTTCACATGAATACACTGGAAACAGAAAACAAACACAAAAAAAAATCCCCAGCAAGAAAGGACAAGCCAACCTTAATGAGCAAGTCCGTTACCCGTAAATAAAAAGAAGGAAATCACAACTTGAGTTAAGCTTGGGGGAGCCAAAAGTCATCTCTCATCTGTGGGTGACTGATGGCTCGCGGGCTTTCCAGCACAAACTTGCCTGGTGTCGTTTGTCACCTGCGAGGGGTAAGCTGCTCCTGAAGGCTCCTCTGTGCTGGTGCATGTGCGTGCGTGCATGTAACTCACGGAATTTCAGCAAAGTCGCATAAGAGGATTGTAGCCCTGGTTCAGCTAAAGACTTAGGATTCTGTATAATGTGTTAAGAGGAGCTTAATGCAATCCTACTACTCTGCCACAGAAACCCTGAACAGCAGCCTGTCTGTTCTCACCTTTCCCCATCTGGTAGCCAGCTGTGGAAGAGCTGGCTGGCCCCAGGACTGCTTAAAGGAGCAGGTGTATAGGCAGAGTATGGGATTCTACATCTGTCTTTTCATGAGAGCAGATTTTTGTGCTCACTACAATAAAAAGACACTGTGCAGGACAACTGATGCAAAATTCATACGGTGTGGAGAATTTGTATTTTTGCATAATCTGGAGGCCTCTGGTTGATGTTTTATAAGAAAGGAGACTTCACAGCTCTGAAAAAGGAATAGAGAGCCAGAAAAGCACAGTTTCAAGTCTCAGTGGCAGGAAATATTCTGAAAGTGAGGAGTGGATCCCTTGGCCAAAATTACATCATCTAGGGGGACATGTGCTATTGTGGAATAAGTTATCGTGGCTAAGGCAACACAGGTAAGTGTACACTTGAGATGAGACCAGCTGTCTGAGGATTAGCACTGGGATGGCAAAGGGTAGGGAGAAAGGAACAGAAAGGCAAGATACTCATAAATCAGACATGAATGTCAGGCAATAGTGAGGTCAAAAGGTTGGGTAAGGGTGTTTCCTGCTACTCAGTTGCTGGGAAAGTTTGGGTTTTAACAGCCAAGCCAGAATCACACATATCCTTATTCTGCACTTCTCCGTGTCATTGTACCCTGTCTGCAAAACAAATCAATTGTGAAATTCTTTCTTCTAGATTCTGCATAACTTCTTCCTAGATTCTCAGGTTATGATGGTACAGTGTTACCATCAGCCTCACTGCTTAGGACAAGCACCTCTGGAGTCTCCAGTCACCACCTCATACAAATAAAGAAATAATAGTGCAGATTATGAAATAATGCGTATTATGAAATAATTAAGCAGATTTCCCAAAGTTATCACACTGACCAGGATACTAGCACAGTAAAGACTGGGGAAAAAATAAAGGAAAAAAATTCATTAAAACCTGGTTTGCACACACATAGCAAAAAAATAACAGTTTCAGGTGAATGCGGCAGGGAAAAGAAGTGGACTGGAATCTAAGTTATTGCTTATTCTGGAAGAACAGCATTTCAGTGCTCCTCATGCTGGAAAGTTTCAGAGTAGAGAATTGGAAAAGTAAAATGGCTGTAGCAGCAGGTCAGTGACACAAAGTGATTCCTGCCATTCATAACTGGTCAGCAACTAGGTGATGTGTGTAATAACATCTGTCCTAGAAGAATATTGCAGAGAGAAGTCCATATAGACAAGCTTTACATGTTTATGAGGTTGCATTCTGGAAAGAAGTGACTTTGAGATGCTCCAAAAGGTTACAGATAATACACTGGAAGCTGGCTCTTGGCAGAGAAAAAAAGCCTAACCTATTCCTCCAGGTAGATAATTAAGGAGATATGGAGCAGCAAAAAAAAAATTTCCCACTGGCATGGCATTGACAAAACATTTACCCACATTCAAAAGGGAAGCAGAATGACTCGGAAAGGTTTAGAAATGAGACACAGAAATTACATACAATCTCTAAGATACTATCTAGAATAAGAAATTCTATAGGATACTATAGAATTTATCTGAAGAAATGTAGGGACACTCTGATATTTTAATATTCTACTAAAGAAAAATGCACCCAAGAGTAGAAAAGCCTATTACCCCACAAACAAAACCCTAATGAAGTCCAATCCAGAAAATGGAACTCATAAAATTCAAGCTGAAAGTAAGATGCAAGGGTGGGGTGGTTTTTTTAAGATTTCAGGAAAGAAATAACTGAAATCATTTCCTGAGAAAAACGGTGAATTTGTCATCACTTGGACTCTTTACATCCAGTCTGCGATAATTGCTAAAGTACGTGGTCTAGTTTACCAGAATGTACTGGGTTTGATAAGTACTAAGGAAGAACAAAACATCTGGACTGCCAGCTGGCCAGGCATAGCTCTGTGTGTTGGGTTTTGCAAGTGATGTGACGAGATCAGCCACTGTGGTCCTTGTGGCTGTAACAGTCAGATCTTGCAATGCATTTTCCATCTGTAATTCTGACAGTGGCTTTCATAAGCAGCCAGTGAGGTGGGCTGACCCACTGTGACTGTGACCAGAGAGTCTCCTTTCTCAGTGCCTGATCAAGGCTAAAATCTTTGTTGGCATTGCCTAATGACCACTCTTCTTCTGAGGGGACAGATAATGAGAAATGGCCTTACTGGGATTTCTCCACAATGTCCAAGCTACTTAAAGTTTGGAATACAGGCAATGTTGGAGCCAGAAGCAGAGTCTCAATGGAGTTTTCCTTACATCTAGTGATTTTATCATCCCTGTGCTTTGTTCTCTAGAAACCCATGCACAGGGTGAGATGTGAGCACCAACCTTTTATATCTGTCGAGATGATGACTCAGAAATATACTGCTTTTCACTAGGGCCAGCATTAGATGTAGAAAATTAAGTTTATAAACATTAACTATTACCAATTTCGGGGTGTGCCTACAGAAGAGTTAGGTCCTATCAGGAAACTTCAAGGAGACAAGAAGAACTTATGGTTTAAGCAAGAGTAAAGGAGAGTACCATACTTGACTCCAGCTCTCAGATTTGCCATTAATGGTCTTTCATTGCATGCATGTCCTCCTCCATGCCTGGACTTCTGTAGCAACAGAAAAACTGGACTTCCTATCTCCCACCTGTATCTTTACAGATTCCCAAATCGAGGGGCTGTCTCTCTCCACCTACGCTTGTGTAGTGCCCAACAAAGAAAAGCACTTTTGAGCTTCTTGACTTGTTTTCTTTAAAAATGTCAAATAATAACTACCATGTGTGCTGAATATGGTCACAATTTAGGAAGCAAAGTATGTGGCCCTAGGTGAGATTTTGATGAGACCAAACAGATTGTATTGATGATGGCTAAATTGTTTACATTTCATTCTATCATCACATTCAGTAAGATAGTTAAGTTCCCCCAATAGCTAAAAGATATTAAGTTCCCCCAATCTGCTGTGTAGTCTGTGGGCTCATATGGTTTTAAATTACATCAGTTCTCAGAACATTGTCCACTAAAGACAACTTCTTTGTTCCCTCTTTTACCACTTCTCTTTCCCAGTATACTCTGTTCTTCCCTCCTTCTGTTATGTCAATACAAGTATCTAAGTTCTGCCTGCTACAGAGTGATTTTTGATTTTGTTTTGTCTTCAAGTAGAAGGTTGCTACCCTGCTATGGAAATAATTGGAAGTTTTTCCATTTTTTTCCATGAGCTCTTGGACTAGGTTCACTCAGATTTTCAGTTTACTTGTCTTATCTTCAGCGCTGAGAGCTGGATTACTATTGCTGGCAGGTACGGAGACCAGACTCCTTCCATAATGCAATTGTCTAGGAAACATACATGTTAAAGTGCTTGCTTAGAAGTCAGTGAGAAGGAAAAATAGAAAAGTGGGATTAGACTGGTAAAGGAGAGTAATACTGGTGTTCAAAACCCCATTTGTATACTGCTAATGAAAATAATGGTTCACTAGAACATCTACAGGACCAAGAAACACCACGTCTCACATGCTGGGAAGCAAATGACATAAACTGCTTCTGGAGAAAAGATTGAAATTCAGTGAAAGATTTTGGGTAGCGAGTCATCATTTGTTAGTGAATTCTTACATGTATCATAGAGGATGTATATATTCCTCCTTAAATAATAGAACACCATAAAAATATCTACCAAATGCTTAAAAACCACAAAGGAACTTGTCACTTCCCAAAGATGTGCACTCCTGCATGATGACATGGAGAAAGAAAATGCTCTTTCCCCTAAAGCACATGTGGACTCTGAGTACCACAGCAACGCCCTTGGGATGCTGATGGATAAAGACAATTCAGGAGAGCAGAGGCAAAGCTTCAGCTTTGTGAGGGAAGCCCTAGTCAAGCCAAGCATGGGTTTAGTTGCAGGGGATGGAACGAGAAATGTTGCTTATCAGGAGAAAGTTCTTCTTTATCTCTGTGCTGAAGCTCTTTCCTTCAGGGGTGGGGAGCAGTTGCACATCCAGAACAAGGCAGACTGTTCAGAGCTTGTCTCTTGACAGTCTTGCTCACAGGGTCTTGTGAAGTCAGGCTCTGCAGAGCACAGGTTTCCCTCTGGGTATTACCTCTGTATTCCAACACAACCAGCTGATTCTGATTCAGCAGTGGTGGCTTCCAGAAACAGAGGGAATACCCATCCATCTCCAGACAGGTGCTGAATAGAAAAATGAAAGTAACTGAATAAAAATCCCAGGAAACAGAGATGGTGACAGCAAAAAAAGGGGAAAATAACCTTGTTACTCATCAGGCTATTACCTTTGGGAAGGAAACCATGTAATTTAATATTCCTCTGGACCATTCATCTTCATTCTCCTAACTTGATATCAATAGCTGCCAGGTGGTGCCTGCAGAGGCCGTTCAAATCAGATTATGTTATCATAGTTCTCCAGTCATCTCCAAGAGCAGGATCATGATCATGAGGAGGAAATCTAGTTATTCAGGTACATGTTACCTTATTAAAAGTTTGAGCAAAGTACATTGAGCCATTATAACGGGATTAGGGTTTGAGTTGTGTTCTCAGGGTTGCCATGACTATGTGATTTTGGTACTTGTGCTGTGGGGCTTGGAGAGCACAGCTCCACTCTGGCCAACTGCAAATAATCCACGCCATCATCGCAGAGGAGTGGACACCAGCATGGACTGTGGCCAAGAGCATGAAGCTTGTAGAGATTAGATTTATCTAGGTACAAATGCCTGAGGCAGAGACTGAAGGAGAGGCGTGGAAGGATACCAGTGCCTACTCACCCTAAGCAAAGCAGCAGTCAGGAGAAGCAACAAGAAACAGCTTTGATAAACCTTCTAGAGTGTCTCTCAACAGCCATTTCCAGTCTTTTGTTCAGTATTAACACATGTTGCTCCAGAAATCCACTCTTTTCTCATTAGTACCACCTGTTGTAACAGCGTATGAAGAATGTTTTCTTCTCCATCTGACTGGAGCTCATGGGGTTTGATGTGCTCCTCTACATCCTCAGTGAATAGGAGCCCACATAACAATAGGCAGTGAAAGGTGCCTCTCAGATATATGCAGTGAAGGACAAAAGCTGAGGCGAGCAGAAGGAGCAGGTTGTGACAAACATCAGCTTCCTCAGCTGCTTTTACAAAAAACTGTCTTGCTCCAGAACCAGCAACACAGCATTTTTAAATACTACTACAATCTGAATAGAACTACTATAGAGTTCTATTCAAATAGTAATATATATATATATATACACACTACTATAGTATATACAGTAGATATAGAGTATCCACTATAGAGGTGAGGTTCTCTGTCTAAGATCTACTCCTATAATTCAGCAACACACTGGCTTACCCAGGAAATGTTATTAGGAAATGATATTAGGAAATTATATGACCTATGGACAAAATGGTCAGATTCTCAAAAAAATCTTGTCTCAGTGTAGGATGCAGGTCTCTCAGTGAGTCCTGAGTACTTGAAGCCATATGCCTTCTATTTTAAACTTTGTCTTTTAATTTTTTCTGGTCCCACCAGCCTTAAAATGGTCACTCCTCATGTTTTAGTCCTGTGACTGGTACATGGCTAGCACAGCAGACATTCCTAACAACAGGGAAAGCAACATTTCTCTTCCAGCTACTCCTGTGCCTGGAATAACACTGACATTTTGGGACCACTTAGTAGGTTCCTATTCTTAATCTCCTGACAAGGAGTCAAAAGTACCTTGTCAAAACTGACAAGGGGTAGTTGTGGCCCCCTCCGAGAATGGCCAAAGCTGACACGTCTCCACACACACTTTCCCAGCAGGGTTTATGGCACAAGGTTCAGCCCTTTCCTGTTATTACTGCAATCCTAAACTCACATGGCCAGCACCAGCCCAGATGTGTGCCTTCTGGTCATTCTCAGCTTTTGATGGCACGTATGTACATCACTGAATCACACAGAATCACAGCATGACAGGATATGCTCAGCTGGAATGGACCCATAAGGAACATTGAAGTCCAACTCCTGGCCCTGCACAGGACCATCCCCGAGAGTCACACTGTGTGCCCAAGAGCATTGTCCAAATGCTTCTTGAGCTCTGACAGCTGGTGCTGTGACCACTTCCCTGCAGCCTCTTCCAGTGCCCAACCACAGGTAAGAAAAGAGTTTTAACACCTGCCAAACCCTCCGCATTCATATATGCAACTGCTGGGTAAGGAAATGCTATCAGTACTGCAGTGCCCTGGCACAGAACAGAACACACTTCAACCCCTTCTCTGATTCACTAAATGTGCAGGACATTTTCTCCAGACCTATCACTCCACAGCAAAAAAAAAGTGTGACATGTACTGTGGCAGAAGACTGCTCTCCTTCTGCATAGGGACCTGAAGGAAGACAAACTCTGAATGTGCATCGGCAAAATGCTCCTGGACCTGAGATTAACTTCTGGAAAACAGTTACATACTTAAAACCTTCAGCTGTCATAAAGCCTTTTTCACACACTCCCTCCCTGGATTGTTCTCCAAACCTGTCATGTGCTCAGGGATAAATCCCTTGATGAAGAGATTTACTTTTCTTTCCTTCTTCACATTATTTTAATATATTTTATAATCATTTTAGTCAGCATTTTTTTCTTTGGAAATGCAGATTTTAGATCTTGGGGTGATGACAACACCCATGCATTCATGAAATGCAATAATTTCTGTTATGTGTTTAATGGGTACAAACATGCAGTGCAGATTTGCCTAAGACAGGAGAGGAATCCCCTCTCCTGGGGACCCAATGACTCAGGTAACAAAAAAAGAGGCAAGGAGTTGCTCTGTCCAGGGTCTTGGCATCAGTCCAGGCTCTACCCAGCTTCGTCCAAGGGATCCATTCCCTAGAGGTGTGTGGTGGAAAGAGCGGGGCAGGGGAGTCCTATGGAGATGGCTGGAGGGTGACATTAATCCCCAGTGGGGAAAGCTGGACCCATCGGGTCTGAAGAGACATGCAGGCTCCTGCTGTCTCTCTACTCGGGGCGCCAGCCACAGTGGGCTTCTTTGTGTGAAATCCTGGCCCTGCTCACAGACTACCATGTGTCCAAGAAAATCCTCTTTTTTCTCATCCTCTCTCTACACAAAGAAATTCTTCTGCAGAATTTCTTAGAATCCCGGAATGTTGGCCATTTAGATGAAGTTTCTGGCCGCAGCACAATTATAATTGGTCTCTCATGGACAGGCTCAGCACGGAGGCCAAAAAACTGCAAAGGTTATTAATGACTGAGTTCCCTTCTACTTCCTAACAACCAGACAGGCAGGAAAGCTAGAGGGGAACACTTGGGGCTGAGCCACTACTCTCCTCTCATATGCACTGTCCTGGTGCTCCAGCACCTTCTTGCAGACACAAAACTGTTCACAGTGCAGACACCAGATAGCAGAGTTGTGAAAAGCAGATTGGGAATTCAGGAGCTCTGGTGCTCAGAGAACATTTTGAGGGCCTTCTCCCTGCAGCTGCAGTGCGCATCAGGGTGCAACTCTTACAAAGGCACCTGGTTTGTCACAGGCAAGGCTGGAAGGATAAAGAGACACAGCTGGAATGGCAGACTGAGAAAACAGAGTCAGATAGAGATCCTTCTCTCTCCGCCCCTCAAATAAAATGACTGTCTCAGGAGAGGTTCGAACTGAGCAAGAATCATATTATTACAATTATTACATTCACATTTTGCAACAATCACATGGCACAGTGCCAGCTGGCACTAGGAAGTCATTGCTGCTTCTCTTTCCTTGCCTGACAAACACCATGACAAGAATACAGTCCTTGTTAGGTTGAGAACTGAAGAATGGGAGAGGAGAAGCCAAAAACACCTCCTTGAACAATCACTGACAAGTAAACAGAGCTGCACTTGGGGAAACACATATTTTCAACATATCTTCTCTGAGGGTTTTGGGGAGGGGAGCTTAATGCATGGGTTGGGAAGGTGAGCATGTTCACACTCAGGCATATTTCTGTGGTGTCAAGCAGGCTAGTGGCAGCTATGAGGAGAGTCCGTGATGCCTTCATTGCACAGGGGAAGATAAAAGTCCATGAAGCTGAGAATTTAGGGCCTCATGCCAACATAGCAGCTTGGGTAAATTTGGACTGGCACTCCATGCTGGTCACGGCTGTGCTCGGCCTTTGATAAGGGTTTGTCTCACAGGAGCTCCTAACAATCTATGGTCATTCCAGCAAGCCATTCTCTTATCAAAGGTCATGTCAAAAATTTGGAGGGAAGCAGGCTCAACAAATGCAAATGACATAGAGCATTGTTTATTCATGTTAATATTCCTAAAATAATAACTCCCACTGACAAAACAACTGTATGGAAGCACTAGGAAAAACTGTTGCTGTTTCTTCAGCAAAATTGTGCATGTCAGCTGCTGTGATTGAATAATTTTACACTGAGTTTTGTACAGGCTAGCTAGCTAGCAATAAAGGTTTGGAAGTAGTGGATTTCAGAAAGACTTGTGGTTAATCCTGAACATGAACCACCTGTACCTATAAGACAATCTAAATGAACTGTCACCATGGCACAGTTACTAGGTTTGTCCAAAATGTGCATCCTTTTTCCTGCCAGTCTGCTAGGCCAAGACATTAAACTCTGGTAGCTGAAACACTGATTTCACCCAAGCAACATTTGCACAAACCTACCTGAGCAAGGCAGGACAAGATTTGGCCTGTGCAGTCTCTGGCTGGTTTGATAAATAAGACAATAGCTATATTCTTGCCCTGCCCTAACTTCCCAGGTCTGGCCAAAAGACTCTGTAAGGGGATGTCCCACAAGGGATATGTATGTATCAATGTTTGGCATCTCCTCCCTAGAAATAATTGCCCATCAATTGTCTCTCCCTGCAGTGAAGGTCCTACATTTGGTCCTGTTTCTGTTTCACTTTTTCTATGACCTTTAGCAAATCTCTTCATTCCTGCTACATCTGAGACAAGTTCAGCTTCACTGTCTTAAATAGGCTGGGGCTCAGATGAAGTGTCACGAGTCCCCTCGGACAAAGTCCAACCAACTGCTGTCTCTTGAGCAGCCCTCCCTGAGATGGCAGCAAAACAAATCAGTGTGCTGAAATTGCTATGGCCCTTGTGATCCCCATGCAATCAAAAAGGCAGAGACCAAGAAGGGGCCCATACCTCATTTCTAATCTGCAAAGTTCTGGAGGCTGGTACAGCCTCCTGTAAAGCTCTGCCTCTCCTTCTGTCCTTCCTTCCATATGCGACTGATTCAGGAGAGTAAAAAGGCTCTATGAAACAACAAGTAAGTCAAAGACAAAGAGACCTCTGGTGAATATCCAAAGGCATTTGTCAGCAAAACTCTTTTAGTGGCCAGTTCTGCTTCCATCTTCCTCCCCAGGACAAGCATCCTCATAAAAGAGGGCTGGGAGCAGACTACAGATATCAGGCCTAAGATCACAGCATGGCTACTCCACAAAGCATGAAAGTGAGAGAAAAAGGGGAGGGGAGGGTACCAGCTAATACTCTTCAACAACCAGTTCTCTTATGCTTTATTTAAACTGGCACTGTGATCTTACAACTTAATAAGGAAGACAGAATTATCTGCCACCATCCGCCCTGTTCCCCTCCCATGGTAAGATTTAGATTGAGCAGTCAGTGACCGAACACAGCTGGTGTGAGAGATGTAGTCTTCTGTCTGGATCTGTTTTGGCTTTACTCACTCCTCCTCTCTTCCTACCTTGCATTTCCCATATGTAATATTAAATTATTAAAAATCAAATTTCCTTGGTGATGGGTTTGTATTAATCTTGGGATACATTTGCATTGATATTACTCTTAGTTTCTTCTCTTCCTCAGAGATAGGATGGTTTTGCACATGGATGGGAAATCATTTTTTCAGGCATGACAGTCAACCCAGGTCCAGCTGAATTAAACACATGATTTTTGTCAGGATGCATGTAATGGCTAGGTCATGAGTAAAAGAGGGCATGGGAGTTGTGGAAGGTTGCCCACAGCTGGCACATGCTAAAGCCCTTTCTCCAAGCAGCATAATACTCTGCAGTGTGTACCACTCAGGTGGATTACGCAGGGAAAGAGAAGGGCTGGACAAAAGGCCAACCTTCAAAGATGCAATTGTGGCACTCTTCTTTTGGAGCAGGAATGGCTAGTATGAACAGCTGGTAATTGTAGGCAATGTCCCAGCTTCCCTGTCTCCAGTCAAGAGTGCTACACGCCCCAACGGATTGGCCCTGTTGACCATGGGAGAGAAGTGCAGGCTTTCTGAATGACCAGGGCTTTCTGGGTACAGCACAGATTTGAAGGGTGTGAATAGAAGTTAATAGTGAAGGATCTCACTTATTCAGCCCCCAATTTATCACCTCTGCTGAGCCCACACCAAAGCAGCTGCTTCCTGTTCTACTTATGCCTGTATCTTTTTTCCCGGTACCCAATAAATACTCATCAATAACAGCACTTAGTTCTTTCTCACATGTTCTGCCTACTAACCCCAGACCAGAAAATATTTGACCCTGAGTGATGTTTTCTTTCTCCCCAACCGTACTTTGTAGTATCAGACTTCAATCTACGTCCAACTCAAACTTCAGCTGAAGAATGTGTTGTTGCTAATGTATAACCAGGGAGTGTGAAGCTGCGTGTGAGAACAGCACACACTACCAGAGTGAGAACAACAGCAAGCACATTGTGCTGCTGCAGAGCATTGTTTGATGTACTTTTTGCAAGACTGTGTCTGGAGACCTCAAGTTGAAGCTAGCTCCATATGCAGCTGCCTGCCTGTTCAGGGCCAAAGCACATCATGGAAGAACGGGAGACTCATCCCTTCTAGGTGTTTGGTTTTAATCTGCACTCCTCAAAGATGCCTAAAATCTGACTAATACCAAATCTGTCTCTTGCCCCATGCCACAGTGTCTGGAGTCTGTCTGGGAGGAGATTTAAGCTCCCTACATCTGTGGACCTGGCATCCAACCTTGCCTCTCCAAAGCTTGATTTGCTAAGCCTGCTGTTGGCCACATCCCATTCCTCTCACATGCAAAACTTCTGCTGTGTGATGAGCTGAGAGACATTGGGGCAAGGGAGAAGTAGCTTCCACGATGACTTCAATGGTGTGTTATGCACAAAAGAAGGCACTGCCTATGTTTAAGAATTGCAAAGGCATATGCATAGTCATTTAGCAGGAAGCATTCCCACGGAGAGCATGCATGTGAATACACTGCATTCTCTGGTGCCAGCTAACATCACCAAGACTTTGCCACTGCTCACAGTGGGCAAAGGTGGTTCAGTTTAAATTCCCTTGGGTCAGCTGAGACACTCCAATTTGGGAGCTGGCGTGGCAGTTGTGAGGCCACTGTGGATGAGTGAGTTGCAGCAGCACTGCTGCAAGCAGCACAGAGGACCCCCATGCAAGAGAGGTTACATTAGCCAGGTCAGAGCTGCCTCCTAAAGCCACAGCAACTACCTCTGATGCACTACGTGCTTCCACCCACCGTGGAACATTTCCTAATACCCTCTGACAAACCCAACATGGTGCCGAAGGAGAACAGAGTTTGCCTGCAGCTAGAGTGCCCAAATCCAAAATACGTGCAACAAGCCAGCATGTGCGAGACCAGGCAGAGGCAGGGAGATTTTGCACGGTGTATCCAGAACAACCAGATGGGACAGTTTTCACTCAGGGCAACGAGTGAAATGATGGCAGGACAAGGTGGCTGAGGGTGAGCTTGGCCCTCATGTAAGGGGAATGCAGTGTGAGGAACCAGTCAGGAGCACTGAGCAACGGTCTCAGAGAAAATGAGATTTAATTTTGTGGCTCAAGTGGTCCTAGGAAGCATCTCAGGAAGTATTCAGACTGGGAGCAGTGTCTGTCCCCATTGACTATTGGTGAAGTGACATCTTGCTGTATACACACCATGGTGCACTGCGGGAGCCCCGCTGCCTCTGCCAGGTTTGCTCTGGTTACAGACTGTGTAGGGACTCTGTAGAGACTGGGCCTGGAACGGGACCCAAACTTTGACAATCTACCCAGGACAGAAGGAGGCCAACCAGCTCCTCACCTCCCCATACTGCCAATTTTTGAGCTCTTCTACAGGTCAAGTCAAGAAGGATCATACCCTGAGGTGTAAAAGGGCTCAGGCAGTAGCCCTGCTGATGACTGTGGTGTCTGCACAGGAGATAGGATTGTTTGGAAGAACTTGTATGTGTCATGAAACTGCCTGCGGCACAGTAGAACAATAATATGCTTCTCTCAAGGCCTGGCTTCTGTCCCCAGTTTTGCCACGGCCTTCACAGGGTGATGCTGTGCAAGTCATACTCCTTATCTGTGCCTCCACCTGGGAAAACCTTGGTGCCTTGAGTTAGAAGGAAGATAATGAGGACAGATCTTTGGGCCCCAGGGCTGAAGGCTCCCTGCAGGTTCAGGCTGAGAGCAGGTGAGAACACAATCTTTGCCTGACACACCACCAGTGTGTGGGGTCAAATATGACATCATGGCATGTGAACAAGCATTTACTCTCAGAAAGAGAAAATAGCAGAAGCATGTGTAATCATTTGCCTTTCATGCCAACATATTTTCCTTGGGTAAAGAGAGGCTCTGGCGGCCCTAAGGAGGCTGAGAGATGCCCATGCTCCCCTGCGAAGGTGGAACTATCAGGCAACGATGCCAGGGTACCTGCCTGGGTAAATTTGTGCATGCACTTAATATTGTAATAGACTTTAGTATCTGATAACAGAGCCCTGCTGGAGTCTGGCATGAGGACAGAAGGAATCAAAGGTCGTGCCATGAATTCCAGTTATGCTGATAGGCATCTATAGTCAGAGGAAGGAGCTCAAGAACAGGAACTGTAAACTGGTGGAGAGGGCTGAAAAACAGAAGCTGGTTCAGGGAAGACAGGTATGGGTCATTTTGGATCCCAGCTGGACATTTGATTGCATGTTTGCCAGGGACATGGGACAGCGTTTTCCCTGATGGAGTGAACATGAACTCTGCCATTACTAGTTTAACAAACAGACTAAACACACAGCAATAAATGTATGAAATAGCTCGCACATGTCTCTCCAGAGGCCTCTCCCTCATGGAGGAGCTGATTCATGACAAGGATGGGCTGATCAGCAGAGAGGTAGGAGATGCAGATATGCAGTGCGTACCTTGCACCAGGGGAACTGTCTGCACAGGGAAACAGCTGAGAATGGCTGTGATACAGCATCAAGTTGCTCTGCTCACTGCCTGCTTTTGCCTCATGAGTCTGACACTACCTCTCACCTTGTGCCTTACTCCTAGCAGATGTCTGGGTGGCACAGTGCTCTCTGGTGCACACTGCGGGCTGAGAGAGTTCACACAAGGAGAGAGGCTCTGCAGCTGTGGACAGAGAGGGCTCAGCAATCCCTGCACAGCACAGCTCTGTGCTGGGCTCTGGAGGCAGGAGGAGGAGGTTTGAGGCCCTGTGGTACTCAGAAGAAAAGGATGGGATAGAGTGGGACAGAAATGAAGGATGGGGAAGCAGAAGATAAGCTCCCAGCATGTGACTGACACTTCTAGTTGTATTGCTATAAATTATGTTATTTCTTTCTTCTTATTCTTCAATTAAATGATTCCACTGTTTTCACAGCTTCATAACATTATCCTTCAGCCTCAGATTAGATGTGCTCACTCTGCCTTTACTTTTCAAATCGTGACTTCTGTTTGGGTTCACCTGCTTCATGGCTGTTTTTTGCCTCATCACAGGTACTGACAAAGGCTTTGATGACTGTCTAAAGTCACTTTTGAAATGGGAAAGAGCTGGTAAACAGGCAGGAGGTCGGAACAGAGGTGCAGCATAGGCAGGGACAATACAAACCGTTAGCATGTGTTATCATCAGAGCATCTCTTTTCTTCGCTCCTCTGCTGTTAGTGGAACACATCAGACAGCGACAGGAGCTACCTATGAGGAATTGCAGGAGGGGTTGATTCTTAGCAACTGAGTAGTCACAGATCCAGACCACTGAAAGCTGGACATAACTCCTGAAAAACTGATGAGGAAAATCTGGTAGAGTTCAGAGCAGATTGGCTTCAACTTCACAGAGAACAGCCTGAAACTGAAACATTGGGTGCATAAAACCCCACCCATTCAGTAACTACCAGGAAACTGGACGAAAACTGATACATTTGAGCTTCAGTGAATAGATTAAATCACCCATTTAAATTAGTAATCAGGAGAGCTTATTTTTAAATATTAAAAAAACCTTCTTTTCCATTTATCCTTTTAATTATTTTCCATAAAGAAAGGTTGATAGTCATCAGGCTGTAACCAGAAAGACTCTGTTGACTTAAAATCACATACAGTCTATCTCCTAAATTATTGTTACCAGTAGACAGTTTTATCTACACATATTTATTTACAGCTTTAAATGTTTTTATTAGATCTTGATTATTACAATTTTCTATGCTGGGAAATAGTGAATTATGTATTTTTAATTTGTTATAGGATGACTGTTTTTCTTTAGAATTGATTCATATCAGGGTACAATTGGAATGAATTTGAATCCATTAAAAAATCTCTAAAAGCATTTATATTAAACTCTTGGTTTATTATTTACATAAACCACCTTAACTGCAAAACACAAACTAAAAATTAATATTAAACAGAAGAAGTTGTGTCAGTGGCTAGTGGGTTAAACAGGTTGTTCCAGGATAACATATACCCCAACACTATAGATCTGCTGGATCTTGTTTGGAAATCCTCATTTTACTCATAGGTCAGAGGAGAAAAACAAGATTGCCTGTTTTTTCCTAAACTTCATTAAGTTTCTTAAGTTGGAATAAGCAAGTCACAGAATTTAAGTTGTTGAATAAACTGAAATGGAATAAGTAGTCATCTCCTACTCATGGAAGAGCAATTGGTCTCAAAAGTGGATTTATCACTTACCAAGATTTGGTTCCAGGTGCTTAGGCAGTGTTTTGGTTCAACTTTCTGAAATGTTTTGGCAGGAAGCATCTGTAAATTGATATTAAAAAAAAAAAATCAAGACAAAGAGATATTTTTTGTCAAATACACTAAGCCTCCAAATACAGACTACCATTGCTCCACACTTAAATAGCTCTATTTCAAAAGAGAGAAAATATATTGAACTGATAATTCTTAAAATTATTAAAAATCTTCCATTGTTGACATAAGTCATCTGCAATGGATGTTAAGAATAGGATGGAACTTGCATTTCCCACACAGTGACCAGTCTACTTCACACTGCCACTAGGAGATTGTGGGTGGCTTCAGCACCAAAAATCACTGCCCCAAAGTTTCCACCTGGGAATTACAAGTATTCCCCAGACAGAGCTGAACAGAATTGTCAGAGTAGTCATATCCACTTGTTTTTTTTATCCTCTTCCACCCAGCCTGTTTCTCCTGTTACAGTCACAAAGGAAGTCTTTCCATACTGGTTGTGAGACTGGAGGAAGACCCTAGGCAATATGAACAGAGCATAAAATCGATGCTGATATGCCTGCTTGGATTGGAAAGGCACCTGAAACATCACCTTCAGGATCCTGCACCCCTCGCCTCTCTGTTCACCCTAGGAAAGTAGTCTAATCATGTGGGAAAGGACAGCCCCTCTCTGCAGGACACTGTGAAAAAAGTCCTCTCATAAAAGGCTGTAATACTCTTCTCTTTTATTACCAGTTGGCATTAATTAATTGGCTACTGTCTTCTTTCAGAATTGTCTCAACCAAGCAGTATCTGTTAGTGATTTATACTTGGCACTTCCCTGACAAAAGATTTTCCACTCTAACTTAGCTTGAGCAAGACTTGCCTCTTCTTCTTCATGCCAATTTCACTGAAGTGTCTCATCTTCCTGCTTCTGTCTCCCTTTGTACTAAATGCCGTGGGAGAAGCAAATGGACAATCTCTGAGGCAGTAGCCTTTCTGCTACTCTTCCATCATCAGCACTCAGTCTGTCATCTTGCCTGGTGGCAGCAAACACGTCATCATTAAGAGGAATTGTTTCAGGGTCAGATGCTCCTAACCTCCAGCTCCACTGCCTTCAGTGAGATGAATCTGTGTTATGCCAGCTGAGGATCTGTTCCTTCAGGAAAACAAGGCCTATCAGAAAGGCCGCACAGGGAAAAAAAACAGGGTTTCTTAAAAGGTTAGCTAACACTGCTTTAACTAAAGCACACCACAGCCCAATTTCTGGAGGCTTATGGCACGTAAATCTTGGATTAACTCGATATTCAGTAGAGCTTTGCAATCCACTTGTAACATTTTCCAGTTCAGTGTGAAGAATTGGGCCTCTCATGAGCCTCTTTTCAGCATTTCTCCAAAGCTCTGGATATCCTTCTCCAGTGAGGGATTTGGAGGGGATGCATTATGAACAGGACACTAATCTGCTCCTCACTGTGGCGTGTGAGGAACGGAATCTCAGATGGCATCATACGGCATTTGATCCCTATTTCGTCCCTAGAGTATCCTGGTGGAGACCAGTGTGCGGCCCTTTCAGGCCAGGCTCCAGTATTTAACTGCTAGATATGTTCTGGTGTCAAGTTTTCACAGATGATTTTAGGTGGAAAAATATATCTAGCTCCTAAATTAACTTGACTGGAGAAGGCAGTTTGCTGTCACTGCTGGAACACTGCTGTCAGTCACTGCTGTTCAGAAATTTTATATACATCTCATGAGCCATGACAGAGAGAAAACCTGAAAACCTGAAGCTCAGTCTATTAAGGAATCATGGTGCTCACATTTTTAGTTTCCAGGTTCACTCTTTTTTTTTTTTCTTTTTTAATGCCTGAGAGGTCTTCTGTTTGCAATTCAGCACAGGCTTCTGGCTACAAGAAACAATTAACCATGCCTCCAATCAGGACGGAAACAGAAAGGTACGGAGAGAAGATTAAGATCAAATCCTCAAACATAAAAGGAAATATAAAGCAAAAAACTGAAAAGTGGAACGGCATGCTTCATCTCTATCATTGATAAAATATTTTGCAATGCTGGAAAACTTAATAGCTTCTTTGGCATAATCTTTATGACCTTAAAGGGGTGATAAGGAAGGTAAAAAACTGTTTCTGAAAGGTTATGGGTTTTCCTAGTCAACTCAGTTTTTCCTTCTCACCTCCAAGGCTAACATTCAAAAGGAAGTTTGACACATATGGCTTGTGTCGGAACTTGGAAGCTGTTTATTTAGCTTCTCCCAAGATACCACCTATGGAACCTTGCAGAGCAGGGCAAGAAAGGGAGCTCTGTGAAGTGGCAATGGCATCAGAGAAGTCCATAGCTCAAACTGCTCAAGTTTATTAAAACAAAATAGGTCAATGGAGTTGCCCATAGGGTTACATAAGACAGAAAGTAGCACTCCACAGGAGAGGAGAAGGGAGCCTGTTAAAAGGCAAAGCCACTCCAGTTTGTTTATGGCCAGAGATAACTGTCTTGTGGTGTGTCTGTTCCCCATAGCTGACAGAGTAAATCACACTCTTTATCTCCACAGCAGATGAGAATTTGGACTGGGCTGTTGTTTTGTGAGCTGTGGATTAAAGCAAATGGGGCTGTTATTTATTATTATGGGTAGCATTATAATTTTGCTCCTGCCATCTCTGCATTTCAGTCTCTACGTAAGGAATTTCACCACAAGTGGTTCTTGCAGGGAATGTTAGGCATCGTAACGGCAGTAAGGACAAAAACTTGATCACCTGAAAAGAAAGGTGGCTTGGCAGTTGCATACAGGCAAGGGAAATGATAAATGGCCTTTGGGACCACGACATTCTCACTCTAGGCTGGAGGTCAGCACAAAGTCGGATATGACATCTGGGAACACGGAAGTGCTGTGGCCTGTTGATACATCTGTCCCAGTACCAATCTCCTTCTGTTCTGCCTGCTCCTCCTGTGCCAGAAACCCAGCTTCCTACATTAAACACTGCCCTCTGCATCCCATTTCTCTGGTCCTTGGTGTAGACAGGCATCTCTTGCTAACATGCTTGGTACCCTGCAGCCCCTACATCTTGCATCTTGGTAAGGGTATTTCCATTTCAGGTACCCCAATCTCAAGTATTTATCCTTCAGAAGTGGAAGCCTGCTGTCCCTTTTCTTGCCTCCTCTGGCTCCTGTGGTACACTGCTCCTTCCTTTCCGTAACTTCAGCTCAGTGACAGGGCAGAGCCACTTATAGTGAGAGCTCTTCCCAAAATCAGGCAGCACCCCAGTCCCACTGGAACTCATATGGTCGGAGAACACCTGATACCACAGAAAACACAAACACTATTTTTCATGTTTTCAGGTCTGTAAGAACAAAGGAGAGCTCTTTGCTAGTTTTTAGACTGTCTGATCCAATGACACCTACTGAGTGGGCCATGACCTAGGAAGCTTCTCAGCAGCTTCAGGAACAGGTTCCTGGGAGGAAACATGAAACACATGCCTTTGAGCCATTTACTGGGAGCTGCTCAGAGGAACAAAGGAGCTTTATCTTCCATGGGAAAATGCTGAATCATCCAAATCCACGTTTTTTCATAGGGGCACATCAGTTTTCATTATATTTTCCAGAAGAAGATTCTCTAATGCAGGATAAAAAGCAGAAGGCTATTTTTATTTTCGTTTAGGGCAGAGAGTTGAAAGAGACAGACAGGGACAAAAGGCTACAACCATATTCAGTCCACTGGACAAACAATGTGAGAGTCAGTTCAAGTTTCGCTCTGCCTGGTCCAGAAGCACGGCCAGATCTGCTCTGAGCAAACACCTGCATGCTAGAGAATAGCTGGAGGGGACAAGGGTGTAAATGCCTCTCCTCGAATAACTTTTGCAAGATACATTTGAAAAGGCCTGGGTCTGTCCCACGTCAGAAAAGCAGTTCTGACACCCTGCAAACATCTGTACCTGAGGATTTGGCCCTCCTAGCCAGATGGATGGTTTACATTCTCCTACACCTCATCTGCATCCTTCCAACTCACCAAGCTCCAGCAGCATCTGTGCCACATGTCAGGGTCACATCCCTACAGGACAAAAGGGGATAAGATGTGAGCCCTCTCCTTCACTCAGAGCACTGCTTCCTTTTTTTTCATGTGCAGAAACTTTTCTCCTTATCAGCCAACCTCTGCCACGCCAGCACAGGATAGATTTTTGGCTACAAGAGCACTGGCTTCTTTCATGCTACACCAATTTACCCCCACAGAGGATCTGGGCCCCAGGAACACAGCAAGGATGCTCCCACCACAGCACTCAGCCTTTTCTGGAACAAGCTTACGAGAGCACTGCTTACTTCTCTCCTGATCTGTCAGAAATGCATCAACCTCCTGCTGCTACGTCCACCTGGACAGGAATGCCGCTCTTTAGGGTCACTTTCTTCCCCTACCAGGTCTGGCCCTGTCTTGTAGGATCTTGCTGCTGGGTGAAATGCATTTTCTTTTGGCTCAGAGAGGCCTTTGTTTGGTTGACTCTCCTCTTTTTAAGGGATCACCCACAGCCCACGCAGCTCTCACCCTGACCTCTCCTCCTTTGTGGTGCCCCTGAAAGTATGGTAGTTTCTGATTAATTTAGACCAAAGCTCAATTCAAAAGGGACATGATGTGTATCTTTTTAGTGGGCCAGGCTTTGGCAAAGCAGAAATCCTTCTCAGGTGTAGCAGCTCTGTTCTCCTAATAGGTAGGCATTTCCACAACTAGTACAAATATTCATTCCTCCTCACGTGTGGCTGGGAGCCTTAATTCCTGGGAGGGAAGAGTACAGCATGACTTGTGTGATCCATAGAGTTACAGGCCTTTGAAACTGCATTTTCTAGTCCTTCAGCTTCTCGCTGGCTCCAAGAGGCTAAAATTTAAAGCAGGTCTGTGCTCTAGTGAGTAACTGATGTAATTACGCTCACTTGTTACAAGGAGAAGCTTTCACAAGAGGGGGAGGAGGTGGCTCCACGCCAGGAGGTGTGTCCCCGATGACAAGCCGCGGAGCCAATCACAGCCCTGAAAGATCATCACATTCATACCAAAAAGAAAAGAAACCGCCCCAGGGTATTTATATTGAGGAAGGAAAANGCAAGAAAGAGAAAAAGAGACTGAGAACCTGCAACTTTGTTAACTAACTCTGCAGCTGAATTGGAAAAGGCCAGGCAGGTCCCCCTACAAATCTTGCTTTCTATCCCCTCCCCTCTCTCCAAGCATCTCTGGAAATCTGTCTGTAAACTGGAGTGAAAAGTTCAGCTGCTTGGAGGGGTCCTCCTCTCCCCCCGGCAGGCAACCTCGTGAGCCGCTGCCCGTGGGGTTGCCCAGCCTGGGGAGGGCGAGCCCGGCACGCAGGTGGGCAGCGATCCCCGATGCCAGCAGGGCAGGGAGCAGGGCAGGCCAGGAGCCCCCGGGATTAATAATTACCTTCCCAGCACCCAGCAGGCTGGCACGGGCTGCCGGCTGCCCGTCCCTCTGTCAAACAGCGAGGGAAAGAGAAGGCAGGTTTAGCTTTAACCAAGGGGTAAACGGTCAGCACTTGCAAATGCTGAACCACCAAAAACCAGCCAGCCACAGGTTATTTATTCCGCTTGCACAAGAGGACTGTGGGGTCCAAAGGATGAGAGGGCCCGTGGCAGCCTACAAACCCCATTTTCTGCCCCTGGCCTGTTGGATGAAGCAGGGTAAAAAATGCTTCCCTCCCTGAGTGGCGTTTCCTTCTGCCCGCCCTCTCCGCTGCCTTTCTCTGTTCTGACTGCCTGTTCCCGGGTACAGACTGTCTCTGACCGCCTTGTGCGGAGCCTCGCACAATGGGGCTGTAACATAACCTCACCGCGAACGAGCTGCCATTAATAATAATAATAAAAACGCCCATCACCCCCTCCGGCAGCTGCGGATAGGGCCGAGCAGGAGCCGCAGCCCTGCTCCCCCGTGGGAAACCGGAGTCCCCCGGGGAGCGGGAGCCCCCTCTCCGCCGCCGCTCCGGCTGCCGGGGGCAGGCGCTGTGCTTTGCCGGGCTGGGGAGCACAAAGGCTTTTACCCGCCCGGGGAGCTCCGCAGCGGGCCGGGCCGGGCCNCGACCGCCAGCGACCGCCGCGCCCTCCGCGGCCTGGGGCAGAGCTGGGCCCCGGCGCTCTGTGCAGCCCTGCCAGTGTCAGTCCAGCCTGCGGGGCCGCACAGCTGCCGGCGGCACAGGCGCTGGGGCAAGCGGTGGCCTGGAATGGAAGGGACATGGCCCGCCCCAGGCCGCAGGGGCAGCGGTGGGGAGAAGGCTGAGCTGCTCAGCGATGGCTGGTGGTGCCGCGCTGTCAGCCCCGGCTCTTTGTTCCCTCTCCTCCCCACCTCCAGCACAATCGTCTGACTGTTTCAGACAAGCTCAGCTCTGGCCACTCAGCCCCTCCCCTTGCAAAAAACAGGAGACCAAGGAAACTCCTCTCCCATGCGCATCGTGTGAGAAATGGGGAGGAGACCTTTTCCACGCCGTACGGGGCTGTCAGTGGTGGCTCTCTGTGAGTCTGGCCCCGAACCAGGCAGCAGATCTGCACTGACAGCTGACCAGTTCCTGGTGGCCACACAGTGTGGTCATCTTGGGCTGAGCAACAGGGCTTCAGCTGGTACACCAAAAGTCTTAGGGGTGGGGAGGGCGAGAGCAGAATGGGCACATCCAGACGGGGGCTTTCAGGAGGCCTCGGGGGCTAGTTGCAGTGCCTTCTCTTTTGACAGGGGTGATGACCTCAGTGGAAATATGTAGGCTCAGCCTAAAGGTGCCCATCTTGTTGCACCTCAGTAGAGAGCCCGCATTGTGGGGCAGCCATGCCAGATGTCAGGCTTGCTGTCACAGCCACTTTGCCAAAGGTGGTTCTCAGAACACCACCTCCCTGCCCTGCACTACAGTCCCTTCTCTCCCTTACCATAAGACTTTTGACACCTCCCTTTAGCATCGTTCCCCCCTTCTCACACTAAGACTGTAGCTCTCTCTCCTTCTCAGTAAAGACCACTCATTGCCATGGTAACATTGCCTCTTACAAAGTTGCAAAGACAAAAAAATATGTTTCTACTCTGCTTTATAGCCCCCCCATCCCTTCATCCTGGTTAATACCCGGGACTTTGCTTGTAGAGAGGGAATGGAGGGCTCTTGCATTTCATTTTCACTGAGAAGGGAGAAGTTATTCCAACCCCTTTGCTCCTTGGTCACTGTAGGGAAAGAGCTGTCATGGCTTTCATGGATCACCTGAAAGCCCTTGGAGGCAATGGTGCCCCAGTGGTGCCACTGATAGTGCAGGCACTGGTCCTGCACTGGGAAAAAGTAGCTGCCAGTTAGAGGGGACAAGACCCATGGAAGACAAAAGAGGGGAATGAAGACCTGTATTTCATCCACTCTGAACAGAAAAAATCTCTGCTGTTGTTGTGTTCTGCTGCTGCCTCCCCAAGCAGCTCTGGTTCTCTTCCCAAAATTATTTCTTCAGCTTATAAAGCTAATTGGCCTGTCTCCAGGACTGCTGGCACCCCCTGCTGCCACAGCCACACCATGAGTAATGGTGTGGCACTACTTACACGGCAGTACCAGCAATTTAATGCTACCCTGGATGCACCCATGGCTCACTGCAGCCATGGCTATGACTGCACTATGGACAACATCTTATATTCATCAACCTCTTGTTCACTTTTCCTTCCCTTCTTACTTGTATACATACCCCTCTTCTCTCCCAGTGAATCTGCCCCAGGCCTTTGCAACACTGAACAAAATCTTTCTTTCATTCTTCCTTTTCTTCTTTCACTTCTTTGTACGTCTTTTCTTCTCTTTCACTTTGATTAAGACATTCCTTTTCCTTGAAACTAGTGAAGGATCTCCCACATCTTCTGACCTGTTTCTCAGTCTGGTCACTCCCAGTTTGTCATTTTTGTTGTATAGTTGCCGTACCAGACTGTCACATGTTTTCTTTCCTCCCTTTAAATACTCCAGAAGTCTTCACCTCTTCCAGTCTCCCCTCCACTGGGTTAACCTTACCACCATCACCACTGAACTTCTCTGCCCTGACCAGTCTCTCTTTCACCCCGCCACGTTTTTCCAGGGGTGGGTTTGCAGTCACAGTGTAAAGCCCTGGGCCACTCTGCTGGTGTCGAGTGCTGTGGCTTGCCACGTGCTGCTGTAGTGCATCTGTGCCAGGCTTTTGCACCACAGCTGTGCAGGAAAGCTTGGTGTGAATACCAGGAGCTTCACATCAAATGCTGCTGCTTGCAAATGTGCTGCCGAACCTGCTGACTGCCCCAAAGCAGGAGTGTGTTTACAGCACCTGAGAACTGGCTTTGAGCATTCCTATTTAATGCAAATATAATAAAATAACATTTTTAAAAGGTGGCTGGACTAAGGAGAAGAAGGATTGGTATCAATAATTTTTATGCTCTGGCAACTCTGAGAGAGAAAATGGCATAGAAAGTAATTCTCTTTCCTAATATATTTTGCAGCAAATGGAAGAATCGGGGGAAAAAGAACTGGTGCCATTAAAGTGAAGAAAAGCAATAGAAACCATTCCTGATATACAATCTGGACTCATCCCAGCATATTTTGAAAAAAATAAAAATAAACATGTAGGCGATTCCAGACTTTAACTGTCTTTGACAAACTCCACTGTCAAAGTCCCTCTGATTGACTGCAAATTTTGCTCCCTTCTGAGCATGATGAGAATTAGGAGGAAGACCACAGTAAATGAGGCTGTAACAACAATGGACTTTCCCAGAGGCTGAGAAAAGTCCATAGAGAGGAAAATGTGCCAAGCCAGAAGTGCAAAGGCACCCCTGACCCCACTGCTCTCGTCCCTACATGTTCCTTCCTCAGTGAGGAAAACTGTAAACCCAGCGGCACCCATGACAGTCATCAGGGTCAAATCCAAACATGAATTTTATTTGCAAGTCAGAGCTTGGCCTAAATCCTTCTATAGTCCACCCATGTTCCAGCCATTGTTCTAGCCCAAACGTTTACCAGTGCTCTGCTCTAGTCTTCTGCTTATTCTCATGGTCCTTTTCTCTAACTTTTCTTTCCGTTCTAATTTTTCCTTGAGATTTTGCCAACATTCCAACACACTATGTCAGGAGCATCAACTCCATGCTAATTTTACAGTCATGATCTTTTCATTACTATCTGGTCTCCTTCATTCTGACATGGAGGCTGGAGCTCTGGCCTTCCTGCAAAACTCAGGCATTCCCATGCCAGCTGACCTCTACTAGGGAGTGCTCCTCCTATGGGACTTTATTCGAATATTATGCCTGGGGTACAGAGTTGTAGTAAGCACCTTCTACCCTCCCTGTAGTCACAGGGACAAACACACACCTCTACAGAAAGCAAGACAGACTTTTGTTGACCTGAGTATTTCTCTGAATGTTCATTTCTCTTCATTGGCTGTAAGTAAAGCCAAGGGTTTATGATCCCCTCATTTTGTGTAAAGTGAGCTGAATTCAAGATTTTTCAGACACTATTGTTATTTTCCATAGTAGTTTTTCTTCCTCATAACAGATATACCACAATACTATAAGAAAAGCTTCCCAAGAAAGAGGATACTTTTTCTTCCCATCAAATGCTGTTGCTTGGCTCCCTGGCCTAGCCAGAGTTCAGACAGCTACTGCTGTCCTAGGGCACTGAGCCCAGCAGTGTCCAGATTTAGCACTACTGATTTTTAGGCAGGACATACAGGACTTGTATTTGATTTAGGTGGGCTACTCCACTCACCAGCTAGAAATTCCTTAGTGGATTCCATAATGTCCTAGGGTACCTCTTACATGTACAGAGGACAAACCTACATTGTGCAGTCTGAGCCTGGATATTATGGGCCCCTCTCTCAGTGAGGATAAACCAGCCCAGTTCCTGAGCTGATTTACACCAGTCAAGAAGTGAGCCCCCTCGATGCAATGCCAGCCCTTAACTACATAACAGAGATCACCTGGGCTACTTGGAATGATCATTTCACTTCTGATTCCTTGTGAAACGGTTATGGCTGGAGGAAAGTAGCCCCTATGAAAAGACAAAAGCTGCCACTATGGAAAGGCACATACTACTATACAACATTCTTTCTAGTTTTGACAAACTTGTCCCCTCCTATGTTGCTTGAACAAGCTCCCAGATGTGACAAGACACTTTGGCCCCCTCTTTCAGCTTTTTCAGAGCTACCCTGGGAATCTTCAGAACCCTGGGTAAACAGCAACACAAAATATCCAGTTGTTGCTGGGCAGAAAAGGCCGTTGTGCCCTGCAGGAGAGAAACCATTCAGCTTGTGTATGATGGCACCCCCAAAAGCATGGATAGGCTGCACATCCAGCTCAGGAATACCTGTTCAGAAGAGTAGTGTTTAAAAGACACTGATTTCTGATCCTTTTCTTTATCACCTCTACCCATCCTGTATCACTGACTTCCCCACAGCTACCCTTCCTCTCTACCTTGCCTTCTCTTATGCACAGACCAGGAAAAGGCGTTGGACTGTCCAAGAGTTAATTCTGCAGCTCCATCCTCCAGGACAGATTGGATCATACCTGTTTCCTGAGAATAATTTTTACTGGTTTGTAACATAAGTATTTGGCTTATTCTGATCTCAGTGGCAGGTGCAACTCTGAGCAGCGTGAAAAGACTTCAAGGTTGGCTACTCTGATACTTCTTCTTCTAGGCTCCTCTTCACATTGAAAAAGGCCAAAAGTGCCTTTCTGTTCCCAGGCATTATCTCTTCAAACACCTAATTAGAAATTATATAGAAAATTGAGACTTTTCTGGAGGCGTACAGCAGAATAACAAGAAGCAACAGAACAAGTTTTAGCAAGAGAAAATATAATTAGATATTAGGAAATATTTTTGCACAATGAGGGTGGTCAAACACTGGAACATGCTGTCCAGAGATTGTGTAATGTCCAGCCCTGGAGATCTTCAACTGGACAAAGCCCTGAGCAACTAGATCTAGTTCTAAGGTGCATCTAACATAAAGATTTGCCATGCTCTGAGCAAAGGCTTGGAGCAGATGACCTCTAGAAATGTCTTGTAACCTAAATTATTATATGAGTCATGAATCTGTAATTGCAGGAGCAAACTGTGCTTCCCTTTGTCACAGTACCCTACACAGTACCCTGCAGCAACTTGAGAATCTTCTCTGACAGTTCATGATGTCTCAGCCTTGAATCATTAGGAGACCCTTATTAAAGAAGCCCAGGGGACTCCCAGTAAAGTAGAAATTTAAGAGACTGCTCTGACAGTTCTCACTGCACACCCTTAAACCATCTGAGCAAGCCAGAGCAGGGAATGATGGAGTCTGGATTGACAGCACATCCTGCACAGTGGATTGACGGCACATCCTGCCCAGAAGAATTGTGCAGGTCATGCTGCCCATTCACATGTCTCTTCAAATGAAGGGACAAGCAGCCTGCATCCTTTCCTGGTGAACTTCTGTGACACTGTAGTGTTTTAGACATATCTAGAGTCTTCTCTTCACAGGAATGAAATGTTTAACAAATGTGGCACCGGGTCTCAGAGCCACGTCTCTCTAAGGATTATTTTGGAGACACTCTTCCTGATAGTCAAAAAGGAGAGGTAAAAGAAAAATGCTAAGAGTTCCGTTAGTGGCCACATAGAAAATCCCTCCAGGGTTGCCCTTTACTGTTGCCTAAATCTACTCCCCTCTCTTACTCCTCCTACTCTTCAAAAACGAGCCAGATCACCCAAGAGAGTTATGATGTGCTACATCGCAATGTGCCTTGGTTTTGGAAAACCTTAGTACCACATTTTGCTTAGGTTGCCATACTGCACTTAAAAAAAGTATTGCTGCCCTCTCCTCAGTGTCTCCAGAGCACTCGTCTCCAGGAGCAGCTGTAAAAGAGTCAGTAAAAGCAGGGCATGCTAGATGCTTGAAAGGTTCCTTGGGTATGGGAAGCAGCTACCATTTGGGGTTTGGCCATGATGATGCAGATGAACACACATATGTGCTTTTATGTGTACACACCATTTCCCAGCCAGCAACTTATAGTATGTTTCCCCATTGCAACAAACATCCTGCAGGGAGCTGTGGGTGATGCTGAGCAAGCAATACAGCCCCAGACAGATTACTGATGGCAACTGGTAGAGGGATATAAGCACCTAGCTGGCTTTCTCCACAGGAATTGCCTTTTAGCCATTGACTTCTCAACCTGATCCTCAGGGAGATTTATACAATACCTTCAAAGAAGAGGCTGAGAGCTAGAATCTACAGAACTTCTAGATGGCAAGGATCATCAACTCCGTAAATGCACTATTTTATTACAAAGTATTTCTTATTTCTCACTACTTTTCATCCCTCACCTTTTTACAGGTGTTAAACACCTTTTTTTAGACTGCCCCGTTGATTACCAAACCCAAACTAAATTCAAAATATTTGTTCTCAGCCAGTCCTTTCCAGGAGTTTGCTGTTTGTAGTTCAAAATTGAAAGGGAAGCTTTCGTGCCTGTATGTTTTTCCAGCTTTTTTTCAAAATATGTCACTGTATCAAAAGAAATTGGTTCTCCCTACAAGCTTCATGGCTGGTAGTGCATGGTGGTTGCACCAGGGTTATTGCTAGTGCCATGGAGAGGCTGTGCTTACCAGAGAAGACAGCATGACTCAGCTGCCAAGGAAGGCAGATGAGTAAAGAAAACCTTAATTTCCTGATCAGGCCCAAAACTGTAACTCAGACAGAGGTGCAGACACACAGTGAGGAGGGAGCAGACAACTCGGGCAAAGGAGCTGCCAGCATATCACACAGCTTCGGGAAATGTGTCCTGTGATGAGAATTGCTTCCAGCAATTCCCACTTCCAGCACATATCCTACTGAAAATGGGACCACAGTCTTGTTCTCCCTCTCCTTTTCCACTTACTAATAGTAATTCGTACAATACTTAATTTCTGCAAAACAAAAGAACATGGAAAAGGTTCTTTGGAAAACAGAAAAATTAAGAGGAAGAAAAAAAGGCACAATGAAAGGTGACATCCTTCTCCTTGTGAAGGGTTTCATAGGTTAATGTGGCCAGCAGTTCTTGGGAAGCAGCTTCCTGCTGAGTTGCTGCGAGGTACCAAACAAGAGCCCTTAGCCATTTTCATCCATCCCTCCCCCAGCTAAACAGATTAGGATGGAAAAAGAAGATGACACAAATGGCCAGAAAGAATTAAATGATCCTGAGTGGGATAAATGAGCTGACTAAATTGTTGGTACTGTGAGATGCAATCTGTTTAGATCTGACAGAGATTAGGGCAGGGATGCTACTTACCATTCAGGGCCTCTCTGCATGCTGTAGAATACCAGCAGATACTAATGGGAAGTTTAATGGCTAACATGAGATGAGCACACATGCACATATATAATAAAGCAGGACAAAAATAAGAGCTGGTGTCTGCTGTAAGCATGTGCAGCTCAGACAAGAAATCAATACATTCCTGCCTAGTCACACAATGCTAATGGCAAGGTCCCAGTACATGGTAGTCATGGAGGATTTTAATTACCATTCCTGCATGTCTGCTGGGAAATGCACAATGCTAAACGCCATCCAGCAGGAACTTTCTCAAAGAGCTTCAATACCATTCTCCGATTCAAAGCACTAGAAAGACGTGCTAGGCTGATAGCTAAGAAAGCCAGTAATGGGATATGGAGCCTTTCACCTCGAGGTCACCTTCTAGTGACCCATGGTTATTGCCATCTGATTGCTGTTGCCTGTGTGAAATGAGGTGAGTAGCTTCAACCAGTTCCTCATGGCCAAGTGCTTCTATCACACAAAACCTGATGCTGAGGTTGGTGCTAATTGGCCCTGCTAGTCACCAGTCTCTCAGGGAAGGCTGGGGACCCTGCTTCCCCATTCCCTGCTGCGGGGGCATCCCTGTCAAAGACATCAACCCAGTGCCCCCAGGGCTGGAGCTCCGATGGTCAATGGTCAATGGTCGGGTAGACTGGAGCTCTTTGAGGGCCCTTTCCTGTTGGCTAGGCTCCTTGGGAGGAGGGCAATTCCTTCTTTGTGAAGGGAGGCTTTAGGAAGGGCTTTCTCCTTTAAGACAGGGAGAAGCCCCCCTTTCAGCAGCTCTCCCAGCTGACACACAATGGCTTGCCACCTCCTCGGTTGCACAGAAATGATAATCAGAGGTTCAGCTAACAGGAGAGAAAGGAAGCTGCTCCCTGCCCCCCCAACCCCCCACAACCCCCGTGTCACACGAGATGAGGTGGCAGATGGGTCGTTAGGGCCTTATTGGCTTTTTTAACTCCTTCCTCCCCCTCAGAGCCCACTCCCAGAGGGATGTGTAGAGGCACACGCAAAGCAAGGCAGCCCCGGCCCAAGGGGTAGTTTTGGCATGGCGAGGAGCACAAGCTGTTGGCATGGAGGGCCACTCTGTATCATATCAATATCACGGTGTCATATGAGTTGCTTGTTTAAAAGATGGTGTCTGTGCTGAGTGAGGTACTTGGTTCTATCGCATTTCAGTCAGCAGCTCTTCCAGGCTCCCACATCCAGACAGGGGAGATGTATCTGAGAGGGATGTGGGGCATTGGCACATCACAGAGGGATGGAAAAAAGTGTCTTCCTGTCCAGTGGCTCTATGTGCTTTACCTCATGGCCATTATTCACAGAGATTGGCAGGGACAACTCTCCTCCTCCACCTCAGCATGGACTGCCAGAATTTGCTTAGCCGAGCAAACTTCACTGACCCAACCTCTATGAGGCAATGCTACTCCTGGTGCAGGGCCAAAGCCTGTGAAACTCCTCAGGGTCTTTTGCCACCTCATTTCTCGCTCTGAACTCCAGCAACTCAAGAAATGGCTGCAGGAGAAAGCACGTACCTGCTACGTGCCTATCTTTGGTGGCTTCTTTTTTACCAGCAGTGGTATGTGCTGTCAAAAAGAGATCCTGGCAATCCAAGCTGAGCTCTGCTACTGATTACATTGCTTCAGTCTGATCCCATTATCCCTGACCTTCAGGGACCTGGAGTTATGCCACTGTTTATTACCAAGCATTATTAACATTAGAAACAATAGTTCCTGGCATAGAGGTTAAGGGGGAGTTGGGGTATCTTCAATGAATTCTGCAGCATTTACAGCATTTTTTGGGAGTGCGGTGTTGTTTCTCTTTTTTTATTGTTGTGTCACATTTATTATGTGTGTGCTGCTTGTACTCAATCTGTTTGGCACATTTTAAAAGGCCACACCATGCAAAGAGATGCTGCTCGGGAGAAGACCATGTGTGCTCTGTTAAGACAGCCAGTGCTCTGCTTCTGGAGATGTGTTTGGTATAGCACTGTGAGCCATGGTTTTGCAATATCACCATCAAGAACTGCAGAGCTTTACTGTTGCCTTTGGATCTGCCTTGCAGCCTCTCCACAGCCTAGTCCTGGCCCCACAGCTCTACCCTACTTGCTCCTGCCCCACAGCCCCTTCTATGCCCTTCCTCCAACTCTGCCAAACCCCTTTTCTCTCCATTGCTATAATGTTATTCAATTGCAAATTCCTTATCTTCACTAAATTAAAACATTAACCGTTGTCTCTTGTAGCATCTTGACCACAAGAAATACTCCTCTGACCCTGAAAAAAAATACTCACGTCAAGTGTCTGCTTAGAAATAGAAACCCAGCAGCATAAGGTGGGAGTTAGCAATCTTTGCAGGGCCACATTCTGCAAGGTAATTCCCATACTAAGTTACTGTGAGCATGCAGTTTATAAACTGTGGCATCTTGCCCTCTGTGGGAAAGCAGTGGGTGCCTTGCTCCTCTTAAATGTTGAAATGAGGAGAAGCCAGGAACCCTGAACTCTCATGGAAACAACTTCAGAGTGTAGCTGGCAAAGTTTGCTTC
Source organism: Thryothorus ludovicianus (assembly GCA_013397245.1). Classification (NCBI taxonomy): domain Eukaryota; kingdom Metazoa; phylum Chordata; class Aves; order Passeriformes; family Certhiidae; genus Thryothorus; species Thryothorus ludovicianus. The sequence continues at coordinate 458,972 of VZTB01007636.1, forward strand.
TTACTGTTTGACTGCCCAGGTTGCTCCTGCTGCCTCCCATCAGGAAAGGGCTTTCTTGCTCACCCATCTCTCACTTTTTTTCTCCATACCTGATGCTGTCATGAGATGACATGGATTGAAAAGCTGCTCCAGTTTAGGAAGGAGGAACACATAAAATTTTGCTTTAGGAACCATAGGTAGTGTCTGCATATACCAGATGTGTAACTTGCTTTCTTCCTTCATTCCCAGCTTCCTAGATATCAAAACACAGAATTCAGGAAAGCAAAGTCTGTTCTTCATCCTTAAAAAGTTCCTTGATCTAAGCCAGTACAATCCTGACTCAGTGAGTTAACAGACATCAGTTTTCCAGAACCTCACCCAAACATCAATTAACATATCAGTGGTATTCCTTTCCTCATAAAACCAGACATTGCCAGTGTTCCCAATCCAGAAAAGATGTGTGAGTTCAAGGTTCCCACCAGAGCCACCTGACCTCTGCAGGAATCTCCATGGACCTCTGCAGCCACTGGACTGTGCTTTGAATGACCCAGAGTCCTGTGCTTAAGGAAAATATAGCACTCTGTCGGCTCTTTCCCTCTTTCTTTTGGGAGAGAATTCATCTCTGCTGGTGAAATCTTCAGACAGTAGCTCCAGCTGCATGTAGGGTTTTCAATCCATTTTCTGCTCATCCAGCTTCTGTGTGACAACTGCAAGTCCCGATCAGACCATGCCATGCCTCAGATCAGAGCAGGAGTCAGGTTTAGCTGCTTCAAGCTGCCAGCACTGCACTGAGGGGTCAGAAGCAGGCTCAGGGGGGTCACCAGAGGAGCAGAATCTGCTGAGCACAGCCCATGGCAGTGCCAGGCTTGAAAAGGAGGGAAAGGTACAGAGGCTCTCCCCTAGGTGGAGGTCTGGCTGATGGTGACGTTTGAGTGCCCGGAGCAAGGCAGGAGTGCAGGAAAGCCTTCCTATTATCCTCTGGTGGCACAAAGAGCCTGTGAAACAGATGTGCAAAGCCATGCTCTTCAGGATGTAGACTGCTCCATAGATTTGAGCTGATCAGTGAACCTCCCACCCTCCTCCCCATCGGCTGTACATGTGTCTCAAACAACAATTACATTTGTATTTTACAAAATACACTGCTCATAAGAGGAGGGGAAGCCACGGTGCTCCCTGCCCCCACTCCTCTGGGCCTCCATTAAGTCTGTTTGCCTGTGATTTCTTCCAAATGACAGAGCCAGTCTGTTAGCAGTTAAGTTAAACAGAGCTTGTCCTGTAATAACCCCGTTCAGGCTGCTAATTGATACCAGTACCTACTCCCTTCCTCCTCCTTGCTACTGGCAGGGCTCTGTCTGCTGCTCTCCTGCCAGGCCAACAAGAGAAGGTGTGTCATCTGCTGGTCTTTGCTCTGGGACAGGGCCTTTTGCCAGGGCACAGGTAGCATTGGCATGGGGAGACAGACGAGCAAGGATGGGAAGGGCTTTTCCAAAGAAAGCAATGACCACGTAGCCACGAATGTGCTCTGTTCTCCACTGCTGAAATTGAAGACAGCAGTTGCTCTGCCTGATCTGGCCACAAAGTCATCCTAATCCTCTCCTTATGACTTTGAGTGTATTGCTGTTCAGACAATAATGGCATCTCAGCATCACCACAGCAACATATGGCTTCACAGCAGGGAAGGCAGGCAAGGTACTGCTCCAGCTGGACACAGCTATGCAGTACAGATCCCATGAGGTGCCCAGCTTCCCTGGAGATGCAGCTATTGTTACTTCCAGAATGCTCAGGATTATCTCATAAAAGTCAGCCCTCATATAGCACCATGCACTAGGAACAATTCAAATTAAGCAACAGGTGAAAGTGAAGATCCTGGGAAGGAATGTACTTGCAGAACTGCCCAGTCCCTTGGAGAACACAGGTGACCAGGCAGAAGTCAAGGGTTTTTGTTTGGTGCTCATAGAACTTGGGTTCAAATCCTTTGCAGGACTTTTGAGAGTATGATACTATATCACTTCCATGAGAAAGCGTATTTTACTCCTCAAGATAATTCTAGCCATCTAGAAGTATCCAGTGCTAGGACTTTTCAGTCCTCTGCACAAAATAGGCAAAATAGAATTATTTTTGCAGTAATTTGCCTCTCAGAGAATATACTTGCTCAAGTGCTTAGGGATAAGCAACACCCTCTATGTGAAGAGCCACCCCCACTAACACACCCTGAATTTCAAAATATTTGCTGTCAAGTGACAGGAAAAGAAATTACCAGATATTTTCATTGATTAAATCAACAAACAAATGCAAGAATGCAAGAAGAATGAAACTTCATAATGAGTGCCATTTGAGGAAAAGAATGAGAAGGCTGAATCTGACAGGCTTCTCTTTCCAAAATATTTGTGCCACTCCCATTATTATTAGTCACTTGTTGTACATTTCCAAAGCAGTTAACTCAGTAATCCTCACAGGGCACATGGGAGGTAAGACAGTTGTTACCCATTAAATAAAAACCCTGATTGTCAATGGTACCAAATGTTTTGGCTGCATGAAGGCTACCAGAAAAGAGGATGCTCTGAACTCTTGGAAAGCAGGGCTTTGCTAGGGCAGCACAAGATCTTAGAAGTTCTCATTTTGCATGTATTCAGAGTCAAAATGGTGTACCTACTGCCCAGAGAGGCCTTCCTGCAGTATGTGCAGTGTTTCCAGGCATTGAAGGAGTAATTTGAGGCTGCATCCTTCTTTGAAGACCTTTGTTAGGATTGTGAAGAGTGATCTCAGGCCCCTGACAAAGAGTCTGTTAGGCCTGAAGCTCTTCCCAGTAACTCCTTGGAATTACAGGAGCCAAGGGTCTTTATCTTGAATGTTGGCTCATCTTCATGTTGGCTCCCCACAGAATCAACTGTGATCATCCTCAGGCACTGTAGCCCCACACAGAGGGGAACCTGCCCAGCCTTTGGCCCTGCAGAGCAAAGAAGGAATTCAGCATGGCCTTCACCCAGCGTTATTCAAAGATCAAGCTCCAAGATCCCACCCTGAACGCATTCTTGGCGAGAAAAAGAAATTTCTCTGTTCACTGACCAAGTGACAAGAAGTGTGTTTATGCAGCTCCTTCTTTGAGAACAGTGTTTGATGCTGCTCACAAAGTCTCCCTCTTCCCCATTAGGCAGGGCTCCAAGCTCCTCCAATCTTCCCCGGCTCCCAGCTCCTTGGACCTGGAGCTATCCATGGTTTGTACAGCACACCCAGTTCTCATGTTCTTACTCACTGCAAACATCTGACTTCATGCACGGTTCCTGTTTTGGCAGTGTAGTGTCCAAATCATCCCACCACATCACAAAATTGTTCAGCTCAGAACAAGCGGCCCCAGCATTCATCCACCTTAGGAACCACCAACACCACAAATGTGGAGAAGACAAATTGTAGCAATTTCTGAACTGACATCTTAATTTAAGGAATTTTAGGAATCTCTGCTCAGGAGAGAAAGATCAGAAATGAGAGATGCTCTGGAGCTCCAGATAGTGGAAGAAAAACTTGTAGAATTTAGGGGTTGGCTAAGACTGCTGGTGTGTGAAACTGTTCTAGAGAGTCCCAGGAACATCTCCACACATAAGTGATCAATAGCCTCTATGGAAAGAGGGAAAGCAGAAATCTGTGCCGGCTGCAAAGCCCAAAGCTTTTGAGTCTCAAGAGCAGAAGCTACACAAGCAGCACTTTCTGTGTCTTTAAGCTAGTGGAGTAGTTTTAGGGACCTTGATATCAAAGAGCAGTGAGAACTCGAAAGCCAAATGGTTCTCATTAGTGGCTCATTTTATTGGTGTGAGGGATAAAAGCTCAGAAAGAGCTAAAGCATCTCCCAGTGTTTGGGTGGAGGAGAAGAGAATAACTACAGAAGATCATCCTTTCCCCAGGCAGTGACTCTAGAGCTTGGCATGATGCTGAAGCAGGGCTGTATTGCACCCCTGTGCTCTTGTCCCACGCTGAGTGCCTGGCCTCATCTCCCAGCCTTCAGGAGCTAAACTTGGGCAACAAGGGCAAGAATACACTAGCTGTGCTTTGAAAAGCCACATGAGCATGGTGTTTCTGGAGTCTGTAGGCTTGTAGGGGTGTCCTGGTTTTCTGGAGATTTTGTGCCATACTTAAATATAACAAGCTGGGAAGCATAAAAAATATTTATATTTATGTAACAATGTTTGCAACAATTTTTTTTCATTTTAAGAGCCATCAACATACCAAATCAGTGGAGCACTGCTGAAGGTCTCAGATCAGTCCTGTAAACTGGCAGTCATTAGCAGGCAGTAGTCTGACCTCTTAGTGTTGAAGAACCAGCATTAAAAGAGGACTCTGGAGAATGATCGCAGAGCTGAGGAGTGAGCTGATGAAGGATTGTTCATCCCAACAGCCAAATGGTGATGTAGCAAATCTTCACTAGTGGTAGAGAAGAAACTCATATGTTTACAGCATCTGCAAAACAACTGGCCATGCTGACCTTCCAAACAATAGTGAGAATTCTCTGAAACATCTAAGAGATTCTTAGTGTCCTTGCATCCAGCTGTTTGCATGCTTAGGGTGGATCCACTGTTCTGGGGACCCATCCACTTGAAATCTTTACTGTGAGGGTTTGTTAGCTCTTCTGAACACTCACATTTTTTGGAAAGCAAGGTGCAGCCCACAGAAACAAGGTCTAGTCTTTCTAACCACAGGGCACCATCACTCCTTGACTCCAGCTCACAGCTGTGAGCCATGACAGATTGTAAATCTGAGGGCTGGAATGGGAGAACACCTGGGTGGCCACCAGAGAGTGCTGGGGGGAGCTGTCAGGGGCACTGCCTGGCTTTTGATCAGCCCTAGGAACTGGCAATGTCCAGCAGGCGTTAATCCGCTCTTTTAGCGATTCTCAGCAATCAGTTTCCTGTCACAGCTGAAGGAGAAAAAAGTTACTTAATCACAAACCTGAGGGAGCTGGTGTTGAAACATACCTTTAGCTTTTTTCTGAATTTCTTTAAATTATAAAAGAGGAAGGTAGGGGGGAAATACAAAGAAATATACACCAAATACTCACTCTACAGAGCAGAACTCTTGATTAACTCATGGTACGTTTTCAAACAGATTATTTTCCTTTGGGTTTTCTGCTTTCCTGAGATTTCACATGATTTGCAGAAGGGATTTTAGTCTCTTGAGATCATGCAGGCAACCATTAGGATAGTCACCTGTGGCTCCTGCTGGAGGCTTGTCCAGCCTGTTAGATAGCTTCACATTTGTGTGCAGCCTTCCCGTATGAAATGGATAGAATACTGTTTGCTTCATAGAGAAGAGGAAGCTGAGAGCCTCAGCTCATGCTGCAAAGCTATGGCCGGGAACTAGATCCAGATCCAATGATCCCAAATGCCTTAGCTGTAAGACTCATTGTGAAATCCTTTGTTTGAGCTGACTTTTCATTTGCATGGTGCTGTTTCTGCATTTGATGGACCACCCTAGAACACACGTTGTCTCCTCAACCCAAAAGTGGATCTATCATTTAATTACTGTCTGAGCAGGAACTCTCTTCACTTGCTGGGATCACAAAACTTCCTACAGAAACACTCATCGGCTGCAGAGAAAATGATGCCCAGTTAAAATTTAATTCACAGATGGAAAAAAAATCCTCTGAAGACTGGCCATTTGTATCACAGCTGTCTTAAGGGCAAGAGTGACTAGAGACTTGCTGTGTTCTGTACTTGAAACTCCAGTCAGTCCCTAACTCAAAGATTTATTGCTCAGACAGGGTCCCACTGGAGGCTCAGCACTCCCTGGCCTGTGTGATGTGAATGGAGCCACAAGTCCAGTGGCTTTCATAAAATCATGCTTTGAATCCAGCTGATTCAAGTGCAAAACTGAAAACTCCTGAGCTTCCTTGCAACTCCTGACCTGTGGGACAGCCTTGCCTCTCTGAATTTAATAAGCTTTTAAATGGGACCAGGTGTGCAGCATAAGCAAAAAGAGTCCAAGGGAAAATTCTCACTCACTGGCAGTCACAATAATGTCCAACCAGCAGTGTCAGAAGGCACGTAGAAATGTTCTCTACCACTAAAGTATGCATTGCTGTCCTTGATCCTAAACATACAGGCCAGGCTGACTTTTAATTAGCAACACACGTCCCAGAAGAACAGCAAGATGTGTCTGAATTCACCTCTATCTTAATTGCATCAGGAAGTTGCCTTGTGGCGCTGATCAGCTCTGAAACTCTTGGCACATTTCATGCTAATGGAGTGAGGCTGCAGCTGGCAGCTCCTCCCAGGCTCTCCCTGGGTTCCTATTCACCAGCCACTTAGTAGCAGGTGAAGCATCCTGGGAGTGCCAAACTGGTCCAGTGATCCCATGTGGGAGAATAAGATGCTCTACTGAGCCACTTCAGTGCTGGCAAGCAGAGGAGTTACAAGGCTGCAGTGGGATGGGGAAAGGGTAATTGAAAGGGTGGGAGGTTTGTACAAGGATTATCCACAGGGTGAATCTCAAGATTGAATTTGTCATAGAGGAATCCCACTTTGTTATTTCAAATTATCTTGGTTCCAGTTCAGTTCTGTATGGGTGGAGATGTATGTAAATGTGGTACATGTACAAACAGAGCACAGCCAGACTGACACCTCTACAAACATCTGGCTTCCCTCACACGTGCTACTGCCTCCGCTATGCCAGGGACTGATGTGACCCCACTGATAAGCAGGCATGACTTGTCATGGCACAGCCCATTCTACCATCCTTAATGCTGGCTGGGAATGCAAAATGGGAAACTGCAGGGCCAGGCCATAGAGCACATCGCTTCCCCACCTGCCTCCTTATTCCAGGAGAGAAAATGGGCTCTGGTGAAGCCTTGACTCACACCAGCCCCACTCCTCTCTCTTTTCAGGCTTGCTGTATTTCTTCTCCCTGCCTAATTTCCCTGAGAGGGAGTGTGGCAAGGCTCACTTCCTCTCCCAAAGCAGATGTGAGGTTTGGGACTGCAGTTCTTGCGGAACTGGGCTGTGTTGTCCTGTACCAAAGCCCAGGCATGTGGTTGCCTTGATGTTGCAGCACAAAGTGAGTTCAAAATGGCAGGGAGGTGCTTGTGTTGAGCACATCTCCCTTGTTATACTGGGTGGCCCAAGCCTGCTGACAGCTTTAATTTAGGAACCTGATGGTAGCTCTCTACACACTGTGTCTGCCTGTTGGTTTGACTGAGCTTGAAACACATCCCCTTCAGTCTCCATGGCATAGCCTATTCAGGGTCACATAGTGCCTCTGCTACCATAGGAATCATGCATCCCCAAGTTCCCCTCCTCCACTTGCCCTTTTCCTCTCATTTTGCAGTTTAGAGAGCAACACAGAGAAGTTTCAGAGGTCTGAGAGCCTGGCAGCAGCAGGATGACAGCATCCCTGCCTGCAAGAGCCTCAGAGTTAGAGGGTGATGTCCAGTGGCCTTCAAGGAGTCCATGCTCCAGGAAGGAGGCAGCAAGAAGGTCTGCAGCTCTCCAGATGGCCCTTAGTACATGTGAGCAGCCCTACTTCCCTTTCTATAGACTGGTTCCTTGGACACAAATGTGCACAAATGTGGCAGAAATAGGGTCTGTGTACGGGAGAGGCTGAGCTGGAACAGGCACTGGGGCTGAGACAGCCTTCTTGGTGATTGCTTTTCTTTATTTAGTATCTACTGCTGGAGGGCAGCTTAATCCTAGCACTTGCCTTTCTTCCCACATTAAATCCATTGCTCTGACTCTACACACCCAGGTGCTAACAGACTAAACAAGATGAAGGAGCAGGAGGTGTATAATTGTGATACCAATATGTGTCACAGCTTACACAGCAGATAATCGGTGTGTGCCAAAAAGGCAGTGGCAAATGGCTCCCAGAGGAGGTTTCTCCCTAGAAGAGCAGCATTTCACACCACCAGCCTCTGTAGTGCGGAGAAAACTACCCATCCTTAGTCCCAGGGGTCCTACCATGAGGTGTAAGCAACCGACTTAGCTCTGCTGCGGTAGCCCTCAAGCACAGCAATTTGCCTTACTCGGGGCAGTGGATACATCTTGTGCTTCCTTAGTTTGTTTTGACGCTCTTCTACTGCGAGACCATATTTAAAGAAAAGAAATAGGTTAATTCTGCCAAACCAAAGGACTTGACATTTGATTGCAAGTTTTGGGAAGATAGATAAAATGGAGTTTTTTTTCTCAGCCATGACCACTTAGAGTTTGGTTGACACACTTCCTACCACAGCAGTGCAGTCTTTCAGAGCACTCTACCTTCTTAAGCCATCTTTTTGTTTTGGGCTGTGGGGTTTTTGTGGTGGGTCTGAGGTTTCCTTATCAGATTTGGGAGCTGTGTGTCCTCAAAACAGCTGAGCATATCTCACAGGCCCCCCTTCCCTGCACACCTAAGTCAAGAGTTGCTTTTTAGGTATTGTTTTCTATTGCTCAGGGGCTGAGAAAATGCCAGTGAAATAGGGCAGAGCTTGATGGAGAAAGAATTTCTCTGGAGGAAAGAGAACCGCAGACGCCTGCCCTTCTATTCCTGTTTACCTTTGCTTTCAGGAGGTCAATTAAATTGTGGGCATAAACTTACACTGCGGTTTGCAAACTGATACTCACCAGAAGGTGTTCTGGCGTCACAGAGCATTTTGTGTTTCAGTTTTTTCTTTCCCAGCTTCTTTATGGCTTGGTAATAACTTGCAACACATGTATCACAGCAACATTATTTGCACAACATTTTTGCAGCATCATAATTAAATTTACTCAGCAAAATTCCCATGAAGATGTTATTCATGTGGAATGACCAACAACCCATTTTGAACTCGGACTTTCCCATTTTTTCTGTGTGGTACAGCTGTGGGATTTCTTCATAAGCAGTGATTGAAAGGTTTATAGTTTTTAATTCTGTGTATGTTGAGAAAGGGTGTGGGGGGGGTAATGGTTCAGGCAGCAAACATTCATTTGGCCTCCTACCTACACAGTTATCCCCTTTCACATGGGACACAACCACACAATGGAAATCATTGCTGCAGGATATTGTGGAAAACAACCATCTCAGTGGCTCAAATAGCACAACAGGTGATTAGAAGCCTCTCATGGTCAAATACAGTGGTCTAGCCAAAGCACCATGTCTGTATGTGTCTGCAGTGCAAGCTGTCAGGTGCTAAAAGGGTGGAGAAGGGAAAAGATCCCTCTATCAATGCCCAGTTTTCATACTTCAGTTGCTGTCAAAGCCAGAGAATGAACTAGTTGACTTCTGATCTGATCCAGAATACCACTTTCTTCAAGTTTACACTGGCTGGGAGTCAAGCCTACTTTCTATCACATTGTGTTGAGCAATTCTTCCTCTAATTTCCAGTGTTGTCCCCCCCACCACTCCATCCCACAGAGGTTAGTGAGTTTGTATCTCAAGGAAAAGAGAGAGCATTTTCTGACTGTAGCCACATTTACGCCACCAAGCCTTGCTCAGTTTTGTTTTTGAGTTCTTACTCAGGGAACTGCTTGCATTTACTTTAAAGAAAGTGGTTACATGCAGCTGATTTTAAGAGATATCTTGGAGTGAGGCTCCATCAGCTCTCTATCCATGTGATGGCTGTCCCCTCATTTTATCATCCATTTTCTCAGTACTGGGCTCTAACAGAACCTCTCTTAGGCTCTCCCTTCCCATAGATACTGTCCTGAGACAGAACTGCTATCATAGGTCCTCAAGTCAGGAGGAGCTTTCCTTTGCTAGACTGACCTAAGGAGAAAAGTCAGCTAAGTCAAGAAGAGCTTTCCAGCAAGAATTGATAGAATATAGTGTGTTTTTCAAATTCCCTTAGTAAGGCCCTGAAGTCAAAGGCAGAAGCTGGTAGATCTATCACGTGGAACTGTCCACTCATCACCCAGGTTCTCCTACAGATCTGCACTGTTGCATTTGTTGGCAAGTCTGTATTTTTAGCATCTTGAGATCCCTTGCCTTGTACAATACTTCTGAATTTCCCTGACTGCAGGGCTTGATGTGCTTGCTTCCAAATATGATAATCTTATCCTTCATTCCACATGCCTCCCTGGCAAGGCTTCCTCACTGGTCAGCAGCCCTTCTTCACTGCCATGTGCTGATTGCTTTAATGATCTAGAAAGATGTACAATAATACAAGAAGTATGTGTAATGAGGTAAGGAAGATGTATAATGATATAAAAATGATGGAAATGCCTCCTGGATAAGAAAGGACTTGACAAAGCTTGGGGAGTCATTGAGTCAGTGGTTCAGTGAAGAGAGATCCCCATTACAAGAGAAAGTCAGAGTGATGAACACAAGTAAAGGCATCCTGGAGCCCTCCTCTGACTCATGGACTTTATGGGGCTCTAGGTGATATGTAACAACGCTCAGGGAGGAGTGTCGTGGGTTAGCGTTGTTCAATAGAACCAATGAGGTTGCTACATTTTTTGTAAAGATACAATTCTTAAGACAAAAAAAAATCGGAGGGTGACTCACTTCACTTCTGGCCTTGGAAGGTGGCGGGCCCGGGCCAAGCAGGGTCTGAGCAGGCCCGCTTGGCCCGGAATGGCCGGGCCTGGGCTGATTTGATCTCCCTGGCCCGGCTGAGATTTTCCTGTTCCTGGAGGGGTGGTGAGAGGGCTGTCGAGCCTCTCACCAGGGAGCCCACCAGGCCCTGAAGCCAGAAAAGACTCCAAGGCCAGGAGCAGCTCCAAGACGGAGAGTGGCCACATGGCCAAGGATCTCAGCAGCCAGGATGGGGCCGGGCAGCCACAGCCACCTCAGCATGGCTCACAATGAACTCTATCTGCTCAGCTACTTTAAACCAACTTTACTGCAGGTAAAGAAAGGACAAAAACATCGGCTGCAGTTTTTTTCTCTCAGTCTCATCACTTCAGGAGGACGAGGCCGACATGATGCTAACAGAGACCATGCGGCAGCCGGGGGACACAGGAAGTTACACTCCCAGTACAGAACTCAGATTAGATTAACTTTTCGATATTGTAAGACTCTATAAAAACTGTTTCTATCAATGATAAAATTTAACTCTTGAGGTCAGTAAGAAATAAGTTTGATTTTAAATGGAAGGATTGAACAGAATGCTTTGAACTTAGATTTATATTCTTTTGTAAAGCTATGGTAAAGATATATATAGTTGATATATCAGACTTTGTTTAATTTCTCTGTGACGTATAGAAATGTATTGGGAGAAAGTAACAGTTTTTAGTACAACTGTGAGTTGGAATATTAGTAGTTGAAACAAATAGATATTACTGTGATTTAAGGAGAAACTTAAAGAGAAATGAGAGGAATGAAAAAGATAGTAAGGAGACCTTTTGTTTCTAGAGATAAATGAAAAAAACTGTTGCATACTAAAATAGCTCATTTTTAAAAATAACACCCCAATAGTTGATGCAGTCTATAAAAGCAGTTGTATAAAAGCTATGTAACAAGAGAAACACTTTGCCACTACAAAATAATTTTATTTTCCAGGCAGTTATTTTCATTTGTGACAAATGAAAAAAAAGTCTCCATAGCACAACAAGAGAAACTCTTCTCCCCAGGTGAATTGAAGTTAAGACTGTTTTTAAAGGTAGTAAACTGACTAAAAGTCATGGGCTTTATCTTTGCATTGTCAGTGACAAAGGAAAGGTTGTCTGAAATTTTATTCTGATTATCTTATTATTATTATTCTCCCCTTTAACCCTGTTAATAAAGTTTTCTTTGTATGTTTTCAAGTTTGAATCTGCTTTGCTTTCTTTCCTTTTAATCCTATCTCACAACAAAAAAAAATAAACCCCCAATAAGGAGGCTGGCACTTGTAATCATGGTGGGACCACTGCTGCATCCCAATACCTTTGTATCAGTTGCTATGAACTACAGATCTGATCACTCATTCCCCAGGAGATAACACAGTGGTAGTGGCCAGACCCTGAGCATTCCAGGATGAACACTGCCCCAGGAAGGAGAAAGGGAGTCATCAGTATGAGTGTGCCATTGGTCTTAAAAGGGACGGTTGGGAACACCTGCCTTTTTCCCTTATAAGCACAAAAGTGAGGAAAAAAAGTTAAGGAATGGGGAATTCCAGTGGAATACACATATTTTAACACCAGCCATAAACTCAGCAGTACTCAGAAAAGGCCTGACTAGCTATAAGGCACAGAGCCATTGCAAATAACAGTAAGTTATGCAATTTTTCTTCTCATTCTTGTTGCTGGCTTCTGAGAGTTAGCCTAGGGAGTTTCCCTCTCAGGGAGGGGAGGAATGTCTGACTTCAGTTATCTCTGTATGATGGTACAACTTCTATAATAAGGCCAACTTCTATAATTTTGAAGGCACTCATCAAGGCTCAGAAACACTGCAAATAATGACCACTTCATTCAGAAGGATCAGAAGGAGTATGAGTTATCCCACTCCAGGACCTGTCTTTGGCTGCTCGTTGACTGAGCTGCTTAGCTGGCAGGTACACCCCTTACAGAGGAGGAAGAGCAGAGACATGCTTACTTCACACTTGAGCCCTTCAAGCCCTGACATCTTTTCTAGGAAACCTGGTGCTGGCCACTGTTGGACATAGGATGGAAAGAGAGATTCATTCCATGTGGGTATTTCCAGTGGTCTCCTTTCTTTCTTTTCTGTGGTGCTGCAAGCACAGTTTCAGGCTTTGGCTCCTACACCCGCCATGACCTCCCATGTTTTAATGTCTTCAGCACCTGTAGAGAAAAGCAAAACCTGGAGCAAAACCTGGAGCATACTGCATTTGACTAACTGATTCCACCAGCTACAAGTCTGGGGATAACCTGGCTGTCATGGTGACAGTCTGGAATAACACCTGGACCTTCAGAGTTTAGGAAGAGACTTAGATAGTGTCAGAATGATTTGAAAGAGAGGCAAAAGATTTTCAGCTCCAGAATCACTATGGGCTTTGTGTTGAGCCAACTTGGTGGAACCAGCAGTTCTCCAGACTGCTCAAGACTGTCATACCCCACCTGTCTGGGGATTCCAGCAATACTGAAAGCTGGCATTTTGCTTTATTAATCAAATGCTGTTTTCTTGTGGCTTTCTCTTAGCTGCAGTTACAGCCTGTCTAGTCATTAGCAGATCCAGGCTGACACACAAGCAGAGAGAAGACTGCTACCACTCATCAAACACTAAGCTTATTTGCATGCTTTCAGTTTTTGTGCAATTTTTAAAAGTGCAAACAGATGTCATGAGATTTTTATCTCATTACCTTCATATGGCTTTCATCCCCATTAAACTTTTAAAGAAATACTACACGACATCAAGTTTTTGGTCCAGCACTGTAAGAAGCCCCATGCAGAGAACAGCCCAAAGCCAGGTAGCTTGGTTACATAAAAAGCCTGAACACTCTATGACTGAAGTGTTGTACAAACTGGAGTCTTAATAGCTCAGACTGAACGAAGCTACAGAAAACTGTCTTCCTTTTTCACATGCTCTTCTTTCATTTACAGCTCAGAACACGTTGGTATGAAACCCCCTCCTCTCTCTTCTGATGAACTGCTTGCCTTCGGTGCACATTGTGTCAGCCCAAGAGTAGTCCTGGTGGTTGGAAAGTGCTCTTGCTGGTGTGCTGCAGGCACACGGATGGGGGTGGCACCCCTGATAGGCTCTCCATCAGGCATCAAAGAGTCCCTGGTGAGTCTGGTGTTCAGGCACCATGTCCAGCCTTTGCTGTCTGCTCCACAGCCCGCTAGAGGATTTGAAGTGGACTGGAGGGTATTGTAAGAGTAAGTATGGGAAGCATAGGGAGTTCCAGCACTGCGATGAAGCCATTAGAAGCTAGGCTTCCTTAACTCTGCTGCTCCCCATAGATTTAACTTTGCTAACTGGAGCTCATGCCTCAGAGCAGTACCTGCACCTTCACTGGGGACCATGCTGGTGCTCCTCTTTCCACAAAAATACCTCCTGCTTCTTTGAAGCTGGAATTAAACAAATCTTTCTTCAAGCTGCTTTATATTGCATCTAGTCCACTAGATATTAGCAGGAAACTTGTCTGCATTTCTGCATTATTGTGCCAGCAAGCAGGAACTGCAGCAGCATCCCAAGGTGAGGTCTGATCTCTTCATTCTCATCAACTTGCACAACACCATAAAAAGGATCTGTGCCACAACAGACAAGGAGGCAAATCAGACAGACCTCTCCACTGTTCTGTCCAGGTGACAAGCACTATTCATAGGACATCACTCTCTATGGGCTTTGAGCCACACAGAGCCTCCCACAAACAAAGGGGATGAGACAGATTCTGCTATGAAGCACTCAGCATGTAAAGAGACAAAAGAGTGATGGGATCTGAGAGGAAACAAATAAAAAAGCTTTTTTTTTTCAAGATCACAGAACAGGTCAGCAGCATTAGGTAACACAATGCTGAACTAAATACCAAAGTGCAGGTGCTTCCTGTAGGACTCCTTCTGTAGATAATTTAGTCTATTGAGCAGGTTTTGTTACAGAAATATTTAGGAAGATGCTCACTGCTTTGATTTGGGTTCACAGGCACATCAAACATGCTGCAGCTGTGTATCGTTAGAAGTGAAACGAGCAACTGACAGTGTAGAATGGGGCAATCTGTCAAACTCATAAAGCCCTTCTTGATTCCCATTTCTAGGAATAAAAGAAACATTTGTGCAATCGCATAAACTGTTAAACATTCTTGCATCATTATGCTGTTAACTCCCTTCTGTACCAGATAGAGGAAGGGCCATTAGACCTTTATCCAATCTGATTTTGGATAAGATTCTTTAAGAACCCTGTAAATCTTGTCAGAAAAGGTATTTGGCATTAAAAAAAATTGGTTAGGTGAGAAAGCTGGAATGTGATGTTTTGCAGAAAGAGCTTGCCCTTCTGGAGCATCCACTATATCTGCCAAGGTAATTCTGAAGAAATAGCCCCATGTCCCAGTTTCCAAAGAAAATATCAATTAAAAAAATATCTTTTTATTCAGTTTTTCATTCCACTAAAATATTGAGCTGAAATATTGAGAAGGGATGCATGAATTTTGCTCTGGTTATTTGCAAAGCTGTTTCACATCAGGATCACTGTTTCATCAATAGAAATGTAAATCATAGCTGAGCCAGTAGGAAAGGTGAAACAGCTAAGATGGCAGGAATCCATTGTTTCAAGCCTTTTGCTCAGAAAGCTTTTCCTATTTCTTTTCACTGATATCTCATATGTTGTTTTTTCTATTCCTTTTTTCCTCACAAAACATAATTAACTTAATCAGATTTTTGTTAAAGGAAGCAGCCCAGAGATAGACTGAAGCCTCTCCTAAGCGCCTTTCTGTCTGGGAGGAATCCGAGTCCCAAATACTGAATGTTCCAGTCTGGCATGCTGAATGTCACACAAATATCAGCTGCAGTACAAGTGAAATGCTTTGGTGAATCATTGGACAGTGCCTGAGACTGCTAACAGTTCAGTCCCATCCTATTAGCAGCCCTGTTTAAAAAAAAAAAAAAGCCTGAAAATTATCCAGTGTAAAAATACGTAATAAATTAATTTAGTGCAGACCTCCTAAGATTAACAAAACACACCCTGAACTTACTTTTATAAACATTTGTGATCACAACTGGCCTTTTTAGAGGGTTCAGAATTTCCACTCTCGGTAGACAATTACTCAAAAGAGGAAAATTCACCAGGCTTTCTCTATCTACACTTTATACCTGATTCACTTATCTGCCTAGGTTTTTTTTCTGGGAGCAGAGGCATGCACCACTTTCATAGTTTCACGGCAAGGCTCTCCCCACTCTCCAGATGTGGAGATTCCTAGGGAGAACAAAGATATCTAAGGGGATCAGAGATATTTTAGGCTGTGGACCTTTCTTCTGCTGAGCAGTAAATTGCATTATTATCTTTTCTAAATGAGAAAATATCCACTCAGGCAACAACTAGGTGGGCTACACTCCGTCCACTTGTTCAAAAATCCACAAGTGTCTATCATGCACTACTCAAGAAGCAAGGGTCAGGTTTAGAGCTTACTGCCTAAATGACCCAATATGAAATAAAAGAAACTGCCCTTTTCAGAAAGGCACTATCAGCATGGGAGATAATTTTTATGATTTTAAGGCCAACAAGGCCTACATATTTCATGATACAGACCAAAACACCAACTCTCAAAGCAGGAGCTCAGTTATAACCATGCTTTACAGAATCTTGTGTTGTGTTGGCAGGTAAAAGGAATTTAAATAAGGGAGATACACATGGTTGGTGTCTGCTTGAGGCTATAGAGCAGTGCTTAAACTTGCACTTAAGTAAGGAAATACAAGCCTAAAGGAGAAAAATGTGAAGCTGACACAGCAAGGTGGCTGCAGCCATGGCTCACATAGCAGTATTACAAAGGACATCTGCAGAAGAGTGGATGCTGGGCTGAGGTTCATTGGCACTTGGAATTTTTTTGTACACTGCCTGTCAAATTCATTTATTCCATGTCAGCTGGTGTCACCTATCCCAAAGATTTCAGGATGCTCCTCTGTCACAGGTTTCCAGAGAGGTTTCAACTGTGGAATCACCTCAACCAAGCAGCCACACCACCAGCCTGCAATCACCTGCAGCATCTGTGTACCAGCCAAAATTTCTCCACAACCACAGCCAGCCAGTCTCTTCATTAAACAGCTTCCCCTTGGACTGGCACAATGATCCTTTTCCCACATCTGTCATGCCTTCGAGCCAGGGGCCATTTGCCACTGCTGGAGCAGGCACTGCCCTAGCTGGGACAGGGATAGCAGCCACAGCTGGCACGAAATGAGGAGTGGTTCAGACAAAGCCAGTGAAAACACTGCAGTCCACACCAGGAAGACAGACCCAGTCCTGCCATACTTGAGCTCTGTCCCATGCTTTAAACAAACACCACCTCTTTTCCCATCTCAGCATTTCTCCGACATTCATTACAGCACAGGCTTCCCCAGCTGGCCTGTGTCCTCCCAAACACATCAAGCCAGCAGCACCCTGGCCACAGGCAATATTTTTCAGTCAATTTTTTGTTTGTTTTATTAAAATACTAACAGCAAATACATGAATTAGTAAGATAGAGCAAGTAGGAAACACTAAGCAGGATGGAAAGGTTTGACCAGCTATAAATAGTGATGGAATAAACAGACAACTGCGAACCATGGGCTGTGAGGCTGCGTTTCACAGGGAGCCAGCATCTGCTGCTGCGAGATTTTGCTTTTAAAACAAAAATTATTTACAATGATGGGCTCCAGGCTGAGAGATTTGCCACTTTCTGGAGAAACATTATTACTTAGTCATCACTGGCAGGTGTTTTTCTATCTCCTTTGCACTGCTTGACCCATCCTGAATGCCAGAGGCAAGGTAGGGCTTTTGGCATGGACTTCCCTTATCCCAAGACCCTGGGATGTGCTGGCAGCTGGGGCAGCTGTTTGCAGATTAGCAGGATGGGTCACAGCACATTAGCTGAGCCTACAGGGGGCTTAGGATATTTCACTGAAATGGAGATTTTGGGAACAGGAGGCATGGTTAGACAGGGGAACACCTGGAGGGCTCTGCCCTAGGGGCACACAACAGGACGGGATTCTGAAAGGTCAGAGGGAAACAAGCACTGATGCTATGGATGAGCCTGGCAAACATTTCTGAGCAGGGGAAAGAAAGGATGCAGAGGATTGTCCTGAAATGTCTACAGAGCCTTCCCAGGGAGTGGGGATGGTGACTGAGCAGACCTGACACAAGCTGCTGGAAGCACATATGAGGTAGAGAGGCTCAAGCATTTCATCTTCCCATGAAGGCAGGTTGTCAGGGACAGGAGGGATCACTCAGTATGGCTTTCAGAGTGGCTGTCCCAGGTCAATGTGTGTGACATGTAACTGCAGACACTGCAATGACTCCTCCTGGCCTCAGGTCTCCACTCCAAGATCCCACTTTCCCCCAGGCAAATATAGGGATGCGTGCCTTTCTCAGCCATGCAAACATCACAGCCCCTTAAGAAGGTGACTATACTCACCACCACCCTGGGACAGTCCCTGTGGGTGAGGTCCTTGGGTAAGCACAGTAATTTTCAGTCAAGTCTCCACCTGAATGAAGAAAAGGCAGGAATTCTTAGCCTGACTAAGGCTCCACCACTGAATTCAGCCATCACTGCAGCAGAGCTCAGTAACTTGTTTTTATCTCCCAGAAAATCATCCTGTCCAAGCCATTAAAAGATGGTGAGCCCCACACAACCTCCACACATACTCTGTTTCAACGTGTGCCAGCACCCCCTGTGCAACATGCCTCATTTCTTATTTACATTTGCCAAGCTTGAAACTGCAACCCCTGTTGCTTGTTATGCCTCTCTCTCCTAGATTAAAGAGCCCTAAAATGTCACCCTTTCAGTGTTATAATCTGCCCTCTGCTGTTATTGCCTCTCAGTAAATAAAAGGGACTTCCCAGTCATTATTTTATACCCCACAATGACAGTGCTTTTTCAGATCAATTAATTTTCACTCCCCTTGTCTGCATTCAAGCCTCACCTCCCTTTCAGTGCCTCCATTGCCTGCTCAGGGACCTTTCCTGTGTCTCCTCTGACCTCTGGGAGAGGAGCTGAGCTGACTCAAAAGGGGAGCTTGGTGTGAGGACATCTGATCTGCTTACGGACCAGCCAGCCTAGTGCCGAACACAACTGATGCCTTTGTGCTTGTCTGAGCTTCTCACTGCACATCCTGGGGAGATAACGATTGCTGGCTCGCCCATAAATTTACATCCCCTTTAGCGTCATCAGCTTGTACAAGACACATCAGTTTTTGTGACTGGGTACGTATCTATAAGGACTTTCATCCTCTAGCTTGTGCACAATTACCTTTCAAAAAGAACCTCTCCATTGAAATCATCCTATTTTAGACACTCTCCCTTTCTATCCTGAAATACATAAAAACATCAGGGCAAAATCTTTTTCTGCAAACAACTACAAAAACTAACTTGACTGAGGATGTTCTTTGGATTTCCTCCCTCTCTCTTCCAAATTTGTATTTTTTCATTCTGGCAAGTACCCACCCTATTCTCACCCAACACACAGAAAGCAGAAACTAATCTTAAGTGGGTCAGACCAACTTCATTGTCCATCTTGAGAAAAGTTTAAAATCTAATCTGTCAACAACGTTAAAAAGCACACTGAAAGCCATTGAAGGTCATTTTTGACTACATGTCAGTGGAATCTCTTTTAAAGGATGGTAGGAAAGTGTGTTTAGCTTTTAAATATAGCTTTTCAACCCCCTGCTATGGTTTTACAAAGTAGGAGGAGCATCACTGTTCCCCAAAATATCCTAACCACATCATGTTAGAAATTGAGCTTTACTACTTCACTTTGTTTCCTAGCTACCAACATTTTTTTAGCTTAGTAGTAGAGATGAGCAGTGAAATTTGGCATTCAGACTGCAACTTCATAAAAGCCTTAAAAAATCTCATGCATATATACATATCTATCTATATATACATCTGTAACAATTACAGTTGCTACCATCGTTCTCTTTTCAGAAATGTTTCTGTTACTACTGCCTCCATCCTGGTTATCCACTCATTCCCATCCTGGGGCCCCTGCCAGCCTAGTCCTGGACACCCCCCAGTTCTGCCCCTGCCCCACANTTTTCCCACCCCAGCCCCATCTGCTGTCGGAGCATTCTCTCTTCTCTCACTCTTTCCAGCTCTACCAGTCCCTTTACATTCATCACATTAAAGAAAACATTTCATGGTCATCCCTTTTATCTCCTTCAGTGAACAGTTAATCAGAAAAAATGCTTTCATGTTGCTAAATCAGGGCCACTGGGCAAAGCCAGGCTGACAAGAGACATTTTCCTCTGCTACTAACCTGGGCTAAATAGTATTAATTACAGAGGCTGGGCTTTGATTGCTGGAGTGTGGTGGGGCTTGCGAGAGCTCCCTCCTCCCCCTCTGCTCCCTCCCACCGAAGACCCACACTGTCTCCTTACCTGCCTGCCCTTTGCCAGCATCCCCATCTCATGTCACAGCACAGCTGCAAGTGGGACCCCCTAAATCTTCACCTGGGCTGCTCAGATAGTAACTCTGGGAGACTCAGGTCCCTGGGCTGGAGGACAGTCCAGCTGGGTGGTTGGGGTGTCCCTGTCCTTCCCTACCCCAAGCTTGTCTGCCCAAGGCAATGTCTTTTCCAGCACAGAAACTGCTTCTTTTCATGTGTTTCAAAGAACCTGAGTTCTGGGAGGCAACTCAGTAGACATCACCCCATACAGTGTTTCTCAGCCTGTGGTCTGTGGGGCCACAAGTGGTCTGTCAGATGTCAAAGGGACTGCAAAATGATTACAGACAATTTCTTGGGACAGACATATCCATCCTCACGCATGCCACAAAGGAGCAAAGACAACAGGCAGTGGGAGCAGAAGGCAAACTGAGGACAGTGTGCTAAAACTCAGTCCTCCCTGGGGCGGTCAGAAGGTGTTTATTGCTCTTTCAAAGGAAGAAAGAAAAAAATGGGCCAGACTAGCCCCACAAGAGAGGCCCATCCGTGCACATCTCCAAGGGCATTATGAAGGAAATGACGCTTTGCCCCGATCTCTGTTGGTAATAGTATCCCCCACGTCTTCCAGGTGGAAGCCGACAACCTTCCATCCCAAAGGTGGCATTAGCAAACAACTGGTTACCAATTCTGCTGAGTTGGCTTCCCACAAATTAACAAAACAAGCCAAATCCCCAGATGAAATGAATCACAGCTGAAACATTCTGCTTTTCAGAGACAGAATGCCACTAACTTCTTTCCCCATCCCTCTCTGAGCTGAGCAGGACTTCACAAAAGTGACCACAGGAGGAATTTTCAGGGCGGTCACTCTCTGTTTCAGAGACTTTCCCTTGGGATGGGTGGCACTGTTTGAGGCCTGAGTCAAGCTGAGGTTTAAGCTGAATTAAGGTGACTGTCTCTGGCGACCCATGGTGCCAAGCCCTGATCCCAAGCAGCTCATGGGCAGCATAATGGGAGCACAGCACTCCAGAAAAAAGGCACCTCCAGATTCACTACAAAACTTACCTGGAGCAGTCAGGCAGGACAGTATTTTTAAATACTTTTTCATCTGTTTTGACTGTTTGTTGCTGTATATGAAAACCTGTTTCTCCAGGGGTGAGCTGGAGTTGTTGGCACAAGTGGATGACCTTTGGAAGTTGGAGTCCCACATTTCCATCCTTGATACTGAAGACCCCACGTCCTTCCTGCTCCTCCTCTGTGCTGCCTCCTGAGTCAATGTTTTGTTCTACCCTGCACAAGCACAGAGGGAAGCAGAAGGGGTAGATATGGTCCATTTTTCCTCAGTTCCACACTGTGATCTTCTATGTGCTCTTCTCAAGGACACACGGATCTGATTTTCCCAGCAACAACAGGTTGGAGTCTCCACCAGGGCAAATCAGCACATGGCCTTGGAGGTCTGCCAGCATGGTCTAGCCTCTTAGACACATTTCCTCTGAAAAGCAAAGAATAGGAGAATTTGCAAAACACCTGGGGTGATCAGGGCCCAGCAACCAAAGTCAGCTAAACTTTGATATAGCAGCAGTTTGCATGGAACTAGATACTCAGGACAAGTTTACTCCAAGTTTTTTGGGAACAGGGCCCTTTGGGCTACCTGGATCTCTAGGGCAAAAACCTCAGACTTGCCAATAGCTTCATTCCTACCTTCAAATTACAGTGTAGCACTTAAGAGAATGAATTACCCAAGTAACCCAATTAGGTAGTTGTCCCCATGCTACTCTATATTCAAGTGTGTTTTAAGCTGACAGTGCTGTATTTATAGAATACAGGATAGAAGTTACAGTGCAACACCATGGAAGAGCTGTTAAGGAGGCAGAACCAGGCATTTTGCTGTTTGGGAGGGCAGTACAGAGCCTAGGGGATAAACACATCCTCAGGCAGCATGCAGTAGTGAGGGAAGCTAAGGCTTGAGTGGCCATTGCTGAGTTTAGAGTTAGGAGCCTGTTGACATGAGTGACAGCTCAGAGTCCTCACTGCAGCATAATTCAGACTACAAACAATGCACTGGCTTTTTATATTAACTTCAGATATTCAGGGCTTTTCTCATTGCCAGAAATATGAGAAACTTTTCTTTTTTTTTTTTTTTTAACAGTGAAAATGTACAAGATAAGAATAGCCTGGATCAAATTAAGCCTTCATCTCGCCCAAAGTTTTCTGGCAGGCTGGTTTTTGGTTGCTTCTGAGAGAAAGGCAAGAAGCTTTGCATCAGTGGGATATTGTGCTTCCAAAAGAGTTTCTTCTTCAGAAGTTGTCTCTCTTGCTTAGAAGTTGTCTTCTGCCTTGAGGCAGGGTTGTTTCTGTCCAAAGCTACTTGATTTGACTTTGTTCTTTGTTTATTTTCAGCTCTGCAGGCTGTCACTGTGAAAAATGGGTCTTTGGTGCTGGAACACAATTCTCAGATGAATATTGTCTTCCATGGTAAATTCCAGGGCTGCTCAATTGCAGAATAAATCTTACCTTCTTGGAGGGGGTGGCTGGTGCCTTTGGAAATTGGACAGGGTGCCTGTACAGCACCTCCCTGTCCGTGCACAGAAGGTCATAACTCCTTGCTGGAGTTCTGTCTGGGAGGGCAAGGCCATCCTCCATCCTGAGCAATGAGCTGGGCCTGCCTGAAGCTCTCCTGAACTCCACACTTGGGAATCTGCTGCCACATGGTGGCATACACTCTCTCTTCCCGGCCCTAGGAGTTCCTTCTTGGCTTCCACGAGGTAGCACATGGGGAAAGAGCACTTCTGAGCTCTGCATTACAACGAGCTCACCAAGTTTCCAGGGACCCATTCTGGAGATGCTAGAAGCTTTTCCAAGAGCATTGTTTCCTGTTTGAAGCAACACAAAAGTATGGGGAATGCCGGCAAAAAATCTGAGAGGCTCTAACATGCTTTGGGATCAGCAGGTAGGATTTGTTAATGGAAGACCTTTACCTAACCTGAAAACACTGGAAGTGTTTCCACAAAGCAGACCAAAGTCTACATCCATCTCCTTGAATTTCTGCTCTGCAGCAGATGCAAAAACAGCACCAGGCAAGAAAAGAAACCATAGAGATCATTCCTGCTCCTGACAAAGACTGAAATGTAGAAAGGTTGTTGTCACAGGAGCTGGTGGAGAGCATCACTTGCTCTGTCTGTGTGCAGCACTTTCAGTTTTTAATGCTGTGTTTTACTTCTCGAGGCCACAGGTTGCTTTGTCCTGGGTCAGGCAGCTGCGTGCTAGAGAGAATGCATTTGCAAGGGAGCTGCCCAAAACAAGGCTGACTGCTTCCTTCCGGAAGGGTGGTAGCACCTGTGGGTGGAAAATGCACGGGAAGTGCCCTGGGGCCACCTTTGCTCGGGAGGCTGTAAGGCAGCAGGCTCAGAGCCTGATGTTCACACGGTGTTCTGGGCACAGTGCTGGGGACAGCAGCTTTGCACAGCAGGCTTGGCTGGCTGGGAGATGCAAGGAGCCATCCAGCCAAAGAGGGAGGGTGGCAGAGCAAGGCACCTGCCCAAAGGGTCACCTCAGTAGAGCCACTTAGTTTGCAAAGAACTTTGGGGAACTGGGTCCAAACCAAAAATGCCTAGAGTCTGCAACACAGTCTGTTGCCTGGCATTGACAGCATTCATGCTCTCCTCCACATCAAGACAACGTTGAAGTCCATCCAGCAGCAGCTCCTGGATGCAGAAAAAATATAGATTCTGTGAAAATGGTGAGTTGCCATGGACCTTCCTCCCACCCCACCACAGCCCATGCCCAGTGGTGAAAGCTGCCCTATTTCTTCTTCCAGCTTCACCCCCACTGCAGTCCTCTGGCAGTGAAAATAATGCAGGGAGCAACACAGGATGGGCACAGTGACACTGGGAGCAGTAAAGTGTGAGAAAATAAGGATGGGGAGGTGTGGCCCCTAGGGAGGAAGACGGGCTGCCCAAGAAGTAGAATGAAGAGGGGGAAAGGAATAAAGGTGCTGTGGGCAACATATTGGGAAACTGTGGTGGGACCTCTGTGTTGGCAGGACACTGGTGCCCAGAGGCACTGAGGCCTGCAGAGTAGGGATGGGAAGGACCATCTCTCCTGCAAGCCTAGAAGATGTCTTCATGACCCATCACAGAGCTGTCCCACCTTCTGCTCCCTGAGCTGTAGGGGAGGAAGGGATAGCCAAGGAAGGGGATTGTACAAATGTTGGGACAAAACAGGCAACAAGGCTGTTAGAAGTTCAGCCACTGTCATTCCATATGGTTTGATGTGCTATGGCAGTACATGCAGATAAGAGGGAGGCTTTGAGATTATCAGTATCCAGCTGTGGAGCATGCAGGCACCCAGGAAGAGCCCTGGGACCAAGCCATGGCCAGTATGGCAGCAGTCAGGCCACTTATTGTCAGCTGTGCCACTCTTCCTCTCCTCATGGAGATGGGCTAGCCCTCTGCCCCAGATCCTCTGTCCCCATTGCTGCTCTCTGCTCTTGCCTGCTGCATTTTGTTTCGTGGAAGAGGATTCACTATGTGGGGCAGAGGCCACATGTGTGCCCTGGGGGATCATGCTCTGCCTGGGAGACCTCAGGTACCAGGGTGACCCACCTGGGTGATTAGCAGTGGTGGAAGGTGCTGCAGAAGGGCTGGGGTTCATTCCCCACAGAGGCACTGTGTGAATGGGCAAGCACATCAAAGGATGTCTCCCTTTCATCTCCGTGCTCGAAGCAGACGCTCCGAAGCACCTCTTCCAAGGACAATATGGGGGAGAACTCTAATAACCTTACAGTGTGGAGCCGTGCCAGCGCTCCCAGTGGCCGCTCTGGCGGCAGCTAAAGGGGCGCCTTCTCCGCTTCCACCCTAATTGCCCTTAATTGGCTCCTGCCTGCTGGCAGCAGAACGGCAAGGGCTCTCCAAGGATCACTGCACAAGAGTGACAACGTTTGGAGAAGGATTGTCGGCCCCTGCCTCGCCCCACCTCCATCACACTCTCCCCCACCCACCAGAGCAATACTACAACCTTCCAAAGTAGGAAATTTTTCTGTCAGTACAAATCTTTTTCCTTCCAGGCCCTGCTCTGGAGGGGGCCTTGGCAAGGAGCTGAGGCAGGGGAGCAGGACAAGGTCTGTGTCCTGAACCCAGAGGAGTTCTGTGTCCTCTCCAGAGGAGAGGTGTGTGGTGGCCTCGGGCTAAGGGGGCTATAAGCATTGTCCCTTCACACAGCAGCATTGCGGCCACGGTGTCCAAGTGCACGTGAGAGGGCAGTGAGCTCTGCTGCTCTGCTGTGTGCCAGGGCCTCCTGTGCAGGTGACCAGAGCTTTGAGGTCCCTCACTGCAGAACTAGCACATCAAGGGATTCAGCCCACAAAATCCCAATTTCCCTAGAGAGGGGCACTGCTGTCCCAGGGCAGCCAGGTGGGAATGGGGCTGCATCCCAGCATGATCTCCTGGCTACAGCCTGCACTGTTATCTTGGAGATGTGGAGAGGCAGTAGGGAGGCTCCTCTCTGTCCCTACTCCATGTCCCAGTGCCGGGTGAGGGCACACAGAGCAGAGGGTCCCCAAACTCCCTCTCCCTAGGAAGGGTTCTCCAGGACATGCTGGCCCTTGGCTCATCTGGCTCCAGTCTCCTGTGGCAGACCACCCTGCACTTTCCCCTCTCCACCTGACACCCACACAAGCCATCCCCTAATGTCAACAGGAGGATGGGAAGCTGCAATACAAAAAGCACCTTGTAGCTCTGGCCAGGCACGTCCCCATCAGACTGCCTCCCTGCTCCTGTTTCCAGCCAGGACAAACCCTTGCTGCAGAAGCAAAATACAGCCAAGCATCTTCCCAGTCCCTCATGGCTGCCCACATCCCAGCCAGGGCCAGTATCTGCAGGCAGCAGGCATCACATGAGCAACATGCTCCACAGCAAGCTGGCAGGGGCATGGAAGTGCAAACAGGACACAAATTCAGTTCTGATGGAGGGAGCTGCGATGTCTTTCCCACTGAGGTTATTTTTAAACTGTTTATCGAAGGCTCACTGCTCTTGGCAGCAGGGTGGGCTATTTTTGGATGCCTGCTTCACCTCTCCACGGAGATATGCTGGCAAAGCCTTGCCCTTCTTTTGCCTGGCACCCTCAGACCTCCTGTGGTCTCTGAGGCTTGCCCTGCTATGGTCACTGCTGTTTGCTTCCTCACACGCTGGGGGACGTTTTAGGCAGGAGGTCTGAGCTCAAGCACAGCCTCATTATGAGTCCTTGTTAGCAAAGCCCCTCATCCTTTCCTGCTGTCAGTGGTGACACCACTGCTTTGGTACAGGCAAAATACACACTTGCACCTACTGCTCTCCTTCAGGATTGGTGGAATTTGTCCTGACCTAAGCGTGGCACCCTGGAGCTTTGCATTCAAGTTTTTTCGCTTCTATTGGCTTTCCCCTTGCTGCTGCCACATCTCTTTGCCCATCTAGAAGAGCAAGGCCATGTTTCCCTACTCCACAGGATTGCTGGGACAAGTAATTGGGACAGGATGACTGAAATTTCACGGGGCCTTTTCTCCATGGATGGGTGAAGGACATGACAAGTTTCACTGAGGTGCAACATTGGCAAAGGTGTTCTGGAGAGACAAGGCTCAAAGCAAGTGCAGGGAGGCAACCAGGGTGCATGGAAGTGCAGTAGCTGGGTGCTGGGATCATTGAAAGCACAGACTGGGATGGGAATGCAAAGCAAGCCATCAGGCTCTGAGGTTAATAATAGGCTGTCTGAGTCCTGACTGTGTAAAAGAAAATCAGTCCTTAAAAGAAGCTCACTGGCAGAGTGCTTGGCCCTGACAGAATTATCCACAGGAGCCCAAACAAATGACTGGCCTCATTACCAACCCGCAGCCTCAAGCATGGCTTGAGACACGCTGGGCTCACATAAAGAAATCAGCACTGTCCACACTGCCCCTGCAGTACGAGAGAAAAGGACTTGGAGAAGTTTCCCAAGAATATCAACAAATTCAGGGATTTCTTTTTGTTAGCAGAGCACAAACCTGCTGCTGAAGGAAGATTTTCTTCATTCAAATATGATTTTGGAGAGCCAAAGGTACGTGCAGAACAAGAGATTCTCCTTCAGGAATGAGGACAGAAGAAAGCCAGTGCTGGCATGTGCAAGGTTTGTACTCATTTGTGAGATCTGTACTCAAAGAGCACGGATGTGTCTTTTCTTACAGGAAATGACTGGATGAAAAGGTGAAAACCACTTACTTGGGCTGGTTAGAAAGCTTCAAGCTATACAGGCACACATAATTGTACTCTCCAGCTCTGAGAATTAATAGACAGACTTCTCTGAAATGCAAGACTGCCTCAGGCTTAGGAGAAAATGAGGTGGAGCCCATTGTGATCTGTGACATCCACAGCCCAGTCAGCCCTGTGGCCTCACTGGTCACCATCTCCACGGACAAGATAGTCAGAGGGGACTGGAATTGATGCCAGACCAACAGCAAAAAGCTCAGGGGAAACATCCTCAGTTTAAAGAATCAAGGGACAAATGCCGAGGGAGAAACATGGGTGAGGGAAGGGAGATGCACATCCACGCTGAGGACACAGAACTGTATCCAACAGCACCCACAAGTGCTGGAGTGTGTGTAAGACTGCTATGCCAGCACAAGGCTGTGTGTCTGGGAAAACAGGCATTCTGATTTCTAAGCAAGTCAGGAATAAAATGGGCAAGGTCACTAAGCAGCTCCTTCAGACACACACCAGGGGAGGTACAGCAGCATGTGGCTGGCTGTGGGGGCCAGGGAGCACATGCTCATGGAGTGAGTCCTGCTGGTGCACTGAGGCTGCTGGCACCACATGTATTGCTGGCACAAGGTCTCACTGAGGCAGGTTGCCCCCTGACATCTGTGGGTATGTTGGACATGAGCAGACATTCCCATGATGAGTGAAGGTGATGCCATGGGGTACAGTCAGAAAGACACATTCACCATGAGAGGGTACAAAGAAAAAAATCATACCCTTGACCTTTTCTCTTAAAAACAGGGGGAGACTCACTATGAACAGCAGCAGGATTGGGAAGTCTAGGGCAGGGACCATGAGAACCTGAGCCTGCCTGGAGGAAGGATGATGTCACTGTTCCCAGTCAGAGAACTCAGAGGACAGAGTTTCTGGAAAGGAAACAAATGGAAGGCAAAAATGGAAGAAAGTAAGAGTATCAGTGTGCTGTAGCTGTAACCAGGATTCAGAGGTTAATGAAAGCAAAACTCATAGAACCCCCTCAAACCTTGAGTCAGAGCCCACTTGGTTGCCTTCTGCCCTGGGTCACCTACAAAAGAGAGATGAAGAAAAATGCATCAGAGGGCTTTGCACAGTACTATGGCCAAAAGCCTGCCATAGTACATTTGTCTTTCTGGGGTCATGACAATACAGGGATAGATTTCCCTGATATCAGTGCAAAGAACTCAGGCTGGAAAAGCTGGGGGAAAAGAACTTGGTGCAAGGTGGGAAAGAGACAGGGATGTGAAGGAGCAGTGGGGAGAGGGACGTGATCCTGGACATCACAAGGAACAATAACAAACATGAATGCAAGCGACCCCTGCACACTACTAATGTCCAGAAGGATGCTAGTGCATCTCTTTTAATCCTCCATCCATCATCTGAGTTGACAATATATAGACCCAGCATATAGGACCCTTCATCTGACTGTGCTTCTGTCATCACCAGCCACCACTGTGTACAATGTCCTGGTGGGTCAGTCACCTATCCCAAAATTTGGGCCGGGCCACCCAGCCCTATGAATCACAGTAAGACCCCGATTTGACACAGGGAAGGAGGGGGAGCAATGACTCATTCCATGTTGGCAGAGGCCCAGGGGTCCCAGCCCCACCTGGCAGCAGAACCCCTTTGCTTTGGGCAGCAGGAGCCGGGACAAAGACACGGTCGTAGGCATAGCAGCTGCTTGGAGCACGCTGCCCCCCCACGGGAGACATGCTCCCTGCCTGGCACAGAGACCGTCCGCTCCTCCTTTGTGCCGCCAAACAAAGAGCAGAAGGAGGGAAGGAAGTGACTTCTCTGGAAGCGATTGTGGTGGTGGGATGAGCACCCATCTCTTTCCAAACAGACCAAGCAGTGATGCCCCGGCCCTTCTCCCATCCCCTGTTGCCTCCCATTCACTGCTGGCATCGCCTCTTTCTGTGCCCTCCGCCTCTCCTTATGCAACAGGGCGAGTGGGAAAAAAGAAGAAAAAAGAAAGCCAGAGCGAGGGAGGGAGGAAGCCGATGGGGCACTGGCTGGCAGGCAGACAAGGAGCGCGGCAGGGGCGGCCGGGAGCCCGGGACACGCGGCCTCTGCCAGGGCCTTCTGTGCTGCGGGCATGTACGTGCGGTCAGCAACGTGCCGCCGGGCGAGCGGGGCCGAGCGCCCCGGCCGGGCTGGCAGCCGCCCTGGGGGCTCCCGGCACCAGCCCCACCCCTGCCGGGCAGCAGGGCAGCTGGTGGGTGACAGGCTGCTCGTCCCCGGCCAGCCCCAAGGACAGCGCTTGCCACCGCGCACATCCCCGGCCGCTGCCATCCAGGTGCTCACAAGTTTCCCAGCGGGCAGGTGTGTGGCTCTATCTCAGCAGCCGGCTTGCCAGTTTTGACCTCAGAGGGAGAAATTGTGACCTTCGCTGCTCCAAGGCCACACGCCTCCTCCCGCTGGCCCGTGTAGGATGCCGTGCCGGGGATCACGCTGCTGCTGCTCCCTTCTGCTTGTGTCAGCGGATTCAGAGCGGTTCCCAGCCTGGCACAGCTCCTACAGAGCACCACAGCTCCCTCCCTCCGCTCAACCCCCTGCATCCTGGCCACCTCCTGCACCCCTCTTTCCAAGTATCCTGCCCTGCTGCCACTTCTCACCCACCATTTCAGGAGCAAAAGGAAGTCTCACTTGTACCTCCCCACTCAAAAATACCTCTCCAAACCACCCAACATTCATATTCCACACCCACACATAATTTCCCCTAGATGGGATAGGATGGGATGGGATGGGATGGGATGGGATGGGATGGGATGGGATGGGATGGGATGGGATGGAGT